>OU795039.1:35143753-35743753 GCA_917208275.1 Patella pellucida
ACCCATACAGTCACTATATGTATATGAGATTTTGGCGGCCATTTTGAAAAAGCGCCCTAACGGAAAATGGCTCAGGATTTGGCCTGTTTATCTCATATATTCTTGTTCAGAATAAAAGAAACTGGTCTAGAAAAATCACATGAGAATTTCTACCTCTCCAGGTGGCACCTCCCTCAATTGTAACCCGGAATATAACTTAATCCATTTCTATACACATTTTTGTGAGAAGTGTTACCGTTGAGTCAATATTGGGGGTTCAATTTGGATACAGTAGGCCTATCGCCTGTTTGTGAGATATGCAGTGAACCATTTGGTAATTGCAACCCCATTTATTGCTATATCAAGGTCTAGACAATCCGCGTGTTTTACATGGTCTGTAGGAAAGACTAGCAGACGATCCACTGCAACATATAACCGTTGTTACAACAGTTAACATTAGAGCTCGCAACACCTATTTTTTGGACATGCCAAGACAGGAATAATGACGACTTGACATATTAATCTAGTAGTATTAACCAAATTATGGCTGGTGTTCCTGAATAGATGACACCCATTAAATGCTTGCAAATCTAACATATTTATAAAACATCTACATGTAGCATTGAAATTGTTCAAAAGCAAAACAATTTCATTGCAAAGACGTGCTGGCCAGGTAGCCGATCGCCTACCCTACACTCATAAATGCCAAAAAAAAGAAACTGGAAATGGTTGAAAACACTTGAATCCGGTGAGATTTGCTACTAGGGTATAGAAAGCGGTGGTGGCTATGTGCCCTCTTTTCTGAAAATGTGCCCTACAGTTTTCACTATAACAGTTAAAAACCAGATAATGTAAAAGCAATTTGCTGAAAATTTCAGTCAAATTGATCCACTATGAACCGAAAAATAGCGATCGAAAGTTCCGCATAGCCTCGGTCATCATTGCTACATGTAAAGTCGGCACGACAAAAATCATAGTCTAGATTATTCAACTAATCGTTAAATCGTTAAGGAAAGTAATGCAGCAAATCGGATCATAATCCAACAAATATCACAGGCTAGCGTTGACATCGAGAGTTGATTATGGCCAGGATACGCTAATTAATGCCTAATTAATAGTTTAGAAGGGATACCAGTTTTTTTTTAATGTTTGTTTTTCTTTACTGACAGGTCGTTTGGTTTTTGATGGCAGCAGCTAACTATGTTCATGTTCAGATCCATAGGACTTAATCATAATCACAAGTGTCAATGTATGGTATGTCATGTCTCACATAGACGTCAAATCGCTTCAACCATGTGCCACAGAATTCAAAACCCCCCGATCCTGCCCCCCTCCCCCAAGTGCGCTAACTTTGGTCCCGAACACGCCCTTCAAAAAATTGGCTCATTATCGAACTTAGTCATGACTTTATGGCGGGGTATCGGGTTCAAAATGCGATCTAGAGTAAAAAGTAGAAAATCAAAAGTCAAAAGAGAAAATTCTTATCCGAAATGGACATAGTCACGTGATCAAATTTATTTCCGTAATATGCATGGAGAAAATCTTGAGGAGAAAATCTCGAGTAGAAAATCTGAAGTTGAAAGTCGAATGTCAAAAATTGATTATTGAAAGTCGAATGTCAAAAATTGATTATTGAAAGTAGAAATTATGTTGTTGAAAGTAGAATATTTACGACTCAAAGTTGAAAAGGTGGACGTATTAGTTTGAAAAGCACGAGCGGTATATGTTTCCCACACGAAAATGTCCATTTTGGATAAGAATGTTTTCTCTTTTGACTTTTGATTTTCTACTTTTTACTCTAGATCGCATTTTGAACCCGATGCCCCGCCATATGACTTTACACTAAATTTTACTCTTTCCTAGATTGGTAACTTCGCTCATTATGGAACTAAGGCCAAGGGGTCATTATTGTCGGCCTCTAGTACCCGTTATCTTTCCGTCATTTTCGGAATGACGGTGGGCAGTTCATGATCAAATGATTCACTGCATGTCTGACAAACATATCCACGTGCTTGTCTCAACATTTGAATCATTTTGTGAAATAAGTTCACCACGTGTTTCAATAAATTTTGCCATCTTCGCCCAATTTTCGAGGTTGGTGATCAAAATCGGACACGCCCACGACACTGCGCCCACTTTGGGCTGAGGGTGCCCTCTTTCGTCATGCCTGCTTCGCTGCTTCCGTGGTGAATAATTATCGGCCATCTAAATGAAATTTAGTTGTTGTTTAATGAATGCCATCGTAGTAGATCCGAGGCTGACTTGACTCTTAATATTTCCACATATTTGACCCAGGGGAACCAGTTAATTACCACATGACAAAATGTGTCCAAAATGCAATCAGCTGCCTCCAAAACGTTTATCGTGACACCAATGAGGTCGTTTTGTAAAATTCTAACTTTCCCGGCGCCTTAACTGAATCCCATCTAGAACTATTTCCCAATATGGACTCCGCGGTATAACTAATCACCTAAATGTGCATGGAAATAGATCCATCTACCCCGAAATGATGTATTTTGATACCAAACTTGACCACATTATGATCAGTGGATAAAAAGTGGCATTTTCCAACAAAAACTGGAGTCTGACCGACAATAAACCGCGAGTGCCATCAGAATTGGGACACGGGTTGGCCAGATTCTTTGTTATATAAATCGTTTATTATCGTAGCAACGGTACTTGACAACCAACACTATCCTTGATTATCCATTTTATCGTTAAATATTAAAATCTCGTGGGTATTCACGTCCATGTAAATCTCTGCCATCCGAAAGAAAGACACGCAATAGGAAGATTCAAATCTTAAACAATGCTTCTTAAAGATATTTTAATTTTTTTTTGTTGGGGGGGGGGGCAGTTGAATGAAAAATGGTAAGGGATGGGGTGACCCTCAAGTTGTGGTTTATTGCGATGTTACTTCAGGGTAGCTTACCAATATACTCATTGTTGGTTAGCAGCCAAGGGCCTCGCGTAATCATTCCCCGATACGTTTAACGACCCTGTTCTGTGCGTAAACCTGTTAAAAACCAGCTTCATTTAACTCTCGGACAAGAGAAGTTATGTGACTGTTATTTCTTTTAGTATTTCGTATTTGATGGATGGATGTATAGAATGCATGTATGGTCCCCATTAAATATTTTGCCCTAGGGCCCCACAAAAACTTAATTCGAATCCGGTCCTGCTGACTTTCTGACCACAAATGGTTCTTCTGAGTTTAAACTTGGTTGTGATCCGAGTAAAATATTTTTATTTGAGATTTTCAGATTAGTATTTACCGATTGTAGAAAATAATTTAATTTGGAGGTGTTTCATTTCAAAATCTATGTTTAAACCTGGTTGATGATTTCTTAGCATCGTTTGTTTTTCAAAGTGGGTATAAATTTGTATAGGTAAATAATGAGTCTTATCAACATTATGCTAATAATAAAGTAACAGACAAACCAAATAAGTTGCAAGAAATGAACTTAGTCAATAAATGGTATTTGGATTTGTTTTCAAGTTTTTAGATTGATTTCAAAAGTTTTTGTGTTCAAAAAATACAATTAGGCTACATAATCAACCTTTTTACGGATTTTCAAAAATGTGAAATATTTGATAAAAGGTCAATTTTTTTCATTTTTGTTTGTTTAAATTAAAAGATTGGTAAGATGTGGAATAACATACTTTGTGGATTCGATAAAATCAGTCAAAACTAAAAGCTAGATAAATAAAACACCATGCCCCATGCTAACTTCAGTTAGCGTCACAATGTCATTTATTTTAATTATTAATGGAAAAACTTAATTTAAAAAAGTCCAGTATATTATCTAATCTGTCGCTAAAATATCAGTTGATAATTATTTGAAATACATGGCGTGTTGTTGATCCTGGATTTAAAGGAGCCAAGCCTCTAAATCAATTTTATCGATCTTATTCGAAATTAAAAACACGAATAAAACTTTAATATTGGTCCATTTCAATCAAGATTGATGTTGTTATCTTACTGTTATAATATGAGATCCTACTAGCGAATATTTAAGACACAATGAACAGTTTGATATCAGTACACGACGTCATTAAATTGTTATGAACAAAGAAACCATATCACAGAAAGCAATGCGGGAGTAATCATAAACGGCAAATAATAATTTTGAAAATGTTGAAAATGGATTACGCCAGACCACCCCAAAAAGGGTAAGATTATGTTGAAATTGGATTACGTGGCAAATTGTATTCAATGTCTATTATACGCCCACATTTCATGTGGACGTATTATGTCGGCGACCCTGTCCGTCCGTCCGTCCGTCCGTCCACAATAGTAATGTTTGTGGACACTCTACAGGTTACAATTCTGAATTATGGCCCTTGAATTGATTGTCCGAAACATAACCTTTTTATACGCCCACATTTCATGTGGACGTATTATGTCGTCGCCCCTGTCCACCCGTCCACAATGTCTGTGGACTCTCCACAGGTCACAATTTTTACCCAATTTTGACGAAACTTGAAATATAGGTTTATCCCCAAAGAACTCGGCTGCTTTCGATATTAGCATGTATCGGATCGATACTTCATGGCCCCTGATTGTACGAAAAATCACGTTTTTAGCTCACAATTTTGAATCGATTTTGATGAAACTTGACATGCATGTTTATAATCCAAAGATCTTGGTTCCTTTCGATATTCGCGCCTATCGGAACGTAATTTCCTGAATTATGGCCCTTGATTGTCCGAAAAACCAACTATTTTAGCTTGTGGTCCCTCTGGAGGTGACAATTATTATCCGATTTAAAAAAAAACGACGTTTGATTATATCACCGTTACATTCTAAGGCAAGGTTGAGTTCGAATTTCGGGAAAATCGGACCATTGCCATACAAAATGGTCGCCGTTTGTACGCGAATACTGTTAAAAAATGGTATATCAAGGTTGTGGACCCTGTAAAAGTCACGATTTTAATTCGATTTTGATGAAACTTGAAATGCATGGTTATAACCAAAAGATCTTGGTTCCTTTCGATATATGCGCATATCTGATCGTAACTTCCTGAATTATGGCCCCTGATTATACGCAAAATCGCCTCTGTTTAGCTTGTGGTCCCTCTGGAGGTCACAATTATTATCCGATTTAAAAAAATTTCGATACAAAATGGCCGCCGTTTGTACGCGAATACTGTTAAAAAATGGTATATCATGGTTGTGGACCTTGTTTTGATTCGATTTTGATGAAACTTAAAATGCATAGACCCAAAGATCTTGGTTCCCTTTGTTATTTGCACATATCGGATCACAACTTCCTGAATTATGGCCCCTGATTGTCCGAAAAATCGCCTATGGTCCCTCTGGAGGTCACAATTATTATCCGATTTAAAAAAAAAAAACGTTTGACTCTATGACCGTTACACCCTACGGAAGGTTGGGTTCGAATTTCGGGAAAATTGAACCATAAATACCAGACAAAATGGCCGTTGTTTGGGCGCGAATAGTGTCAAAATATGGTATATCAAAGTCGAGGACCTTGTAGAGGTCACAATTTTAATTCGATTTTGATGAAACTTGAAATGCATGTTTATAACCTAAAGATCTTGATTATTTTCGATATTTGCGCATATCAAATTGTCACTTAATTGTAGGAAAAATCACGTTCGGTATTGCTTGTTCTCTATCCATCTCTCGAAAATGTGGGCGTATTCTGCCTGGCATTTATAGCTTTAATACACTATATAGAATAAACTAAATGCTGATTGGTTAGTAATGCTTATCAAATATCCAATTATTCCCCAGTAACTTCAATCAAACTTTATATATAATATAAGATTTTATACAATATAATATAATAATATTATAAAACAATTATGGAGATGGCCCTCGCGAAACCGGGAGTGTGATCCTGCCATACTCTCCCTATCACGCTACACTAGCTGCTGTGCGGCCTCGTGCCTACATTTTATATAATTTCATTTGTCTACACCCACTGCTAGCAATTAATTATTTGGATATTGGCCAATAGAAAGAACCCTACCCAAGACATTCTAATACTGTTTTATAATGATTCTTATATTTTAGTAAATGTGGATATCGTTCATATTAAACCTAACATTAGCTCATTTGTACAGAAGTAATAATGGTATTCATGGGCATCGCACGTTGTGCTATAAATAACTATTTCTTATGAATGAGATCTTTGACACATGTGATTTGGCGTGGGTATATAATTTAAAATGATGGGTTTTCTATAAATAAAACAACTGTTTAGTCTGTTTAATAAGACGTGAACATAATATTTCTAAAATGATTTATTTATTTTGGAACGGCGACGAGGCGACATGAAGAGTACATTATATTTTGCAGATATACATGGCATTCCTCATTCAATCATTTTAAGTAAAAACTATGATACTTTCTACTAAATCCAAGACCTAAAATAATCTCCAGTAATCGCGATCCACTGTCTGAAAATAATGCGACGCCGAAGACGGCGTAAATAAACAGTCAAAAGTAAACACTGCGTAACAATAATGCCAGGCGCAAAGAAATCAAATTAAAATAATATACTCCACAAAGGCATGATTTCCATACACAAATATGTATTTCACTTTCCAAAAGCAATAAGTAGAGTTAAAGCAATAAGTGACTATCCAAGGAGATCTACATAATGAAAAAACTTAATTTAAAAAATGTCAGTTTAATATCTAATCTGTCGCTAAAATATCAGTTACATGTCGTCAGTACTGATTGTTGCAGGGGGTGCCAAAGAACAACTAATATAAGTAATATTGTCTTTAATCACAAATTGACTCCGTTGATATTTCTCTATATTACTTCGGGGTGTTCTCATGGTTCATTCTCACCCAGCTCAAAACTTAAATAAACATGTTTGCGTGACTAAGGTGTTAATTGGAATTTCTAAAGAAGGATTAGCTGTAGTCTGTTTCACATTGGTCACTGTTTATTTCATTAGGTTAAACCTAATATTAAAACAAATTCACTTGATAGTGTATTATTCAATAGTTATTATATAAAACATGTTTATTGTAATACTTTTAATGTAAATGAATAAACTTAATATAAGAAATAAATAACTAAATAGCACTATGAAATGAGCATCAACATTAAAAATATATATTTCATTATGGGCAAGTATAAACGACCTTTTCATAACATTAATATTAATAACATTAACAATATCCATCAACATTTCATTCTTTTTTGTCTAAATGGACAAGATGGGATATATACCGCATCTACATAAAGCATGGTGTCTCTTTGACCATTTTGGAACTGATCTTTTAATGCTTGAAGTCTCTCTTCTAGTTGACGATAGACTTTCTTCGTTGGCCTGGAAATGCCGTTAGCACTGTGCTGTTAAATTCTTTTTCAGTCAGCGTCTGCTCTCTTTTCAGCACAGTAACTAGTTTATAGATATTTGGATGGGGATGGCCAACAAGCTTATTTAATTTGCTGTGCCAGCCCTCTACAGTCCACATGAGACTTATTAAACACCCCGTTCTCATCCAGCTCAAAATATTGATTAGGGGGATTAAGGGTTTAGGGCTGGGGGATTATGGTCTGTATCTGAAATGTGTTCACCTGGATTAACCGTTTAATAAGTGTCATGTAAACTGTGTTTAATAAGTCTCATGTGAACTGTTTTATGAGTGATTTTTTACAAAGTAATGAATCAATTTGGTTCAATAACTGTGAACTGTGTTTAATAAGTCTCATGTGGACTGTAGAGGGCTGGCACAGCAAATTAAATAAGCTTGTTGGCCATCCCCATCCAAATATCTATAAACTAGTTACTGTGCTGAAAAGAGAGCAGACGCTGACTGAAAAAGAATTTAACAGCACAGTGCTAACGGCATTTCCAGGCCAACGAAGAAAGTCTATCGTCAACTAGAAGAGAGACTTCAAGCATTAAAAGATCAGTTCCAAAATGGTCAAAGAGACACCATGCTTTATGTAGATGCGGTATATATCCCATCTTGTCCATTTAGACAAAAAAGAATGAAATGTTGATGGATATTGTTAATGTTATTAATATTAATGTTATGAAAAGGTCGTTTATACTTGCCCATAATGAAATATATATTTTTAATGTTGATGCTCATTTCATAGTGCTATTTAGTTATTTATTTCTTATATTAAGTTTATTCATTTACATTAAAAGTATTACAATAAACATGTTTTATATAATAACTATTGAATAATACACTATCAAGTGAATTTGTTTTAATATTAGGTTTAACCTAATGAAATAAACAGTGACCAATGTGAAACAGACTACAGCTAATCCTTCTTTAGAAATTCCAATTAACACCTTAGTCACGCAAACATGTTTATTTAAGTTTTGAGCTGGGTGAGAATGAACCTATACTTCTGTGTATACTTCGGGACTTAACACCTTTACTGGAATATGTGTCGTAACCATTTGGTTTTATCAAACGACGAACATTCTTCATCCGGGTTGGCAATTGAGCTGATATCGATTTTCCCGGGAAAAGCCCGTTCACTCGGTCTCAATGCATGTGGTTTTTATTATGTGGGGGGTGCGGGCCGTTCGGGGGGTAGGGGGCATTTGTTTGTGGGGAGAAAAATCATTTGTTTTAAAATTGGCCGTAAAAGTCGTTAGCTTTTTCGTTTAGTACCAACTTCTTCACTCAAAATATTAAATTATAATGGTACTTTGCAAGAGATCTGGAAATGTAAACCTAAAACGCAGTTATAAATCGCAGATATGTTTAGATATTAGCTTTTTCGTAGTATTCATCAAAAGATCCAAAATCATAATAATATGAGCCGAGAAATGGGGTTAAACGTTCACTCGACAAAAACTAGGTAATTTCGGGACTAACAGATAGGTCTTTAGCAGTGGGGGGGGGGTCGGAGGACCCGGAGAAAACCCACGAGGTTGGACAGGCGACCCTACTCCTTGTCACGCATAACCGGGGAATCGAAACCACGCCAGTTGACTCAATGACAGACCTTATGATACAGAGCGCACGAGGTTTATTAGTCTGGGGCCTATTTCACGAAATTTTAACTTAAGATAAAATTCAAATTTTAGTACATACTCAAATCTGATTGGCTAAGCGCTAAATCAATCTAATACTATCCAATCGAATTACTAAAATCGGATTTTATCTTAGTTAAAATTCGTGAAACAGGCCCCAGCCATTTAACTCTCCCGAGCCGGATAAATATGACCATGTGTGCTGATCAACGGCTCGCATATATTCTTTGGATATGCTTGAGATACCCATTCACATTGTAAATCTTCGTTCTAGTCACGAGCTGTAGGGTCATCTTGTTCGATCATTGTTTTTGCAGCTTGTCTCCATATTATTGTTGCAACTTATGTGAACATAATCACTTAAGTGGGTAAGACGCTGGCTCGCTAGCCTGGAGGTCGGGTGTTCGATCCCTGCATTGGCCAAGAAAGTACATCCAGATTTTCCGGCGTGGTCCCCCCTTGTCAGTTATGCAGGACGGAGGGCTTGCCAATGACAGCTATCTAGTCGTTCGGATGGTACCGAGGTCCCGTGTATTGGCGTGCACGTAAAATATAATTCGATATAAGAGTATAGGCCGTACTGCCCGGGCGAAAATTCCCCTCATCGCACTGTATGGCGTATGTCCATCTTCATTAGCCCAATTTAGGGGCAAAACAGTAGGGCGTTAAACTCCATTTCATTTCAATTTCCATTCATCCACCGGACTAATTGAGGTAGTGACCTATTCCGCTCTCTACATTCCTGCCACGCCCCAACTATACCGTGTTCGTACTAAACGCGACCATTGATCTCACCACGTCCATGTCAGGTCGTAGCGAAGTCATGGTATATGTTTAAAGGTTTTTTTGTTTTTTGTTAGCTTTCTTGATGGGTGGTGCTCAGTACCCCTCCTACCCAAACACCGCCAATCGGTCGTTATAACAGCGTATCAAGCGTCGTTTCTTCAGCCTGGCGCTTTTCCGGCGAGATTCCCCCTTGCCAGTGACAGTTGTCTAGTCGTATTGATGGTTACGAAAACCGAGGTCCCGTGTACACATTGGCGTGCACGTGAAAGATCCCTTAACAGTTGGAATTCGATATAAGAGTAGGCCGTAGTGCCGCTGTCCGAGCACAATTTCCCTCTTAGCACACTGTATTGCGTATATCCGTCTTCATTAGCCCACCCAGTCCGGAGCAGGACAGTAGGACGTTTAACTCCATTTCGTTTCATTTCAACGTAGCGTGGTTTTCTAGCGCGTGGTGCCAACATAATTTAGCGCTATACGTACGTGCGGGCGTAAAAGAACATGGTAAAAACGCAGCGATTAAGTGTGGAACATGGAAAGGGCGAAAATGTATGTAAGCGTAGTTGCCTTCACACCTGAGAGTGTTTTTCACCACGGTCTACAGAATTTGTGTTCGTAGAAAGCGCGTAGCGAATTCTTCGTTAAAGGGGGCTTTATCATAATGTGACTTCCAAGCTGCGTATGTTGTTGTGTTATAAACATAATTTATAATCACCACAACGACATAATATAATCTTAGCAAATATTTCATTTGTCGTCATTGGTTTTATTTCTTTGTAGGCCTAAACAGTTTTATAATTATGTAATATTATTATTTTCTGGTCTACTTTTTAATTTATTAATTACCTTTTCGATACTTGTAAATCTCATATTTTTAACCATCGTCAGTTTTGTATATAACTGACAGACAAAATAATTTCATCTGATTTTCCCACCACAAATGGTAGCCATCTTGGACATAAACATGTTAACATGCGACATTTGTTTTTACATACAATGACACCAGACACGACTAGGCTGCTTATTCAAAAATGTGAACATGTGATGATTGTTTTTTACATATAATGACACCAAACACTAGGCCACCTATTCAAAATCAGCACATCGTACCATTTTCTCACCCCAAATGACATCGATCTTGAAATAAAATGCAAAAATGTGAAAATGTGATCATTTTACACAGTGTTGTAAATGGCAAAAATGGAATCTACGACCCGAAAACATATCTATTTAAACCAAACACGATTAGGCTACTTATTCAAAATCGGCATATCGTCCCAAATGGTGGCGATCTTGGAAATATACAAAATATAAAAACATGTGATCATTTTTACACAGTTGTAGATGTCAGAAATGGAATCTGTGTCCGCGAAAACATATACATCATCACCAAACATGACGTGTTGTGTAAATATCTTAAATATAGTCATGTATTTGGGGGGAAATAGGTTCCACCTTTGCTCGCAAATAAACTTCTGAAGCCAGAATTAAAGATCATAATATCCTGTTTTATACAGGTAGGATTGCGATTTGTCGTTTCTCTGTATGGCCCAAGATTTCCACACACGTGTTATTTTTTTATACGCCCACATTTTCATGATTTCGTATTATGTCGTCAACCCTCCCCATGTGTCCGTTCACATTTTGTTTGTGAACCCTCTGCAGGTCACAATTTTTATCCGATTTTGACGATATTTGAAATACAGGTTTATAACCCAAGGATAAAATTCGCGTTATTAGCGTGTGGACCCTCTGGAAGTGACAATTTTAGACAATTTTGACGAAACTTAAAACATCGATAATTAAACCTGTAGTATGCTTGTGAATACTCTTGTTACATTTCGTTTGGACTATTCTAATTCCCTGCTATGTAATCTTCCTGAAAATAAGTTGTCTCTCCTCCAGAAAATTCAGAATAAAGTGGCACGAATCATTACCAGAACTAAACCTACTGATCACATTACCACTGTTTTACATGATCTACACTGGCTTCCTATATCACACCGTATCACTTTCAAAATACTAACACTTACTTACTCTACATTACATTTAGATAATTCATCAGATTACCTTAAATCCCTTATCGACCTATATATTCCATCCCGTACACTTTTTATACGCCCACATTTTCATGTGGACGTATTATGTCGTCGCCCCTGTCCGTCTGGACGTCCGTCCGTCCGGACGTCCGTCCACAATTGTTTGTGGACTCTCTACAGGTCACAATTCTTGTCCGATTTTGACGAAACTTGAAATATAGGTTTATCCCCAAAAGATCTCGGCTGCTTTCGATATTGGCATGTATCGGATCAAAACTTCATGGATTATGGCCCCTGATTGTACGTAAAATCACGTTTTTAGCTTGTGGACCCTGTAGAGGTCACAATTTTAATTCGATTTTGATGAAACTTAAAATGCATGGTTATAACCCAAAGATCTTGGTTCCTTTCGATATTTGCGCATATCGGATCATAACTTCCTGAATTAAATCCCCTGATTATACGCAAAATCGCCTTTGTTTAGCTTGTGGTCTCTCTGGAGGTCACAATTATTATCCAATATAAAAAATCGTTTGATTATATCACCGTTACACCCTAAGGATGGTTGAGTTTGAATTTCGGGAAAATTCGGAACAAAATTGCCATACGAAATGGCCGCCGCATGTACGCGAATTCTGTTATAAAATGGTATATCAAGGTTGTGGACTCAGTATAGGTCACAATTTTGATTCAATTTTGATAAAACTTAAAATGCATGGTTATAACCCAAAGATCTTGGTTCCTTTCGTTATTTGCACATATCATATCATAACTTTCTGAATTATGGCTCCTGATTGCCCGAAAAATCGCCTATGGTCCCTCTGGAGGTTACGATTATTATCCGATTTAAAAAAAAAACGCTTGACTCTATCACCGTTACACCATACCGAAGGTTGAGTGTAAATTTCAGGGAAATCGGACCATAATTGCTAGACAAAATGGCCGCCGTGTGTACGCTAATAGTGTTAAAATATGGTATATCAAGGTTGTGGACCCAGTATAGGTCACAATTTTGATTCGATTTTGATGAAACTTGAAATGCATGTTTATAACCTAAAGATCAATTTAATGAATTATAGCCTTTGATTGTAGGAAAAATCACTTTCGGTTTTGCTTGTTCTCTAACCATCTCTCGAAAATGTGGGCGTATCCTGCCTGGCAGTGCCAGCTTACTATCTTTATCCTTCCACATCTTATGTTAAACACACCTTTTCCTACGCTTCTCCTTTTCTGTGGAATACCATACCTCTCAATATTAAACTATCTGATAGCATTGAAAGTTTTAAACGCAATTTAAACACACACCTTTTTATGGGGACGTGAATTTGGCTCGTTGTTCGTTATTCGTTGTTCGTTATTGGCGAATAACAAACAACGAGCTGGTTTGTTGTTCGTTATTGGCGAATAACGAACAACGAGCTGGTTCGTTATTCGTTATCCACCAGATATGGAATTATTAACATAAAAAAGGCACTTTTAGAGAGAATATGCCGGGAGTGGGTTTTTATGAGTCTAATGGGTTAATAAATCTTCAAAATCTTGGGAAAAAGATTCTAACAGTCTGTTTTTCTCCTCGAAAAACTAGCAGTTTCATATTGGTGAATAACGAACAACAAGCTGGTTTGTTGTTCGTTATTCACCAGATAAGGAATTAGTAACATAATAAAGGCACTTTTAGAGAGAATATGCCGGGAGTGGGTTTTTACACGCCTAATTGGTTTATAAATCTCAAAATCTTGGGGAAAAGATTCTAACAGTCTGTTTTTCTACGCGAACAACTAGCAGTTTCATATTGGTGAATAACGAACAACGAGCTGGTTTGTTGTTCGTTATTGGTGAATAACGAACAACGAGCTGGTTCGTTGTTCGTTTTTCACCAGATATGGAATTAGTAACATAATAAAGGCACTTTTAGAGAGAATATGCTGGGAGTGGGTTTTTACACGCCTAATTGGTTAATAAATCTTCAAAATCTTGGGGAAAAGATTCGAACAGTCTGTTTTTCTAACGGAACAACTAGTAGTTTCATATTGGTGAATAACGAACAACGAGCTGGTTTGTTGTTCGTTATTGGCGAATAACGAACAACGAGCTGGTTCGTTGTTCGTTATTCACCAGATAAGGAATTAGCAACATAATAAAGGCACTTTTAGAAAGAATATGCGGGGAGTGGGTTTTTACACGCGTAATTGGTTTATAAATCTCAAAATCTTGGGAAAAAGATTCTAACAGTCTGTTTTTCTACCCGAACAAGTAGCAGTTTCATATTGGTGAATAACGAACAACGAGCTGGTTCGTTGTTCGTTATTCACCAGATAAGGAATTAGTAACATAATAAAGGCACTTTTAGAGAGAATATGCCGGGAGTGGGTTTTTATGAGTCGAATCGGTTAATAAATCTTCAAAATCTTGGGAAAAAGATTCTAACAGTCTGTTTTTCTACCCGAACAACTAGCAGTTTCATATTGGTGAATAATGAACAACGAGCTGGTTTGGTGTTCGTTATTGGCGAATTACCTACAACAAGCTTGTTCGTTATTCACCAGATATGGAATTAGTAACATAATAAAGGCACTTTTAGAGAGAATATGCCGGGAGTGGGTTTTTATGAGTCTAATTGGTTAATAAATCTTCAAAATCTTGGGAAAAAGATTCTAACAGTCTGTTTTTCTACCCGAACAAGTAGCAGTTTCATATTGGTGAATAACGAACAACGAGCTGGTTTGTTGTTCGTTATTCACCAGATATGGAATTAGTAACATAATAAAGGCACGAACAGTCTGTTTATCTACCCGAACAAGTAGCAGTTTCATGTTGGTGAATAACGAACAACGAGCTGGTTTGTTGTTCGTTATTCACCAGATAAGGAATTAGTAACATAATAAAGGCACTTTTAGAGAGAATATGCCGGGAGTGGGTTTTTATGAGTCGAATTGGTTAATAAATCTTCAAAATCTTGGGAAAAAGATTCTAACAGTCTGTTTTTCTACCCGAACAACTAGTAGTTTCATATTGGTGAATAACGAACAACGAGCTGGTTTGTTGTTCGTTATTGGTGAATAACGAACAACGAGCTGGTTCGTTGTTCGTTTTACACCAGATATGGAATTAGTAACATAATAAATGAACTTTTAGAGAGAATATGCTGGGAGTGGGTTTTTACACGCCTAGTTTCATATTGGTGAATAACGAACAACGAGCTGGTTTGTTGTTCGTTATTGGTGAATAACGAACAACGAGCTGGTTCGTTGTTCGTTTTTCACCAGATATGGAATTAGTAACATAATAAAGGCACTTTTAGAGAGAATATGCTGGGAGTGGGTTTTTACACGCCTAATTGGTTAATAAATCTTCAAAATCTTGGGAAAAAGATTCTAACAGTCTGTTTTTCTACCCGAACAACTAGTAGTTTCATATTGGTGAATAACGAACAACGAGCTGGTTTGTTGTTCGTTATTGGCGAAAAACGAACAACGAACAACGAGCTGGTTCGTTGTTCGTTATTCACCAGATATGGAATTAGTAACATAATAAAGGCACTTTTAGAGAGAATATGCCGGTATTGGGTTTTTATACGCCTAATTGGTTAATAAATCTTCAAAATATTGGGAAAAAGATTCGAACAGTCTGTTTTTCTACCCGAACAACTAGCAGTTTCATATTGGTGAATAACAAACAACGAGCTGGTTTGTTGTTCGTTATTGGCGAACAACGAACAACGAGCTGGTTTGTTGTTCGTTATTCACCAGATATGGAATTAGTAACATAATAAAGGCACTTTTAGAGAGAATATGCCGGGAGTGGGTTTTTACACGCCTAATTGGTTAATAAATCTTCAAAATCTTGGGAAAAAGATTCGAACAGTCTGTTTTTCTACCCGAACAAGTAGCAGTTTCATAGTGGTGAATAACGAACAACGAGCTGGGTTTTTTTTCGTTATTGGCGAATAACGAACAACGAGCTGGTTCGTTGTTCGTTATTCACCAGATAAGGAATTAGTAACATAATAAATGAACTTTTAGAGAGAATATGCTGGGAGTGGGTTTTTACACGCCTAATTGGTTAATAAATCTTCAAAATCTTGGGGAAAAGATTCGAACAGTCTGTTTTTCTACCCGAACAAGTAGCAGTTTCATATAGGTGAATAACGAACAACGCGCTGGTTTGTTGTTCGTTATTGGCGAATAACGAACAACAAACCAGCTCGTTGTTCGTTATTCACCAATATGAAACTGCTAGTTGTTCGCATAGATAACAGACTGTTTGAATCTTTTCCCCAAGATTTTGAGATTTATAAACCAATTAGACTCATAAAAACCCACTCCCGGCATATTCTCTCTAAAAGTGCCTTTATTATGTTACTAATTCCATATCTGGTGAATAACGAACAACAAACCAGCTCGTTGTTCGTTATTCACCAATATGAAACTGCTAGTTGTTCGCGTAGAAAAACAGACTGTTAGAATCTTTTTCCCAAGATTTTGAGATTTATAAACCAATGACGCGTGTAAAAACCCACTCCCCGCATATTCTTTCTAAAAGTGCCTTTATTATGTTGCTAATTCCTTATCTGGTGAATAACGAACAACGAACCAGCTCGTTGTTCGTTATTCGCCAATAACGAACAACAAACCAACTCGTTGCTCGTTATTCACCAATATGAAACTGCTAGTTGCTCGTATAGAAAAACAGACTGTTAAAGTCTTTATCCCAAGTTTTTGAAGATTTATTAACTAATTAGACTCATAAAAACCCACACCCGGCATATTTTCTCTAAAGGTGCCTTTATTATGTTACTAATTCCATATCTGGTGAATAACGAACAACGAACCAGCTCGTTGTTCGTTATTCAACAATAAAAAACTGCTAGTTGTTCGGGTAGAAAAACAGACTGTTACAATCTTTTTACCCAAGATTTTAAGGATTTATTTACCAATTAGACTCATAAAAACCCACTTCCGGCATATTCTTTCTAAAAGTGCCTTTATTATGTTACTAATTCCATAACGAACAACAAACCAGCTCGTTGTTCGTTATTCACCAATATGAAACTGTTAGTTGTTCGCGTAGAAAAACAGACTGTTAGAATCTTTTTCCCAAAATTTTGAAGATTTATTAACCAATTAAACTCATAAAAACCCACTCCCGGCATATTCTCTCTAAAAGTGCCTTTATTATGTTACTAATTCCATATCTGGTGAAAAACGAACAACAAACCAGCTCGTTGTTCGTTATTCACCAATATGAAACTGCTAGTTGTTCGCGTAGAAAAACAGACTGTTAGAATCTTTTCCCCAAGATTTTGAAATTTATAAACCAATTAGACTCATAAAAACCCACTCCCGGCATATTCTCTCTAAAAGTGCCTTTATTATGTTACTAATTCCATATCTGGTGAATAACGAACAACGAACCAGCTCGTTGTTCGTTATTCGCCAATAACGAACAACAAACCAGCTCGTTGTTCGTTATTCGCGAATAACGAACAACGAATAACGAACAACGAGCTACCTTCACGTCCCCCCTTTTTATTGACTACTATGGCTTTTAATGCAGGTATCCGAGTTCATTGTATACTGTTTTCGGCGCTGTGCCGCGCTTCGACCTCTAGCTACCCGGCTACTTCTGGCTTGAAGCTGTGGTTTTGAGCCCTGGTGTGAGCGTATGTGGCATGGAGATATAAATAATAATAATAATAATCGCGTCATTTTACAAGGGTAGCAAATTAGCCCTGAGGCCTTTTTCCAATTTGGCCCTTGGCACAGATCGTGCGAATGATTTCGATCATTACTGCAGGAAGAAACAGAAGAACTCGGGGGAAACCTGCCTGAGATAGGGGCGCCTTCTTAACCTGATGGGTTTCCTCCGGGCACTCCGGTTTCCTCCCACTGCTAAAGACCCCTACGCACAAGCGATTTATTGAAATAAAATTAAACCATATGTTAGTTTAAAAATGACCTAGTTGTGTTGAGTTCACGTTAAACCCCATCTCTCTCTCTCTCTCTCTCTCTCTCTCTCTCTCTTAGGCGCTGTTATATTTTATTCTTTATTACTTTTAGCTATTTTAATTTGTTTATTACATTTTATGTCATATTTTATTATAATCTTTATCATCCATTTAATTTTATTTTCTATGGTTTATGTCCACAGAATGTTAACTGCGCCATTGAGCAGTATTTGTATTGGTAATAGGCGCATTATAAATAAATTATTATTATTATTATTATGCCCCAAAGATATCGGATACCGGTTCCGTTCGATATTCGCGCATACGTCGGACCGTAGTTTCCTGGGTTATGTGTCATGTTTGTACGATAAATCACGTTTTTACCTTGTGGATCCTCTAGAGTTCACAATTTTTATTTAATTTTTAAAATTTAAAAAAACTTTCAAATATATATTATATATATCATCGTTACACCGTAATGACGGTTGAGCTCGAATTTAGTGAAAATCCATCCAGTACTGTCTAACAAAACTGTCTCCCCGTTTAGGCTTTAAGCAAATAGCATAATAAGCATGTAATACAACGGTCGTGGACCCTCTAGAGGTCACAATTTTTATCTGATTTTGGTGAAATTTAAAATATATGTTCATATTTCAATCGCTTCCTTTCTGGTAAGATGTGGAAAGCACAACTCTAACAACTTCCCACATCAAACGTGCGACGCATACTCTGCTACACTGCTACAGATTTTATTAGCCTTGTGATCGTAGTATTGTCTCTGGATATATTTGTAATTTTCTTCTGTTGGCTACCTAGGACTCTCCTTTTGTATTCATTTATATGTCAGCCGCTAAGACGTTTGTCTACCAGGAAAAACAATACAACAGCCTGTTTAACATTTTAAACCAAGCACTGAATACACAGGTAACGGGCATAGTTAACAATAAATAAACGTCCTTTTCTACTCTCTCAATCCCACCATTTCGCAGAAAGACTTTACGAACGGAATTCATATAATATGGATCTCCTACGACATAACGGGGCGTTCTGAATCCAGATGGTGTCCATTGCACCTCAACGGCACCTCCTCTCTGATAATCTACATGGTGTCTAATTGATATAGTATCTACCAGAGTCTTTTAACACTTGAGACAGTTCTGTCAATTATTTAATTGGACAATATTACGCAATTAATTATGATGATTTGTTACTAAGTCTAATGACGTCGAGAACCACACTTATATGGACAGTGGGAACTTTCCACCGGGAGCCTAAGATGTCTTTTTTTGTTATTAACCCAGAATTGAATGTTTATCAAATTTAAGCTGGTTTTTTTTATATATAAACCTATCACTCATTCACTGAGAATCTGATAATAATATTATGTGAAACCAATATTCAGTTAAAGAAATAATATGGATAATATTAGGCCTACTACAGATATTGGCGCATATCGGGCCGTAATATTCTGGAAGATGGCCCTTGATTGTACGAAAATTTGCGTTTTTAGCTTGATTTGGCGTGCCTTGCATGGCAATCGCATGTCAGTGTTTTTTTAAGGGCACAGAGTTTTTCCTGGTCGGTTGTAGGTTAGCTTCTGAAACTGGCGTCACGAATCCCTAACTTCCTTCGACTTCTGGTCTGAATATGTCTTGAGTAAGAAGATCCTTCTCATCATTTGCCCATGAATCATTTTGTAGATTGAAATATGACAAGTCTACATAGAGGAATTGATAAAGATCTATTAGAGTACATTTAAATAGCCTGAAATCAACATAAATAATATAAACAATTATTCCCGGGTAAGATCTAAAGCAATAACATACACAGACGATGATTATATTGTGGGTGATTTTTCAGTGTCTCCTAGTGGTCATTGATATAATAATATACAGCAAGTCTAGAACCAAGTTAAAACTATAGTTCTTTATATCTGATAGAAATATAGTCTACACCAGTGTCTGTACTTTCACCTACCAACATAAGCAGGAAAACAAAATGGCCAAAACTGAATAAATATTTTCAAAATTTGAATGAACGGCTAAATACACGTACATGTAGTATAGAGAAAAATCTCAATGCCAAGATGGGCTGTCCAATCGACTACACCAAAAAATAACAATAGAATTTGATAGAATTTGTGATCCCTTCTTCACTCCGCTTCAGAGGTTCTACACTACATTTATACGAGTCCGAGGGAGTTTCGCCATCTCGAGAGGAGAATTTATGAAACCAAGATTTTCTAGAGCGGTCCTTTGTCTAGATTTCGATTCTGGCTTACAAGAATCATCAGCTATTTAAGAATTTATTCACCTTTAATTTAATTGCAATAATTTGTTCTAGGTTGCCTATAGCCAATTTCATATATTGACTTGACTATTATTAGTTTGTGAATCAGCCATTTTGACCTACTTCCGTATTGTCTTTTCTTTGTTATAGGCTCCTATGTTATCAAGGTAAGAATCAATATTCATTGAAATTGACCAGTTTAATATGTACTTGATTTAATGTACTTAACGATTTTTGGCTGTTCAGTTTAAAGAACGTTGGTGACAAAACAAGGATCGAGAGTGGTAACATGCAGGCGCGGATCCAGGGGGGGGGGGCAGGGGGGCCGTGCCCCCCTTCCTTCAGCCCCAGCGAGTCAAAACTGCATTAAGTAACAGAACATGGGAAACAATCACTGGTTTTATTTTAAAAGCACGACGTTTCGACAAATGTCCACTTATCGTTATTCATTTTGCATTATTTATTTTTTGGAACTAGCAGAGCAAGAATGGGCAGTTCCTTTATCTAAACTTTAAATAATGTTTAAAAAAATATTGTTTATTTATTCACTGTGACGATCATACTATCTATAGATAGGTCTTTACGCTTATATCCTTCAATAATTTCAGTGGATCGAATTTTAGCATCTGAAGATATGCTCTTCTCTGGACCCTGCGGTTTGCACCAGATTTTACAAAGAATTTAAGTGTAATGAATATTAATTGATTAGTATTTAAATTGACGTAATACAAATTTATTAAATTTAGTCTATATTTTTAGATAAAATTGAACATTATTAAATAATTATTTTATTTATAATTTAATATCCTTAAGATAAATAATATCCATGTAGTTGATGAATTGAGCTGTATTAGAAGGGTGGGTAATAATATTATTGATGAGGTACATGTATATGATTATCTTTTTTTACACCCAAGAACTGAATGAAATAAATATTAAATAACACCACAATTACATAGTGTACTGTTCACCTGGTGAAGATTTAATTAACTTAATGATTAAAATATATAAGGTTAAGTTCAAGTGCCATTGGTTAACGAGTACCTTAAATATTATTCACCTACCTTTTATTCTGACAGGACTCATAAATCAATCAAATATATGGTTAGATACTCACTATCATTATATAAGGAAAGCTGTCACCCCCAATTAAATTACATGTATATCTTTTAAAATGGCTCAAGTTCGAGTACATTCCTAATTCTCAATCAAACTGTTAAATGGAGTAAAAAGTGCAATTTAATTTACTTGCGCCATATCACATTTAGTATATTGTGATTTTTGTTTGATACATGTATTTGTTGTAACTTTTATGTAATTTATTGGGGAAAAGTTTTTAAAAAATTGACTATACTTTTAACACCATTATATTCGATAATCCCCTCACTTGATTAATCCCTCTCCCCCCCCCCCCCCCCCATGAGAACAATAGCAGTTATTATATGAAACACGTTATAGTGGTAGAATCATTGACGTCATATGGGTAGAATTGTTAGTTTTTGCATACAAAACCCCGTTTCTGACTATTAAAATTTCGGGTCTTTTGTTTAAGTATTAAACTCAACTTTTATTTAAGTTTCTAACTCAATATCCTCCACAGTCTTCGACATTGTAAACACGACTTATTGGTCAATTGAAATCAACGATGATGTTGTGATCTTACCGTGAAAAGTTGTCTACTTGGTATCCAATATTTAAGAAAATGAAAATTTGAAAATTGGTAGAAGTATCGCGGGCCAGAACGCTTTCGAGCGCCATTTGCAGTGGAGCGAATCGATGAAAGAGGCTAAACATTTCCCAATGAGAGTATACTACCGATGTTGACTGGAATAACCAGACGTCAAAGACTGTCATTCAATTTGGACTATTCGCGTATTTCGCCAAACACAACTGATTAGAAATTACAGTAAAACAGAATCGACTGGATGTTAATCAGTTTATTAGTTATTTCAATAACGTAAATTGTATCGGCTCTGCTCTCTACTACGACGTCATTGTCGGCTCCTATTGACAACTAGTATGAAAATAAGGCTTTACCCCACCTCGGTTCTCAGGCTATTTTGGAACCCTTACCGTCTATTTTTCACTGTGATTCTTCTTTGGTCGCTAAAAGAAATTATTTCTTGATACCTCCAACACAAACTTATAAAAATCCAACAGTATTTTCATGTAGAATTACACGATACAAAAACATAAACAACTTTTATTTGAATTTGGCCGCCATGTTTAAACTAACGCTAAGCCAATATTCCAAATTTAGGAATGTCATTTTACATGAAAATAGTGTTGGATTTTTATAAATTTGTGTTCGATATGGCAAGAAATGATTCCTTTTAGCGACCAAAGAAGAATAACGGTGAAAAATAGACGGCCATGATTCCAAAATTGCCTTAGAACTGAGATACGGGAAAAGCCTTATTTTCATAGTAGTTGTCGAAACTATAGGAGCTGATAGTAACGTAGTAGCGAGCATAGCCCATACAATTTACGTTACTTGAAGTAACTATCAGTTTATATACTTTTTTTCTGTCGATCTCCTACACTATCCGATGGTGAATACTTAAATCACCAGTAACATGGAGATATTGTTGGTATCCCGATTGGTGAATATTCCTCCATAGCGCCACCACAGATCATGTAATCGAGTATATGATTGATGCAAAATAGGTAGTTATTTTGACACCTGATGTTAGATTGGAATACATAATATATTTCAGGATTAAATACATTTTACCAGTGACTACCACATCTAAAAATAAATGAGTCGATATATATCGGTTCAACAAGTCGTATTCTGATGAGGGAAATCGACGTATAAAAGACTAGCAGACAACCCTTAGTTTTGACAAGCATTTTTGAATACATGTATATCATATTTGATCAATAGCAGAGTAAACAATTATTGCGTCTGTCTGTTCCCCATAATGCTGACCTTTCACATCACACCAATATTGTTAGAATTGGCATCAAATCTGCACCAATGCCATCTCGCCCGGGTGATATACCCTATTTCATGTTTGTTATACATGGTAAGCGTATGCGCGCGGCATCATACGGTCTGTCATTGTGTCAACTGGCGTGGTTTCGATTCCCCGGTTGTACGTGACGTAATATAGTCGCCTGTCCAACATCGTGGGTTTTATCCCCCCCCCCCCATACATATTATTTATCCCTATTAGTGCCGAAATGACCTTTTGTGTCGAGGTTACTCCCGAAATGACCTTTTTGTGTCAAGGTTAGTACCGGATTGACGCGTCTGTGTTGAGTGGATCTCTCTCCTCTCCTCTCCTCTCCTCCCCTCTCGCTCTCTCTCAAGCGCTGAATTGAACGACGTTTCAACTTTCACAGAAGTGTTATTGGAAAGGCATCTTTCAAATGAGGATCAGAGACTTTATTATAATTCCCGTTTAAACTTACAGTATTATAACATGGTAATATTAGAAATTGATTTTTTATGTGATTTACACCAAAGCATGTCTAATGTTTTGCCGATTTTGTATTTCTATATTTGGATGTAATGGTTCGGAAGCTCTTAGAGGTATTTGTTCTCAGTATAGATATAATAAGCTGTTTTTAGAGATCAGTAAGAGTCTGTGATATTTGAACTTTAAATTAAACTCAGTGTTATTTAATCATTATGTTCTACAGTAATTTTGTTTAACTCCTACATGAAATGCTGATGGATGTTGTCATAAACTACGGTGGCTGATAGGGGACATGAAAAATAATATAATTTGATTTTTTTTTAATATTCACCTAAGTCAATTGTAATATAATTTGTTTTTTATAATTTCCACCCAAGTCAATTTTAATATAATTTGTTTTTTTATAATTTCCACCAAAGTCAATTTTCATATAATTTGTTTTTTTTATAATTTCCATTCAAGTCAATTTTAATATAATTTGTTTTTTTATAATTTTCACCCAAGTCAGTTTTAATTTAATTTGTTTTTTGTCATTTCCACCCAAGTCATTTGTAATATAATTTGTTTTTTTATAATTTTCAGCCAAGTCAATTTTAATTTCCACCCAAGTCAATTTTAATTTTCACCCAAGTCAATTTTAATTTTCACCCAAGTCATCTTTAATATAATTTCGACCCAGCGCGTGACGTCGTCAACAAGGAAATATGATCATATCTCCCCAGTTCTCTGTTTCCTACACGGGCTGCTCGTCAAAAAGGTTTAAGGGTTCGGACATTTTCGGTCCAAACCCCCAGGGGGTTAGAAGGCATTACCAACGCCTACCCTTATTCCACATTTGGGGTCCCTGTGCCCACGGGGAGGGACAGGGTTTAGAAAAAAGTGACCTTGAGGGTAGAAACGGGAATATGGGGTTAAAGGGGGGATAGCCTATGCCCCCCCCCCCCATTTGGCCTATGAATTGAGTCTAAACCCCTGAATCCTCTAAAAATGACAAAAATTATAGGAGATCGGGGGGGGGGGGGCAGGTTCTGATCCGACACCTTCCTTTTTACGCAAGAACTTAAATACATTCGGAACCGCTTGGTCGATCCTGCTCATTTTGAGTTGGCGTCCATTGATACGCCAAGAGGGTCAATTGACACGAAATTTTCAGGTATTCCATACAAGCACCCATCTTTCGGCCAAACACAATTCCCAAAAAGAAAATGTTGATCCCGACCCATGGGGAGTGAGCGATGGCCATTTTACCAGGGGTATATAAAGTTTTAAAAAAATAGAGATGGAACTACATGTAACTAGATGTTCGATTTTAATTTTAAAGGACCTAAGTCCGTAACTATCCTCCAAAATCTTCGACATCGAAATCACGAATTATTGGCCAATTTAAATCAGCATCGATGGTGTAAATTAACCGGGAAAAGGTGAACTTCTGATATCCGATATTTTAGATAAAGTAAGTTTTTTAACATTGGTACACAAGTCGTGTACTATAATGCGCTTCAGTCCCAGTTTTAATAAGAGACTTGAGGAGCGAGGCTAGACATATTGAACATACCATACGGCGTATGTTGACTGGAATAACCAGACGCTATAGAAATTTGCACTAGATTGAGACTGCATGGCTTATTTCGCCGAGCATAACTGATTTGAAATTGGGGAAAAAACGGAAACCATTGAATGTAAATCAGTTTATCTACATTCATATTACAGTATTATATGCCCTGCGAACCACTTTTGTCAATTTCTAGGTCCCAAATGTTAGCGATTTAGCTCCTTTAAGACCATTTTTGGGTGCCCAAAAGTGGAAATGGAGGGCGGGGGGGGGGGGGGAGCTTAAGTTTCGAAGAGATAGGATCATTTTTTTTTTTAATTCTGTCATAACAATGTATTAAGCCGCGGTCAGGCAAAGGGGGCCATTAGGGCATTTTGATGCAAAAAATCACGATCCCCCTCCCCACTTCCGGTTGCCGAGGCTGAAATGTGAGGGCCCCGGGCGACTCCCCGGGGTCGATATACTTCAAGAATTCCCACCCTTGGAACCTCCCAATGGGTGCATCTGGGTTTTTACAGAACGAAATCGTGTGTTTTTCGGTCCAAATTGGCGAAGTTTGAGCTATTGCCTGAACCGATGGGCCATGTTTGCGGCCCTATATCTCGGTGCCTATATAAATCAGAATCCATTCTCTTCTTCCGAATCAGTAACCAGGCGTATTATCTTCCATTTATATAAAATTCCAATTCACTGAGCACTACCACCGGGTCGGAGGGACGTCCCAAACATAGCTTTCCAAATCAACCGGATTACTTCAAAGGCCATATCGGTTCCTATAGGGCGTGCACCCTCGATTTTTGGGAGGGACATGGCCCGACCCATCTCCGGGCCCAACGGGGACAAAACTCCAATTTGAGGTGATCGGGAGTCTCGTTTTGGCTAACAAACCATTTTTGACGAAATATGCTGGGTGGTCTGTAGACTATGCTCCCGCTCACGGTGAACTAAATAAAAATTAACCAGCAACGCTAAACGTGAGCGAGGGACAAAAAACCCTTACCCTTACCATAGAAATATATTTCTATGCCCTAACCCACAATCCACATAATATCCGAGCTAGCGTTAGCGTTATTATAATATAATTTCGATTCTGTTGAATTTCCACCCAGCGGATAACGCTAGATCGGATATTCAACGGAATCGAATTATATTATAATTGACTTGGGTGAAAATCAAAATTGACTTGGGTGAAAATTATAAAAAAAAAAAAATTATATTTCAAATCACTTGAGTGGAAATTAAAATTGATATGGGTGGAAATTATAAAAAACAAATTAAATTTAAATTGACTTGGTGGACATTATAAAAAACCAAATATATTAAAATCGACTTGGGTGGAAATTATAAAAAACAAATTATATTAGAATTGACTTGGGTGGAAATTCAAATTGACTTTGGTGAAAATTATAAAAAAAACAAATTATATTAAAATTGACTTGGGTGAATATTAAAAAAATCAAATTATATTATTTTTCATGTCCTTTATCAGCCACCGTACTAAACAGACTTTATTATCAAAAAAACAATCTCTGTGGAAATGAAAAATATACCGAATTGTATTATTAGGAAATAATTGGAGCAGAAATTATTTAATATAATTCCCAGACATTTCGAAAATTAATTCAACAATGAAATTTTGTAAATCGTTTTAAAGAATAACAGAAAACATTCAAATGCACAGCACATAATTGATTAGAATATAATAAAACATGTATTATGACACATGCAATATAATTATTACAATAAAACAACCATTCCCAACAAAGCAGGTTTAGTGTAACATGTGCGTGTCAATTCATAGGTTTATATAAATTTGAGTATGTAGTGATCCTATTTATTTTCAATGATTTTCTATAATTGCTATCTGATTTTTTTACCCTGGTTCAAACGATTGACGGTACTTTTCATTATTGGTTGACATAGGATAACCTATCCCGTAGTTAAGACATCGCATTGGCACCAAAGGGGGGTCCAGACTTACAGTTCATTTAAATTGTGTGATTTGACTAAAAACATATTCAAACTATCAAACGTTTGCTTCGAATCCCTCTCTAAACATTTAAATCGGCAGGAAATTACTCCAAGCTATTTTAAGCAATCTACCTTGTATTAAGGGAGAATTCATTACCAGGGCCCGATTCCTAGAAAATTCTTAAGCACGTTCTTGTGCTTAGATTTTAGTCGACTTTGCATTTAAGTAAACTTACCTTATTTTGTGTTCCCAGAAAATTCTTAAGAACGGCCTTGTGCTTAGATTTTAAGTAGACTTCATTGTAAGCACAAGAACGTTATTATGCGTTCCAAGAAAAAACTTAAGCACAACTTCGTTCTTAAACATAGCCCATCTAAGCACAAGTCCCAAGCAAGGTATAGGGCTTGCTTACCAACCTTAAGTCTGTTTCTGCTTCAAAATGATGGCTGACCGTAGACTTATTCGACGGCATTCCGACACCTTTTGATACCAAAGAGACAATTACAAGACAGAGAAAATCCTTCTCCAAAAGAAATTAAGAATGCTATAGAAAATTTCGCATCTAGGGCTTTATAGGCCTACCCTGAGACCAATTCATTTATTTGCCAATTAGTAAGCAATAGGCTACAAACACACAGGCTTATTTAAGATCAAGCGCTCTCACAATTATTCAGTTAGTTTGTATGTGTCTGCGGTTTTTTTTTTATATCTTTTGGCACATTTTATAATTATGTGTAGGCCCTATAGGGGGACATGTCAAACGCATCCAAATCAACCACAATGAAGCAGACGACAAATTTATGACGTAATTCGCATACCAAAGTTGTTTTATGACGTGAAAGAGCATCGCTGTCTCAGTGTATGGTAAGCTTTACCAGTCATAATGTGCTTAGACTTGTACTTGACCTGTGCTTACGTAAGAATGGTCTTGAGAATTTTCTAGGAACAGTATTTTTATAAGATTCCTACGTAAGTAAAAGTGAAGTATGACTTTGTGCTTACTTTAAGAATTTTCTAGGAACCGGGCCCAGGGTCTTTTTGTCGTTAGCGTTAGTCGCTACCCATTACCGTGATATCGAAGCCTAATTAAATTGGTGGATTATCCTTTGTCTTCTGGACGTTTAATTCTTTTAATGTTCTCACAACCGTTAGCCATTAGATCAACACTCGAGTAGACAAACGCACGAGAAATGTTTTTAAGGGATATCTCACATTTTTATACGCCCACATTTTCATGTGGACGTATTATGTCGTCGCCCCTGTCCGTCCGTCCGAACGTCCGTCCACAATTGTTTGTGGACTCTCTACAGGTCACAATTCTTACCCGATTTTGATGAAACTTGAAATATAGGTTTATCCCCCAAAGATCTCGGCTGCTTTCGATATTGGCATGTATCGGATCAAAACTTCATGGATTATGGCCCCTGATTGTACGAAAAATCAAGTTTTTAGCTTGTGGACCCTATAGAGGTCACAATTTTAAACCGATTTTGATGAAACTTAACATTCATGTTTATAACCCTAAGATCTTGGTTCCTTTCGATATTTGCGCCTATCGGAACGTAATTTCCCGAATTATTGCCCCTGATTGTCCGAAAAATCACCTATTTTAGCTTGTGGTACCTCTGGAGGTCACAATTATTATCCGATTTAAAAAACCGTTACACCCTAAGAAAGGCCGAGTTAAAATTTCGGAAAAATTGGGCCAAAATTACCATACAAAATGGCCGCCGTTCGTACGTGAATACTGTTAAAAAATGGTATATCAAGGTTGTGGACCCTGTAGAGGTCACAATTTTAATTCAATTTTAATGAAACTTTAAATGCATGGTTGTAACCAATAGATCTTGGTTCCTTTCGAAATTTGCGCATATCGGATAGTAACTTCCCGAATTATGGCCCCTGATTATACGCAAATTCGCCCTTGTTTAGCTTGTGGTCCCTCTGGAGGTCACAATTATTATCTGATTTAAAAAATCGTTTGATTATATCACCGTTACGCCCTAAGGAAGGTTGAGTTTGAATTTCGGAAAAATCGGACCAAAATTGCTATACAAAATGGCCGCCGATTGTACGCGAATACTGTTTAAAATGGTATATCAATGTTGTGGACCCTGTAGAGGTCACAATTTTAATTTGATTTTGATGAAACTTGAAATGCATGGATATAACCCAAAGATCTTGGTTCCTTTCAATATTTGCGCATATCGGATTGTAACTTCCTGAATTATGGGCCCTGATTATATGCAAAATCGCCTATGTTTAGCTTGTGGTTCCTCTAGAGGTCACAATTATTATCCGATTTAAAAAATCGTTTGATTATATCACCGTTACACCCTATGGAAGGGCACGTTCGAATTTCGGAAAAATTGGACCAAAATTACCATACAAAATGGCCGCCGTTCGTATGCGAATACTGTTGAAAAATGGTATATCAAGCTCGTCGACCCTGTAGAGGTGCCAATTTTAATTCGATTTTGATGAAACTTGAAATGCATGGATATGACCCAAAGATCTTGGGTCCTTTTGATATTTGCGCATATCGGATCGTAACTTCCTGAATTAATGCCCATGACTATACGCAAAATCGCCTTTGTTTAGCTTGTGGTCTCTCTGGAGGTCACAATTATTATCCGATTTAAAAAAATCGTTTGATTATATCACCGTTACAAGCTAAGGCAGGTTGAGTTCAAATTTCGGGAAAATTGGACCAAAATTACAATACAAAATTGCTGCTGTTTGTACGCGAATACTGTTAAAAAATGGTATTTCAAGGTTGTGGACCCTGTAGAGGTCACAATTTTAATTTCGATTTTGATGAAACTTAAATTGCGTGTTTATAACCTAAATATCTTGATACTTTTCGATATTTGCGCATATCAAATTGTAACTTAATGAATTACGGCCTTTGATTGTAGGAAAAATCACTTTCGGTTTTGCTTGTTCTCTATCCATCTCTCGAAAATGTGGGCGTATCCTGCCTGGCAGCCGCTGGTTATTATTTTTGTTTACCCATGTGTCTCATTCAGCCAAAGCTGTTCTTATATTACAACAGTCACGAACGCTATAGGCCTGTGCAATATTTATTTATATCATTTTTTTCTCATCATTCTGAGTTGTACATAACCTTATTTTAATAACTGAGATTTATTTAATTTAAAGGAGCTAAATCGTTCAAATTTTGGACCTAGAAATTGACACAAATGGGTCTATTCTGGAAAATAACATTATCCTAATTATATATACAATAAACGTTCAATACGGTACCTTATAATGAGTTTACATGTTATTTTTTATCTATTATTTAAATCAAATGGCTGTTTAATAATTTTACAATCCGTAGCATTCCTCATCAACTCCATCTAAACCCAAATAAGAAAATCAGCACACACACCTGTAATACTGAAGCAGTATAACTGGAACAATTTTTCTGAAAAAAACCCAACTATAGATTTGAAAATAAAGTGGAACTATTAGAGTATTAAAATGTCCTTTCACTTTGAAATCTATCTAATGTCTGATGTCCAAAGTGGGGTTTAGTGAAAAAGAAAACTTGTTTGTAACTAAGGGAGTAGAATTGTACTCGCCTCAAGATTTGGGCTCTAAGAAAACAGTAGAGGTTACCAAGCCAAGTTAAAGGAAATATGTTATTTTATCAGCCAATAATACATTCTACAGTAGATATCGCTTGTGTGACAAATTTCATAATCTACTGTGATATCTCCTAAGGAGATATCGCTTTACATAAATTGATTGGTCAATCAAAAGGAACTACTTTTTTTATTTTCAAAAAACAGTTCATTTTTCGACTACGATTCAATGGGGCACTTCCTGGACCTACAGTGCGAGTATAATGAGATCTACGTTCAGAGCTAAAAGTACTTTATAATCGAGACAATTTAGGCAAATTCTTCTTAAAACTTCAAACATTCATAAACACGAAGTAATTTGACTGAAATTTTAAAATAGTGTATAGTCAATTTTTTTTAAAATTTTTGAACTATTATAGTATTTAAGAACATCCAGTTCTTTTATATAAATCTCACATTTTGCATCTGTAATAGTCTTGGAATGTTTGAAATGTTAAGTCCATAAAAGAAAGCTGCATTTCAAATTTTAGAAAACTAATGGTGAACAGCCATTTCAGAATAAGTAACTAAAACCATGCTTTTATGTATTATGCCCCATTAAGTTTCAATTTTTCGAAGTGACTTGTTTAGCATCATTTTCTTTTAAAAGGACAAATAAATATCTTTTCTTTAAAAGATTTGGTTTTCTAATCTAGTTCTGACATTTTCTTTAGATTATATAGGTCACCATATATAATTCCCCTCTCTCTGTTTTATTCTATTCTGGGAGATTAGCTAAATCACCAGGACACCTTTCTTTGTATTAAAGAAATGAACACCCACACGAATACAATATATAGATAGATAAGTAATCATTATTGATGAATGATCAATTGTATTTATCAAATAGTTCAGTATTTTGATAATGTGAGACATTTGAATATTGTATTCTTTTATTGGCTGGTGTCCTAAATATTTCAAGACTGAGAAAAATATATTTGTCACTCAAAGTGAAAACAATACAACTTATTGGAGAAGTTTCTTTCAATTTTTACCCTACAGTAAATATGTGAAACTCGTCAGGTTTCCTTTATAAACCACCAGAAGCATTGTCATCAGTACTAAGCTTAATCAAGTTATTAATTTAATGCAGTCAATGGATTGAAACTTGATAGATACATGTAGATAACTGTAGTTGAAAATTTCTGAATTTTGAAATACGTGAAGTTCTTCAAAATATGACCCAATCAAGAAGTAAAGTATTAAATCGGCGCTTTCTGACTGTCAGTCCTTCTACCTATCCCCCCCTTTCCGGGAATCTGTAAAAAAAATAAACAACGTGTGAATAAATTACTTGTCACAGTCAGTTGCAACAGTTTCAACATCTTGATCATTGGTCTGCTGTAATTGGTCATTTTTTTAAAACCTAAATAGGTCTTGTATTCTTATAGTCACATTGTGTATATATGGAAGCCTTTTTTTCCGCCATATCATAATATGACGAGGGAACTATGGGAAATAATGCAATATGGATGACCCTACTCAAGGCGGTTAAAATGTTGATCTCGGTCCTTTGAATTTCGATTTTGTATTTCGGCCATTTTGATTTTATAGTGAAAAAAGGTGTAAAATTTAGCTATTTACAATCTACTCAGTGCCTTCATATTTTTAATAATAATATTAATAATTTATTTATAATGCGCCTATTACCAATATAAAATACTGCCCAATGGCACAGTTAACATTTTGTGGACATCACGCAACGACGATTGGGCTACCTACTCGGTACTTTCCGTCAAATAACGAATATTACCGAATTAATCATGTGCAATTACGTGGTTGTTTTTTGTTTACAATTCGCCATTTTGAAGAATTGAATAGCAAAAGAACAAAAATAAAAAAGGATAGGAATACGAAGTCAGACGAATAATCAACCCCTTTAGCAAACAAATTGACGATGGAATTGATGTGGATTCAACTATCGATAAGGAATGAGGATCTATTCAAACCTAAAGAAAATTTGGATCAAAAGGCGTAGAGTGTGGACGGAAAGATGATTCTGAAAGATATCTTAGACATGGTCGAGTATGGATAACCGATTTAAATATGCCGATAAGTACGCCGTTTATTTCTGTCTTGAATGTTACAAACTGTACCATAATACTTTTTAATTGTTACAAGAATAAATATTTATTTCTGCGTTTTTTGTATTATTTCGATCATCAGCGGTTGATAGGAGTCGAATACATTGACCTGAGATGACGTCATTAGCGGTTGATATTTCATATCAACCTGTCACGACGTCATCAGCGGTTGATATGAACAGAATATCAACCTATCATGACGTCATGGCAGGTTGTTATGAGATATAACTGCTATGCACATCAAAGAGAAAACTACCGCCAGTGTAAGTGTAAGTATATAATAAAATATGACATGTAATAAACAAATTAAAATAGCTAAAAATAATAAAGAATAAAATATGACAGCGCCTAAAACAGTATACAATAAACTCGAATACCTGCATTAAAAGCCATAATAGTCAACAAAAAGGTGTGTTTTTAAATTGCGTTTAACACTTTCAATGCTATCTGATAGTTTAATATTGAGAGGTATGGTATTCCACAGAAAAGGAGAAGCGTAGGAAAAAGCGCGTATAAAAGCGAGGATAAAAAAAGGTGTAAGCAGGTTACTATTTTGAGATCGGAGTGTACGGGGTGGAATATATAGGGCGATAAGGGATTTAAGGTAATCTGTTGAATTATCTGAATGTAATGTAGAGTAAGTAAGTGTGAGTATTTTGAAAGTGATACGGTGTGATATAGGAAGCCAGTGTAGATCATGTAAAACAGGGGTAATGTGATCAGTAGGTTTAGTTCTTGTAATGATTCGTGCCACTTTATTCTGAATTTTCTGGAGGAGAGACAACTTATTTGCAGGAAGATTACATAGCAGGGAATTACAGTAGTCCAAACGAGATGTAACAAGAGTATTCACAAGCATTTTACAGGTTTCATTGTCAATGAAGTTTCTTATCCGGCCAATCTTATACAATTGAAAAATTGTTGATTTACAGACAGACGATATATGGTTACCCATGTTAATTTTACTGTCAAAATAAACACCTAAATTTCTAACATTCTTAGCAGGAAAAACTTCACAACTACCAACTCGAATTTTATCGATGAACAATTGTTTCTAGCTTTTGATTAGATCCAACAATAAGCACTTCAGTTTTATCGTCATTTAGTTTCAAGAATGTGCAATGGATTTTATTGAACGGGAGTTGATGAAAAACACACAGGTAAGTTTATAATAACCAAAGTTAAGTAGTTTGTTCATAATCGAAGAAATCCGTCTATTACCATGGTTCAGACAGTAATATCAGATACAACACTTCCCCCTTTTTAGAGAAATGTTTATATACACACTTAATTGAAATAAAAGGATTGTCTGCAATTAACTATTTGAAACATTTTTACTTGTAATGTATGCACTTATCATTATTTAAAGGAGCCAAATCGCTAATATTTGGGATCTAGAAATTGGCCCAAATGGGTCGCAACGCATATAATAATGTAATCTGATTGTATATGAACTGATTTACATTCAATTGTTCCCGTTTTTACTCTAATTTCAAATCGATCTGGCTATTCCAGTCTACATACGCCGTTTGGTTTGCCAGAACTGTGGCTGAAACAAATTATGGTACATGATTTGTGTACCAATGGTCAAAATTATTTTGTCTTAATTATTCATTATCAGAAAAAACATCTTTTCCCGGTAAGATCACAACATCAATGTTGATTTAAATTGGAGAGGTATGTGTCATAACATGGGGTATTGCCCTGTAATTTTGAAGAATAGATCTAACTGAATCACCAGAGTTCTTCCACTCTATATATTACTAGCAGTTTTCAGTCCGTTTTTTAATACTTGGTTGAATCTTTCAGTGCCTCCATTACACCGAGGGTTATATTGATAAAAATACATCCTTCATATTTAAGTATTTAAAGGTACAATTGGGGGAGAAAAATGTATCATTACTTCAAAACATTCTAAATGGACATAAAGAAATTTCTTGGATGTCTTATAATAATTCATTGAAAAGGATGATAGTAAGCCCATGATTTGATCATAAATACCATGAGCGATTTAAGTTATTTGGTTCTAAAACCCGGGGGATTCAATATACTCCCACGTACACAATATACATCTGACTGAACTATTTCACAATAACTTCACGTCGAACCATTCAATAAATCTTCACTAAGCAAATTAGTTCAAAATTTTACTAACAAAACCGATTTAATTCTCTTTGACACAGCTATTATGACTAGATGCGGCAAGTTCATAATGAATAAATCCAGATTATTATAAAATATAATTGTAGGTGTACATGTCGCAATCCTTACTATATATTATATACAACTATATTATATACATGGAGACATCAAATACTTGTACATGGTTCTTACTTTATATCAGTTAAAATTAATAAGGATTATTATGATTATGAAATGGATTAACAATTTTCTTTTCTATATCTTAACATGTCGTCACCCCTGTCTGTGTGTGTGTGTGTGTGTGTGTATGTATGTATGTGTGTGTTGTGTCTGTGGGTCGCCTACGGGGCACAATATTCTTTATGGATTGTCTTGGAACTTGTATTCCGTATACAATAAGGATGACCCCCATTGTTGGTGGTGCATGCCCGATCCCCAGGGGCAGATCCACACCCAATTCTATTTGTGTGCTACAATTCTTGCAGTCGTTTCTTGCTTATTTCTTATACCATAAGGATGTCCTCTATTATGTTTTGGTAAATGCCCCACCCAAAGGACGTAGCTATACCCTTTTTTGTGTTTTGTTTGTCGTCTTCGGGCTGCATTTGTTAACGGACCCACTCCAAACTTTGCATACACACTATCGTTTTTGGTGATTGCCCGAGTACAGGCCACGATTCTTGTTGGATCGATTTGGAACTTGGTATATGTATTCATTATAGCCTAAGGACGCCAACTATTGATTTTGGTGCTTGTCCCGACCCCTAAGGCCAGAGCTATACAGGCTGCAATTCTGAATGGATCAACTTGGAACTTGACATGTTTATTCCTTATAGCCTGAGGGCGGCAACTATTGATTTTGGTGCATGTCCTGACCCCCAGGGGTAGAGCCACGCCCAATTTTTTTCATTTAGTATCCAAAAGCCACATTCTGAATGGGTTATCTTGGAACTTGGTATACTTATTCCGTATACGCTAAGGACGGCAGCTATTGATGTCAGTGCATGCCCCCCCCCCCTTTTTTTGTTGATATTCGTCTGTAAATGATATACACCTTGCAATTATTAACATATTTGGTTCCAATTCGGAATGATCCAGCATATGGTTGTACCTTTTTATAATGGCCGATGCCCCCGGGGGCAAGCCTGGGGCCAGCCCAATTTTTGTGGGATTTTTTATCTAAAGGCTAGAATTCTAAACCCGCCATCGTGGAACTAGGTATATTTATTCCATATACTATAAGGATAGCAACTATTTATTTTGATGCAAGTCCCGACCCCCACTTTTTTGTTGTGTTTATTAATATATACTTTACAAGTTGCCATATTTAACAGATTTTGTTCAAATCCAGCTTATCAATCAGTTCAATAACAGGGTGGTAACTATTTATATTGTTCCATATAGGATTATTCTTATATGGAAGTACTGTTTATGGATACCGTCTATTTCAAGGCTTTTTTAAAATAAATTTTAAAAATATAACTTAAAAATTTTAAATTGTAGCTTAAAGGTAAATGACTCCCAGACTACCATTATCAACTCCCCTTTGAAAGAACTTAATTAGCTTCAATTGTACAGATATGTGTATTATTCTACTAAAAAAAAAAAACAATATGAAATTATTTAGGTACATATTCAATATTTTTGGTACAGCACAATCTCACCAAGAGATGATTTCCATCAGAGTTGCAAATTCAGAATTTTTTCGATAGCATAAAAATGATGAGATTATTATTGTAAAATCATTATTTCAAATCCGAGTTTATTAGATATTAACAACAATTGGAATCAGTTCTGTCCATTAATAATAAATTTAATAAATGTTTATGACATCATACGAAAGTTGACTTCAAACTTTAATCGGAAAATAACGGTAATATAAATAGGATTAATAAATTCTTAAGATCTAAGTAGTTAGGGGGGGGGGCTTGTAAGTGCTATTCATTATTCGTATAAAATTACGATATTTGATGTCAATGGGCAAATAGAATGAATCAATGCGATAATCTAGATGTTAAAGTGTTCCTAACATCTTCCCATGGCGAGAAATAGTCAAGATGTAGCATAGATTGTTTATTATTGCAGCAACTGTACTTGACAATCAAGACTAGGTATATCCAATTTTAAATCAAATTATTGAATGGCAAAGGTGTTTTAATTCATTTAAATCTCGGCCATCCAATGGTCTAGAAAGTTTATTATAGGCTAGTCATGTGAATAAATGTACATAATAAGTACTTGTATTAGGCAGATTTAGCTCTTACTTATAGTAAACTAATTTCTGATTTGATATTAATTTGGTGTTGCCTACATGAAACTAGTATGAATATTACAATATATTAAAAACGACATTATGTTCTTGATTTATTTATACTATACGGGTCATCAATATTTCTTGATAAATTCTTTATGTTTGTCCAAATATTGGATTGAATTTTATTTATTTTTTGTCTATCAGGTTGGAGAATGTTCTTTCAAATTTTTCAATTATTTAAAAAAGGGAACCATTTCTATGTCGCAAGATGTGAAATATAGATTACGGTAAATATCTTGTTATTTAAGGAAATTGTAAACTTAAGTCAACATGTTTTTGAAACTTACTTCTCTTTTACTTGTGACAATAATAATTATGGTAGTTAAAATATTTTTCTGTAGGAATTAACTGGAGTGAGTAGTGGGTATGAGGTTACACATTTTTATGTCAATCATTTGTCTGTACCCTATTTACTTGGGTCAAATTTGACCCAAATTTTTTGGGTCGATTTGACCCAATCCTTCTAACAGTGTAGGAGTGTATCGTCAGGTAATTTTATAGTCAGGGATATCAAAATGGAGTCATTTATATTTTCAAAGAATATCTAGGTCTCTTTTTCTGGTTTTTGTACACTGCTCTACAGTAGAATTAAAGATAAATTTGCATTTCGTGGGATTCCATTACTTTTTTTACTCAATTACAGCCCTTGTTGGCTAAAATCAATGGACAACCTGTTTCCAGATTTGCTTCATTTAAACATAATGTACTTATGTAACAAACTTCCAGATCAAAATAAAACCTTTTTTTTTCAGAATTATTTGAGGTATTTGATTAAGGGATAATACACTGTTGTATACAGCAGAGTTACAAGTCAAGTTTGCGTTTAGGGATTCTTTTATTTATTACATCAATACCCAGCATTCTGCTTTCCGGAATTTTTTCGGATTTGAGATATTTGATTGAAATTTAGTACACTATATTATAATGTTTCAGACCAGTTGTGTGAAAATACAATTTTACAGAATTTATTGAATCTATTCGTGTTAGGATTACCGGTATATTCACAGAGATGTGCCCGGTATTTACAATATCAGCCTCCTTATGAACACATACACTGAATTACATACATGTATACCAGACTTGTACATATACATTGTATACCTCACGATCTATATGCTTTCATTTTCTGCCGTATAAACGAAGACACATAATTTTGGATGAATATTACTGACGTAGATTTGTAATTTTGGATGAATATTGCTGGCGTAGATTTGAAGCAGGTATGGGTCCGTCGCTTTCATTCTATTATGTTACAAAAACACGCAATTTTGTAATGGTATCGACATACATTTCAATACCGTACGGGGGGGGGGGGGGTTAATTATGAAAAATATTGAAGTGCACATTTAGAACACACGCTATATAACATATACTGACGCTATTTCCTGGAGCTGACAAATGACTTCTAATTGCGACCTAACTCTTGCCTCAATTAACCCTAACTAAAAATATCCGACGGCAAAATTATAGTATCCCTCCCTGATGTTCATGTACTACGAATATGTGAGCAAGAGAGGAGGAATTTGTGCAGATTTCAGCATTCCCGCCTAGTCTTCTTCAGTTATTCCATTTATCAAGTTTTATTTTACATGCAGACTTAAATTAAAGGAGCTAAATCGCTAAAATTTGGGACCTAGAAATTCACAAAAGTGGGTCGAAACGCATATAATACTGTAATATTTTTTCTAAACAATATTTTTATTCATTAAATCTGAATTTGGATTGGGGAACAGGCTATGCCTATGTGTAACCCCTCTCTCTGGTTTAGATACATGTACACATTATAAAATAAAAATATATACATACACACATAATTACATAAATATAGAACATTAGGATACATAATGGAAAATATAGAGATTCTTATTCGTGGAAATATTGGTGAAGATCTATTTAAAAGTACTGCTTAGTAAGTAATGTTGGGTATGGTAAGGCCTGTGCTGTGTACAATCGTCAAATGTCTTCAAATCTCACATGCCAGTTGAGATAGGCGAGGACATTGGTCTAATTTACGATGTGGAGGGCTGGAAATAACTTAAGCGTTGTTTTATTGAGATTTAAATCGTTTTGATAGAAGAATAAAGTGTTGAACTTCTTGGACAATAAGTGTGGTTATCTCAGGACTACGTTTTGTCGACCCATACTTTACTAATTCTTTTATGGTTGTGTTGGAGGCTGTCGATTGTCTGTTTTCTTGCATCGTAATACTGTAATACGAATGTATATAAACTGATTTACATTCAATGGTTTCCGTTTTCAAATCAGTTATGTTCGACGAAATAAGCCAGCAATCGCATTCACAATCAAGTGCACATTTCTAGCGTCTAGTTATTCCAGTCTACATAACTCCGTTTGGTTTGGTGCAATGTGTCTAGCCTCGTGCCTCGAGTCTCTCAATACAACTTAGGCTAAAGCGCATTATGGTACACGATTCGTGTACCAATGTTAAGAAAATTATTTTATCTTAAATATCGGATTTTAGAAGCTCATCTTTTATGGAAGACCAAATGGGACAATATTCATGATTCGTGTTTCTACATTCCAGTTTGAACATTTTAGACACGAACGCAACATTCTAAACTAATGATTCTCGTTTCTACATTCCAGTTTGAACATTTTAGACATGAACGCAACATTCTAAACTAATGATTCTCGTTTCTACATTCTTATGTCAACACTTCATGCACAAAATCAACATTTTAAACAAAAAATTGACTTTATGTTTCATTTTCGCCGTTTTATTGGTAACTTTTATATATCATTAAATATTAAAATTATAAAATAATTTCTTAATTTTACACGACAAAGAAATCAATTCAATGGTTTCTGAAAGTGTCTAATAAAAAAAATCTGAAGTTTGAACTCTTGTGAAAATATCTTCTACGTTTCAAAAAGTCTTGAAGTTAAAATCTTGAAATGAAAATGTCCAGAAAAATAATGAATTATCAACATTATTACACCAGAGGGCGCTAACCGAAAACAATTTGGCGACCTATTCGGCTAGCGACCTATTCGACAGATCCAGCTGGTAGGTAACCTGTTCGTTGGCAACCTATTCAGAATAAATTCAACAGGCGACCAAACTCATCTTTTATATCAATCAATCAAATTCAACGTTACGTCTATCAAATGAAAGTAGAATATATTATTATTTATCCATTCCTTTAGCTCAGAATAGCGATGTAATTTCGCATTATCTTACAAAATTCTGGACATCCAACTAAATATATTCCGAACGGTATCTAAATAAGCTTTCCCAAATATTATTAGTTAAAGTTGGCACAGTCATATTAAAGGGGTGCACTCTCATCCTAAACATGGCCAATTTTGAAAATAAAAAGATTTAAAGGGAAAGACTGTTAATGTTAATATACCGTGTCAAAATTCGGACCATCGTACAAAATTCTAATGATCCAACTAAATATATTCTAAAGGGTAATTGAACAAGCTTTCCAAATATTATTAGTAGAACAAGCTTTCCAAATATTATTAGTAGAAATTGGCACAATCTTATTAAAGGGGCGCGCTTTCAATTTGAAAGTGAAAGAACAGTGATATTCCGAGTCAAAATTCGGATCATCGTACAAAATTCTGAGCATCCTGCTATATACATTCTGAAAGGTAATTAGACAAGCTTTCTGAATATTATTAGTAAAAGTTGACAAAATAATATTAAAGGGCGGCGCGCTCTCAACCTGAATATAGCCATTTTTTCAATATTCTAAATGTAAAGATAGGCCGGTATTTATTCGAAGTCGAAATTCGGATTATCGTACAAAATTCTGAGCAACCAGCTATATATATTCTGAAGGTAATTGAATAAGCTTTCCAAATATTATTAGTAAGAGTGGACACAATCAAACATAGCCAATTTTTCAATTTGCTAAATGTAAATATAGGCCGGTACAAAATTCTGAGCATCCAGCTATATATATATCCCGAAAGGTGATTAAACAAGATTTGTTAAAGTGCTGTGAAAAATTTGCGACGTTTAGGACGAGAGCGCATCCCTTTAACATGATTGTGCCAACTTTTACTAATATTATGTAGAAAGCTTATTCAATTACCTTTCAGAATATACATAGCCAGATGCTCATAATTTTGTAGGAATCAGGATGATCCTAATTTGGACTTCGAAAAAAAACCACAGGCCTATGTTTATATTTAGAATATTGAAAAATTGGCTATGCCCAGGTTGAGGGCGCACCCCTTTAATATGCTTGTGCCAACATTTACTAATAATATTTGGAAAGCTTATTCAATTACCCTTTCGAATATATTTAGTTGGATCGTCAGAATTGTGTACGATGGTCCGAATTTCGACACGGCATATTAACATTAACAGTCTTTCCCTTTAAATCTTTTTATTTTCAAAATTGGCCATGTATAGGATGAGAGTGCACCCCTTTAATATGACTGTGCCAACTTTTACTAATAATATTTGGGAAAGCTTATTTAAATACCGTTCGGAATATATTTAGTTGGATGTCCAGAATTTTGTAAGATAATGCGAAATTACATCGCTATTCTGAGCTAAAGGAATGGATAAATAAAAATATATTCTACTTTCATTTGATAGACGTAACGTTGAATTTGATTGATTGATAAAAAAGATGAGTTTGGTCGACTGTTGAATTTATTCTGAATAGGTTGACAACGAACAGGCTACCTACCAGCTGGATCTGTCGAATAGGTCGCTAGCCGAATAGGTCGCCAAATTGTTTTCGGTTAGCGCCCTCTGGTGTAATAATGTTGACAATTCATTATTTTTCTGGACATTTTCATTTCAAGATTTTAACTTCAAGACTTTTTGAAACATAGAAGATATTTTCACAAGAGTTCAAATTTCAGATTTTTTTTATTAGACACTTTCAGAAACCGATGAATTGATTTCTTTGTCTTGTAAAATTAAGAAATTATTTTATAATTTTAATATTTAATGATATATAAAAGTTACCGATAAAACGGCGAAAATGAAACATAAAGTCAATTTTTTGTTTAAAATGTTGATTTTGTGCAGAAGTGTTGACATAAGAATGTAGAAACGAGAATCATTAGTTTAGAATGTTGCGTTCGTGTCTAAAATGTTCAAACTGGAATGTAGAAACGAGAATCATTAGTTTAGAATGTTGCGTTCGTGTCTAAAATGTTCAAACTGGAATGTAGAAACACGAATCACGAATATTGTCCCATTTGGTCTTCCATAATCTTTTCCCGGTAAGTTTACATCATCAATGTTGATTTAAATTGACCAATAATTCGTGTTTTCGATGTCGAAGATTTTGGAGGATTTTGAGCTACGGACTTGGGTCCTTTAAAGCTTATACCTTATCAATTCCATTTTTTATATATACCAGGTAATTAATAAACAATTCATATATTATCGGGAATCACGGTGGCTAAGTGGATAAGGCGCTGGTTCGCTAGCCTGGAGGTTGAGTGTTCGATCCCTGCATTGGCCGAGAAAGTTCATCTCGATTTTCCGGCGTGATTTCCCCTTGTCAGTGATGCAGAAGGAGGGTCTGACAAGGACAGCTGCCTAGTCGTTCGGATGGGACGACAAACCGAGGTCCCGTGTACAAATTGGAGTGCACGTAAAAGATCCCTTGGCAGTTGGAATTCGATATAAGAGTAGGCCGTAGCGCCGCTGCCCGTGCAAAATTTCCCTCATAGCACACTGTTGGCGTATGCCCGTCTTCAATTGGCCCAGGTTAGGTGCTTAAGCGTAGGACGTTAAACCCCATTTCATTCATTCATATATTATAAGCCGCCACTGGATTTTTCAGTATAAAATGGTGTGTAATGGGAGATAACTCTTGTGATCATACGGAGGCAGACCACCATTAATTTCCCCATTGACTTCAATGTTAATTCTGGCCTCTTTGCCGACCTCCAACATTCCCCCAAATTTTCGTTGAGCTGAATGCTTTTCACTATAGACAGAGGAACAAATGACCATATCTTTGCACTAAAATTTGTATCAGGTTGACCACCAAAATTTTGAGATACACCAACTTGAAGAAGCATACCCAAAACATGTAACTAGTTGCCGTACTTATCACCGTAGCCAACCTGATAACTCAGTTATCCTTCCGCCTCAAAATCATGAATATTTACCAAAACCTGGCAGAAAATATTAATTCAAACCCTCTTCTTCCATTCTAGATCAACAAATCAGCAAAAATGTCCATGCAAAGGGGGAGAAAAGAGAAGGAGAGAGAATTGCTATAAATAGACGAACTACAATTTGAAATTTAATGGTGGTCTGCCTCCATACCTACAAAAGCTGTATAGACCAGGTGCCCGGGGGGTTCAACCTAGCTGAAAAGCTAACCAATTTCTCTATGCGTCACTAGGTTCCCTAGGGGTTACTGTCCGGGATATGAACATCTGCCGCGCCCGTTGTGGTGGGTGTGGTCATGAGGGGCAAAATAAATGGACCCAAAAAATAGACTAGACTAGCTCATTTACTAACCACGTGAAAATTGTTGCAAAATGTTCAGCATATCAACTGACAGTTGGGCGGTCCTTATTTCAGTGGCGTCACTAGGGGGTGGCACAGGGGGCACGTGCCCCGGATCTTTTCGTGTGTGCCCCGGATCTATTTTGAGCAGACAGAATCGATAATTTGCAATAATTTCACTACTTTTCCGTATCATTATTTCGAATGTCCCGAGTACGGAAGGGAAGCTTTCCAGTGCGAAGCTAATCTGGATTGTCCTTTCTGGCCCACCGTAGATTTCCTCAATTGCCTGCACGTGCACAGTTTAATACAGTATTATATAACTAAATAAATATTTGACTGAAAATAGTGTAGAAACGATCGTGCATGACTTAGTTTACCTGCCGTGTATGTTAAGCGGGACAACAATATCACATTAAAGATGGGTTCCCAGCAAATTATTTATCGGCTGGTTATTTCCAATAAAAGTATGGCAAATTTGGTACTTATGAAAAGTATAGACTCCCAATATTACTAGAAAAATGCTAGATCACGCGAAAATCGCCCATGGGGCAAGGACTGGGCAATATTGTCAGGGAATCACTAACTGTCAACCCGACAGGATTTGCTGGCTTATTGTCTGCTAGCTTAGGTCAGGGAGCAGTTGTTATTTTTTTATGCTCAAATGGTTAGGCTGTTTTGGGAACATTGCGGGTTGTCAGGGTACAAAATACTCTGCAATTAAAAGGTGTAAAAAGAAGTTGACAGACATAATTAAGAATTTATTTAGGCCCCAATTATATGGTAAATGTAAAGTAAGTAATGATAGATACATTTTGAAATATGGACCCTCCCACAATGAAGCTAAGTTGGCAGACATTGCGTTTAACAACAGCTTACTTACAGCTATAGGTATCCCCGGCGAATAACAGAGTTTTGAAAGGGAATTTTAGCAAATTTTTGATAGATTGGTTACTTTTAATATGTGTTTAGTCCAAATTTATCGTCAAATCACAAAGTTTGTACCCGGGAATGCATCTTTAAATTGAAGTTCGTGATAATTTAGCTCACAACTTCACATGAACTCGTACATATTTCCCAGTATTCGTTTTAACAACTATATTATTATATAAACATAGGTTGCCAGGCAACGAAACATACGCCCACAGCAGCTAAATCGTCCGGGCAGTCAACAACAGTTGTCGCATATTTTACTTTTTTCGGTAATGAAACATTTATAATACACTAAAATCTGATTAAAAGTAACAACTCATTATGTAATTATCAGAAAATCATTGGAATTTGTTTGGCTTTGATAAAGCCGGACGGACGGACGGGGATGACGGCAATATTTGACCACATTTCAATGTGGGCGTATAAAAATAATCCACGGTTTGAAACATCAATAGAATACCCACGGCAACGTCATGTCGTATTAAAACGAATACTGGAAAACTTGTACGAGTTGGGCCTGGGCCCCGGATCTAATTTGGCCCTAGTGACGCCTCTGCCTTATTTTGCACAATTTTAACCTTTTTCTTGTGTAAAGAAGACCTAATCACCAAATATTATCTCTTATCTGCATTAAGTTTAAAAATTGTAGTTCATCCAAATTTTAGTGTCTGCAAAACAAGTTTCAATATTTAGCTTTGAAAGTCACTTTTAAGGATGAACAATTGTGTTACATACGCAATCCGCATGTCTAACTTAACCGAGTGGTTTAATGCGGGGCCCGTATCTACAGGGGGCGCGGGGGTAAAATGCTCGGCCCCCCACTCAGAAATTGCTAACGATCATTAAAGTACACACAGTTCCTTGTATTAGGCTAACCTAAAAAAAAAAACGCTTCCCGTGGGATTTGAAATTAAGCAGTAGGCCTATGTAGTAGTTATTAGCACCCTTTCCGAGGTGTATCGGTGAATATCAGGACAGTTTTGGTCGGGGGATCACCAGTCTTCTATATTTTGGCATTTAAATTTCATACGTACTTGGACTTTTATTTTAGAGGCTCTGTTCTATTCGGGACTGTCCCTTTAAAGTCACATTGCATCCTTGCAACGAACAATATTGAAAATGATGAATCTTAAATAGCAATATGGGTCCTAAGACAGTTCAATTCCAATCAGTATTCACTAAGATTATGGTTTTAATTGAAATTTCAATGCAGCCCTTGTGTTTTTGATAGGCCTTTTTCTAATCTGATTTAATCAAAGCCAGAAGATTATCTAGTGTTGGTATTTTGATTTTGTTTTCTTAAGTAATGTTTAATAATCAATCTGAGTACAAATCAGCAGTGATATTTTAGCGCAAAAACCTCAGTACCCACCCAAATCTCAATAATATCAATTTAAAGGGACTACTTCGGTTTGAACAGATACTCAAAAATAAAATTATGAGTATGTATGAAATTTAAGCAGCAAAATATCGAGGAATGGTGTATTTACCTTGTCTCAAAATTTCAGCTCAAAATATTGAGTCTTTTGGACGTGAATGTCAAAACTGCCTATCCGAACTCGTAACCCTTTTAAGATTTCAGGTCAACATTTTCGTTGGGTGACCTTATAATCGATTCCTGTTCCTTTAGAGGTCAATACAATAAATGATCCATGTGCTGTACTTGATAACAATAAGTAAATTTCGCCCACACATTATTTTTATAAAATAAAGTCTGGTTTTATCTAAAAACCGCATAATGCAGCTTGGTACATCGGTCTCCATTTACAGATGAAATCTGGCGGATTTAATTTGTTTGACATTGTATCACATGATGTTGAGTTAGTTGCTCGACCCCAAGAGATTTTAACACAAATTATTATCGGGATTGGCCCTTTAAGTAAATTAAAACTTGTGTGCCAACTCCTCCCCAAAACCCTGTGCATGATACATCAGGTCATTAGTTGCTTTTAATTTTATCTTTTAAATCACAATATCTTGTATACTGTTAAAATTAACCAAGATGCAGTAAAGAAGTAAACTTTTATCAGATATATATGTATGTGTTTTACATACCTGACAAACAACATTCTTCAGGGTTTTTTTTCATGTAGGCTACTGGTATCTATGTAAAATATGTTATATAAGCATTTCAAACATGTAATTTCTTTCATGAAATTGACCCAATTTACACTATAAAGTTAATGGTTTCAGTGTAATAAAAACAATTGAAAATGAAAGGGTATGAAATATTTTAAAAACTGTCAATGAAATGTGCCATAAAATCAAACGGTTATGCACTGGTTATTTTGATCCAAATATCAAGATATTCATTTTTAATTTGCATATTATATATGTAGGCCTACAGTAGATAAAGTAATTTAACACTCGAACTCTCATTTAAAATTGCAGATAAAACATACATTATGCAAGGGCTAAATCTTCCTATTTGCAGATCTTTCTTTAAGCCTGAAATGTTATATAACTATTAAAGGGGCATTATGTAAGATATAGATGAGAACTAGAAATTCCTGGTTGATCGAAGCTAAGTCTTGGGCCATCTGGAATTCGGCCATATTGATTAAATCAAAGTATCGCTGAGCCGTTTTAATCTGTTTAATATAGGAGAAATCTGATGCCAGAGTTGGTTAAGGCCTGGATCAGTTAATTAATGTCTAATTAATACTTTAGAAAACATTTCAGGCACAAAGAAAGACCTGTAATAGGCATATTTAGCTCTTGCATAATGAATGTTTAAGCAGATATTTATTAACAGAACAAGACCATAATCAACTCTCGATGCCATCTGATGGGTCCAATTCAATAGATTCGAATCCGATCGGCTGTTCTATGGTCGTTCATAAGTAACCGTAAAAATAGATAATCGAGACTTTGTTTATTATCTTCAAGGGCCAATCTCAATTATATTTTACCTTAGAGTCGAGCAACTAACTCAATATAAGTGCTACGTCATCTGAAAATTGACACAAGTGTCTAAAAAAACAGACTTTATTTCATAAAGATAACATGTTGGCCATTCATTATCAGGTACAGCACATGTATCACACATTGGGTTAACCTCTGGAGAAACGGTAATAGATTATTTGGTTCCTTAACAATGGTATAATGACAATCAAGGCTACAGTGTTATTAAAATGAGTATTTCTCAGCTCAGAGTGAAAATCTCAGCATATTCCCATTACATTATCTATTTTTTAACCATTAAAGCGAGAAATGTCATCTCTTTATTTTATTGTTGTCCTTAATGTTGCTTTAAAGCCCCAATAACACTCTTGTTGTAACTGAATAATTTGTCCCAATCTTTATTCTGGTCAACAAATTGTACTATTTTACAATATTCCAATTAATAAATGATACAAATTTCATCCTAACCCACCTAATTTTAAAAATTGGAAAAATTCAACTACATGCCGTAACATGGTTTGGAAAGCCTTACGTAAGCACTTCCAAATGCAACTTGGATTTAAACATATTTTCGAACCCTCTGGACAGGCAAGATAGGTTGTAATGGATAATTTACACAACAGGTAGGAAGGACACTTAACCATCTAGTAGTTAGAATATGCTGATTTTTTTTTCTGTACCTGTCAAGCCAGCAAGAGTGTTATTGTCCCTTTAATAATAGCATTTTTAACAATTCTGCAGATAATTATCAATTTAAACATTTGTCTTGGAATGTAATACTAGCCTATATGAAGGGCTGAATTAACTATGGGGCACAGGCCCCAGGGCCCCCACATTAGAGGCCCCCCCCAAAAAAAATCTCAGTAGCGTCCAGCCTCCTCCTCTAGAAATGCCATCATTTCATAGCACTCCCATGGTAAAGTCCACTGAAATACGCCAGAATGCACTAATTTTGTTGCAAAATTTTATTTTCTATCTGGGGGAGGTACTTAATGGCTCCACAAATGCGTCTAAAATGCCAGAAAATCACATTTCCGAACTCCAATTTTGGAAAATTTCCAGGGGCGGGGGGGATGGGTGCTTCAGCGCTCGCTGATCAGGGGACCCCACATGTTCCAGGCCCCCACCATAGTTAATCAAGTGTTGAGAAAAAAACTTGTTTTTTAAATATTTTGTGATAATATACATAAATTGCTACCCAAATTTTTTTATTTCATCAAATATTCTAATTAGATCCAAAGTTATGGAATTGTTAAATCCGAGATCTTCATGAATAATGAAATAAAAATTCTTTATACCAGTCAATGCGTGGCATGGCACCAAAATAAGCGCTTTTAGTCATATTTGAGTGACTTCGTAAGAGGTATTTTCCCTTCAGAATCGCTAGTACCAATTTAAAAACTGAAATCCGATCGTTATTGTCGGCTAAGATTTATTAAAATCGTAATAATTTGAATGATAAAATGTCAAATAATAATCTGGATGATACCTCAAGAATTTTTTTTATATTTAGTCAAAATTTAGCAATATTCAGTCATCAAAACAGATAAATCCCATTTTCTATGGCTCTAATTGTCCGATCTCAAGGTATCATCGACAATAATACTGGAATGTTATCTATCGTTTGATTGGTTTATATGAAAATTCGCAGGTAACTAACGATCAGATTCACCAATGAAGTGGGTCGTAGCAATGCAATCAATGGAAAATCCCAGGCCGCATGACGTCAGAGCGGTATTCTCCCGCAAGCGCCTCCTGTAAATAAACGGTAATTTCGCTCACATTTCAATACTGTTTAGCCTGAATCTTTGCAGATATTGAGATTGATTTTAAACTATTGCAATACACTTGTTCATTGATAGTAATGCATGTACATAAAATAATAACTCAGAATCGTATTTCAGCCGCTGGCTGTCCGATATCACGCTGAAGTCACGTGACCTGAAACCCTTACATTAAAAAACTAAGAATTAAGAACATTGAATAAAGAGCTGTTTGGTCATTCATAAATAAATACATCTAGACAAGTTTTATTATTGTAATTTCCACATTTCACATCCACATCAGATTTAAGTTTCATTATAATCGCAGTTCTTCGAACATATTCATTTTTTTTTTTTTTTTTTTTTATCATTAACATTGTTATAGGTGCTAAAATGCGCTTTACAAAACATTATAAATTATCACATATTATTAATTATCACAAAACAGTATCACAGATAAACAATATAATCATAAATTATTAAGTAAACAACACATTATGCAGATATTATGAATAAAGGTACAAAATAAGATAACTGAAGTCAGTAAAATAAAAGATTACTAAGAGATTAACAAAAAATTAAAATCATTATAAGCTAAAGGCTTCTTTAAAAAAAAAACAGTTTTGACAGAGACACAGCGTTACTGATAGAAAAAAGTTCTGTCTTCACCAACTGTTTTCAGTCTTGATCGTTTGGAACATAAAATTAATGTATCAGAGGAGGAACTAAACGTTTGGAAAGGTGTATATAATTCAAGTAAATCTCGTAAGTAAACACGTGCAAGACCATTAAGACAGAGGATTTTATATTGAATTCTAAAATAAATATGTGCTCTCTAAAATTCTATATTATATAAAGAAATTATTTTAGTTAAAAGCTAAATAAAACGCATTCTACTATACTAGAAAATTGGGGATGGAGGTGGGGGGCGTAATCAGAGGCGGATCCAGGGAGGGGGGGGCATATAGGGGCCCGGCCCCCCCCCCACTAAATAACAGTATAAAAAATAGATGCGCCACAAATCACCACCGACACCCCGATTTTTTCAAAAACTTTCTCGGGGGACACCCACGGCCCCCCTAAACAGGATTTCCTGGGTCAGCCTCTGGACGTAATGTTTGATCTTTGGCAATCATGATTATTATTATATTAATATTATATTATAGTCTGGCTAAAACGTCATAGCCGCCCTGCTTACTTTATTATGTTTTCGTATAATCTATACACGATTACAGGCCCTATACTTCTTAGCTCTTTTATATTTTACTGTTATATATTTTTACTTATGACAGAGAATACGGATGTGACCGTAGATAACTTTTATGAGTGGAAAAGTCATTGATTACACTGGATCACGCGTATAAGGCCTATCGAAAAAAGACTGAAATCGGCGCGTTGTGTTATTCGGTTTAGAAATTACCCAAGGTGAGGTTCAGTAAAAAAAAAAACATCGCCGTAAATAATAGCCTATAATGGCTATAGTCACAGTTCGATCTTAAATAAACCCGATATAGGCTACCCATAGGCGCACAAGGGTATTCGCGTACAAGCACGGGGAAATTTTTTTTCTGGGTGGGTAAAGTGAACAAAAAAAAAAAAAATAATGATGATATTTTTTGGGATACAATAAAGTGCCAAAATAAAGTAATTATTATAATAAAATCAGACCTATTCTCTCTTTTAATTGAAGACGGCGAATTTGTACTGATCTAAGTTTATGAATTAAAATAGTCTGCCTGGCGCAGCTCTCGATCGCAGCTGCTTCGTTCGAAATTTTATAGGCATCGGTTATAAAAGCTAAAGGTTATATATTTCATCATTTTTTTTCTCAATCGCTATTTCTACTGCAAACTTACTTTATGCGCGACATTTTTTTCGGATATAATATTTAGTAATTGTTTCCGGGCTCGTGCAGACTCGCGGGCGATGCGCTTCGCAAGCCGCGGTTCTGTGCAAAAACCACTATATTGGACCTCTTTCTTGTTGTTGTGCCTGGAAGGGCAGTAAATACGCTTCGCCAGCCGTCTAAATTTCTTTTTTCCCGGGTCATCTACGGCATTTCTTTCTGTCCCTATATCCTCCACAATATGGAATTCATTTAGTATACATACTAGGATTTTGGTTGCCAAACAACATAAATTAATAGGGCCATATTGTTGACGGAATAAAACAAAATGACGCATATACATGTATATATATTTATCTTAATATTTTATTATTATTTCACTAGGCCTATAGGTAAAAACCCCGTCTGTTTTTTGCGTGAGGTAGGCAAGGCCTAGAAATGCGGCTTTTCTTGACTTTGCCTTTTTTAATATCGAATTTAAATTGTTTTAATGAACTGGAAACATACAGGTGACAATTCTATGGATATCCTTATTATCACGAAACGTCGCTCAATAATAAAAAGTATTTGTATTCCATAGAATTGTGAACTGTGCCGTGTATTGCTTTGAACTATCTCTGATCATTCATTTTCATCTAATTATCAATTTTTATCTTTATCTTTAAGTCTTCAAACTATTTATCAAAGACTTTTAATTAACAAATATATTTTTGTTTATAAAATTATCCATAAACTCTGTCCATCATATTTATATAATATTTTTCATTATAACCCCACTCCATATCCATCTCTCAATAATAGACTTCGTATCTGTAGACCTAATAATGAAATATTTAAATGTAGCCTACAATATAGAGGCACAGTCCTTTGGAATTCTCTCCCAAATTCACTTAAAAATATTAAAAATCTTCATTTATTTAAAGGGCCAATACCGATAACTTTTTGGAGAATAAAACTGCTTAATTTTGTGTTAAAATCATTTAAAACACATTATCTAAGGCCGACCAACTAACCCGAATTTTGTGATACGCTTGTAAATAACTTAAACCTGACCGTCTGCATCTGGAAATGGAGACCTTTGTATCATACAGTATCTGGATAAAACCAGACTTTTTTCTATAAAAATAATATGTAGGTAAAAATTTACCTTTTGTTATCAAGTACAGTACATGGGTCATTCACTGTATAGACCTCTCAAGAAGCGTAAATCGATTATAAGGTCACCCAATGAAAAAAATGACCATAAATCTTAAAAGGGTTACGTGTCCGGATAAGCAATTTTGGGGTTCACGTCCAAATGACTGAATATTTTGAGTTGAAATTTTGAGACAAGGTATATACACCATCCCCCTATATTTTGGCGTTTTATTTTCATACATTCTCAGACTTTTATTTTTGAGCCTCTGTTTAATACGGGATTGTCCCTTTAAGAAAAATATCACGAAACATGTTATTTCTTCTTTTTAATATATCAACTACATATTACTTTTAGTTTTGAAGTGAAACTTTTTAGCTTATCATATATATTTGAATGTGTGAGTATTTGTTAATTGTCTAATGTTAATGTCTTTTTCATTTCTTTGTTATAAAGGGCAAAATTGTAAACAGGCTTTAAGCCTAATTTTTCACCTTTGAAAATAAAGATTTTATTATTATTATTATTATAAAGCAAAGTCGTATCTAAGACGTCATTTTTACTCCGATTGAACTTTGACCTACGTCAAATTCAATATGGCGGCCCCCACTGGCAATTGGTCTATTAAGCTTACTTACTGTCAAAATTTGTCAAGCAGTATTTGCGTGACACGTGTAGTGTGTAGCCTACCTTACATTACAATTATGAGTTTTATTAAAACGATCTAGTTTAAGTTATGAATATGACGCAAATATTATATTAAACAATGTAAAATATAATTACATATCGACAAACAGTTCGGACACCCTTGGCCTTTGTGTTTGTTTCTTGTATTTGTAAGCTTGTACTGTAGTCTTGTAACAAGTTGTGGCTTGTCACATTATGGCTCGGGAGTTCATCCGGTAAGCCCATCGTTTTAGACGCTGCAGCCTCAAAGGAAATCTCCTTCTGACATCATCAGTTCAGACAGTGCTCTATTTCTATCTAAAAATACTCCGCTATGAGGTAAATCACTATGGTATTCTAAACAGTTATCCTCGCTTGATGACGATTGCCCGGAGTTAACTGACCTAGTCGTGATTATCTACGATTACTTCCATTTATAGAATATTTGACCTCTCCGATCGTTTCCGAAGTTTACTCGGAAGAGTTATTACCATATATGGTCAGCTTATTTCCCCCCTGCCGGGCATTGACGTCAGACTGCGTATTACTGCGGTATTCTCACTTCGGTTACGTTCGGCATTCTTTGTGTTCCATATATGGAAGTTTCCGTTTCATAGGCCAAAGGTCACTGTAATCTTACGTTTGGTGGCTAATGTATTATAATTTAGTTCCTAGATTTCTCTTATTTCTATTTTATGTCATAAAGTTTGTTTTAACAGACATCTTGCCATTGCATATTGGCATTGGGCTGTAAAAGAGTCGAACACATTATATCGTTTGTAACTGAAAAATGTGTTATAGTAAATTTGTGACCTACTTAGAAGCCATGGATAATTGATCGTAAAAGCTATCTTTTATTTATACCTACGTCACATTGACGTCAATGGGGAATTCTCCCCTGATTGGCTAGAATTTTGTAGTAGACTCCAAATAAGGGCATATGACTGTCGTAGAGTTCATTCATAACTCACTGGTATATAAGGCAAGGATTCATTCATAAGTTTGCAGCCTTACTGTTCAGATGATATACTAAGGATTTATATACCATATAGTTCTAAGAGAACCACAACAATCTGTGGCGTCCTGGATTAACGTTTATCTTTCATCGTGTCGGACTCACCTAAATCTCCATCCGTCATGATTATGGATGGTTTAGATACTTTATCACAAGTGGCACTGGCGGATATTCATAGTTTCTCATATGATACTCCGGCCACGGGGGCTGTCATTCGCCCCACTCAAGAATTTGTGGATGATTCTTTAAATACACCAGTGACAACATGTTCCGAAACATCATTTTTCGGACCGGATAGCTTAGAACCACCACCGATCACTGCTACTGGTAGGTTTTTTATTATTCATAACATTATGGGAGTAATATAACTTCTTTTACTTCAATGGCTGTTTATTACTGTAAAAGCAATCAGCTGTTAAGACTTGTTGAACGACCTACTTGACTTTAAGTTAGCTTTGAAACACCTCCAGGTTATTGCAGGGACTGTTTTGAATTCAGAATTGTTCGGAGAAATAAATGACAGTTCCTGTTTTTGTAACTTAGTTTGGCAAAACATGTACGACCTGTTTCTTGTTCTGATTGACTGAACTAGCTTGTTTCTTCATCGTGGGAAAACGACAAGTCCGCCATAATACATGTTGCATATTTATGAGTTTATTGATTTGGCTTACGCAGTGCCATCTAGGTATACTGTTTAAGCTCTATGGTTGGAAAGTTGTCGTGCTAAGACTATCAATAAATGCTATTTTTGCAAGTTTATTGATTTTTTACTAGAATTAGATCTCTAGAGGCGAGGGTCCAGGCTATTTATTTCATTCATCAATTGATTTGCGTGAGCGTCATTTCAAATCGCCTACGTAAAAGAGGCGGAGTCTGTTATTTGCTTTAGATAAACCAGTGTACGTCAATCTCTTACGTTCATTGATGCGACTCGCTTCACAAATTCACGATGTTTCTCAAGGGTAGGCCTACGTTATTTTCATTTTTATTAACAAATATTATATATAACAGAACAAGGCATATTTGTTTTTACTTTATTAGCCTATTGGTGTTAGAAGCATAAGGATTCTAGTATTAACTTTGAACATGGGTAGGTGTTGCAATGTTAAAGGCCATGCTTACAATTTTAAGGATTCCAATATCATCTTTTAAGATGGGTAGGTGTTGCAACATTGTAGGCAGGCATCAGAATATACATGTAACCAATTATTGTATTATTTTTCTTTTTTCAAGTTTATTTTGTTAATTGATTACTTATGTGTTCTATTTTTCTACTTTCAGCAAATATTGTGGCTTCGATCAACATCCCCGATAAATCGGTGGAGGGTATGTTCCCAAACAGAACCCAGCCCCAGCAAAGCGGTAATGTTACCCACACCATCTCATACAAGGGAACCCTGGTTACAACTGCTGTGACACCAACATCAACCCAGAGCGATGTTCAACCAAACTTTGCTTCATTCTTCACCCCACTGTCACCTCTCTTCACCATCCTGTCCCAGGCCAGCCAATTCCAGAGTAATGTTCCTCAAAATTACCATTCAAGTTTTGCTGCTTCTACTGCTCCAGCTGAGACCTGTTTTCCTGAAACAACATCATCCGGCCTTACTTCAGTATCCAGTACTTTCCCTTCCACTTCAACTCTCTCGACTTCAGATATTAGTGAAATATGTCCCACCTCAATGGCAATGTTCAAATCCTCGTCGCCATCTCCAGTGCATACAGAATCATCTCAGGTACAAGGGATACAGCATCAACAGGAACCGGAAATGTCCTTCAGTGACCAGATTGAGAGTTATGCTGCTGATTTCGGTTCTCCTGTAACAACACATTCTAACCAGTCTACTCCTGAACCCCAGATACCAGTTATGTCAGAAAGTATAACACAACCTGATGAAAGTATTAGTTATTCTTCACCACCGCCACCTCCTTACTCTCAGGCAATGCCCATGCCATTAGGTGTAGATATTGATTTGTCTAATCTCGCCATGAAACAACCACAGACATTTAGTAGTTGTGCTCAACAACAACCACCACAACAATCCCACTCAGCACATCTCAATTTGTTAAATTATTCACAAGGACCAGTTCCAGACACTGTGTTGCAAATGCAAATCTCAGACTTTACCAAATCTCAAAATATTAGTGCAGATTTAAAATGGTCTATATCTAATAATCCCGCTTCACAATCTCAGTTACCAGACTTTACTGCTTTAGTGTCTCAGCCAAGTGGACAGATAGCAATGCAGGCCTTCCCTTTAGCTGGCGCAATCAAGACTGAACCAAGTGATAACTTTGAAGAACGTTTCTTTTTACCAACATCGGTCCCAATGGAATTCGCGACAACATCCGGTATCGCAACCAAATCTGATATTCATCCAATTTCACAACCTTACCAACAGAGCACTTTAAAGTTTTTACCAGTGAAACAAAGAAAATATCCCAACAGACCGAGTAAAACTCCACCCCATGAAAGACCTTATGCCTGTCCCGTAGAAAATTGTGACCGACGATTTTCAAGAAGTGATGAACTTACTCGCCATATACGAATTCACACAGGACAAAAACCTTTCCAATGTAAAGTGTGTTTAAGAGCTTTTAGTCGTAGTGATCACCTTACAACTCATGTTCGTACACATACGGGGGAAAAACCCTTTTCATGTGATATATGTGGACGCAAATTTGCCCGTAGCGATGAAAAGAAACGCCACGCTAAAGTGCACATGAAACAACGTATAAAGAAGGAAGCCAAGATGATTGCGGCTACAGCAACCTTGCCGACAACCCAAGCTGCCTCAACTTCAGGTGCTGTGACAATGAGTGACTCTGTTATTGACACTAGTGCCATTCTAGGAGGTGCAAGTTCCCTTCCAATGGTGGTTTCCACCTCATCTCTAATGTAAACATTTTGGTGCTTAGAACTAACTATTCATTGTTTTATAATGACACTACCAGAGCATATTACATTCAATAATAGTACCGTATCATCTTTCAGTCATTATTTTACCATAAATGAATAATGTACAAAAACCACAGATCACATGCTTGTATTAAGGCTAACAGACTCTCTAAAAAAAATTATGATGAATGACTTGCTGATTGCATTGTACAAATCTTGTTTTCTCATTGCTAGTATCATTGTTACTGTTTTTTCAGTTATGTTTTGCTTTTAACAGATTTTTAAACTGGTATTATTATTATTATTATTATTAGTGCTGTTGTTAAATATTGATTATTAATGTTCAAATTATACAATGTGTATATCATATTAATTCACATGCTTTAATGGCAGCATTGTGGTCTCTTTCTAGGTCATTTTCACTTTCAAAATAATATGACTCTTAGTGGCATCCATGAGTTTCATTGTATATCATCCTCATCATTCTTCGTCCCCAAATCTCCATCTATTATACTCTCATTTTATCCGAAAAGAGGAAAAACTACATCATCTTTATCCCTATTCTAATCAAAATACATGTTATTGTGTATATGTCACCCCGGTTACTTTGCGTTGTGAACGTTATTATTATTATTATATTCTTGTTTTACGTTTTGTTGTTTTGTATATACATAAATATATTTCGCAATCCTATGCGCAGGTATGTGATAAGTTATGAGCCTTGTAATTCTGAATAGAGTTATAATATATATATATATATATATATTTACACTTAACGTTATTTTCTTCATGTTGTTATTATCACTGATTATTATACTACAAGCCTTTCTATACTAAACTATTCTTGCTGGATAAGAATGTCGTATATCATGGCTTAATGCCACATTGAAGAAAACATTAAATATCTTTTAAGTTTATAAAATGAGTTTGTTTTATATGCATATGCATTCCATAAATATAAAATGAAAAGGTGCCTTAGACATATTATGGACAATGCTGATGATTATGTGATTATCGAACATCGGGGCTTCGCAAATAAATAATTTGGCAGTGATTGACTTCCATTTTAAAATTTATCCTCGCATTTCAAAATATTTACTGACAGGAATAACTATACTAGGATATAACTTTTATTTATGCCCCTACCCAAGCATGCAATATAAATTTTGGGAATGTCACTGTTCAAATAACCAGACCCACAGTAATGAAATAGGATAATATGGAAAAGATATAACCGATTTCCACGAGAAGAGATGAGAAGAACATAATATTACCCTTTATCCCAAAATAAAATCCCAAATATATAAAACCAAGAGTAGGGCCTATATAATTAAAAGGGAAAGGAATAGAAATGTCAATAAGAAAAAATATTGTTTTCCGAAATGCCAATTGCTAGCCAATCCTTCCACAGTTTTTACGGTTTATATAACATCATTTAAAGAGCAAAGAATTGATATGTCGAAAACATTATTTTGTGTAATACTCATTGCCCCCCCCCCCCCCCCCGACACACCTACAGGCCCCGGACTCGAAGCCGATGTTGGCCGGGAATATTTCTTGGGTTCCTCCATGTCAGTGATGCAGGACGGTGTTCCCGACAAGGAACATCGTCTAATGGTACGAAAAAGTCAAGATCCTCTGTACACAAAGGAGTGCACATAAGAAACCATTAACAGGGTCCAGGGAAAATTTCACACTTAAGCTCAACTCATTTTCATTAGCCATGTACTAAAGTTTCATGCAGTAATGTCAAATATAAATCATGTTTTTATATAAAGACAGATGATTTTGTTTTGTCCGTAAGAATGAGTAGAGAAGTTGGTGGACCGAAACTCATTACACTCGACTCAGTTCAGCTCTGGATGTAGGTCTTACTACACTCATTGGAGTATTTTTAAAACGACTGTTTAGCAGTAAAAAGTTGCCCAGAAAAATAGGGACTGATACTTTTTCGACAAGGATTCGCATATAGGCATAGGCCCCTTAATAGAATAGTTATATATGATTTAATGGGACTACGCTCAGAGCTGAACTAAACCATAAACTAGCACGACCGCGGGGGAAGAATGGGAAAAAATACGGACAAAAAAGGAAAGACACAAAACAAGAATACTTATGTATAATTCATAGTTCATAAAACTTGTAGGAATATTTTTGATATAGAATTCCAAATTTACTACAGATGTCAAATATAACCAACTTTAATTTTTAAAAATTAATAAAAAAAATGACTCCTATTCTTAATGATTATCAAACTGAAACGATATAGTATAGACCCTTTATATTATATTGAGGAATATTGTACTAGATTATTTGGTTGTTATTAATACAACAGCACAAAGATTAGGCATACGTTTCAAAACTTGGGTCAATTGTTTCTTTTAAAAATAAATTTAAAAGAAGTAAAACAATCGAATATAATTTTGCATGTGTGTTTATGGTGGATTCAATCTTTCACACAATCTGTTTTAATAGCCATAACACGGGATTCGGCTCTAAGTTTCTTAACCGTTATAACTTATACAGGCATTATGCAATAGCTATATATCCGCATAGTGCGGACCTTTCTTTAGTCCTTAAATGTTATATAAATTTTTATTAGACATTTATTAACATGACAAGACCATAATTAACTCTCGATGTCATCGGATAGCTCCGATGTTAAGCAGCTTAGAATGGTTCGGCCATTATAATTAAATTTAAAAATGGAGAGGAGAGGCTTACCCTCGTATGACCATGCAGGTTCTTCCAGGCGAGGGTTAAGAGGCCGCAATAACCTGCAGGAAAGAGTACATGCGGCCAAATTATTGGGGGGCTGGGGGTATCTAAATTATAAATTAATTAATTGTCGATGTCATCGTTAGTCCTTGACATTTACTTGATTAGAACCCGGTCATCTGATGCTGATAAGATAAAATAGTGGATAACCGAGACTATGGTTGTTTTTTTTATCGAGTAGACTTTATTAATGATGATCGAGGCTAGGCCCAAAATTTAATTGCTAAATTCTCGGTTCAGGTTGGAACATTTTAACCAAAATAACAGCAAATTCCCTTAATATTATCTTGATTTTAACTGTTATAGTGAGAACTGTCAGCTCTTTATCAAATCTCCCATAATGTATCTTTAAACATATTAACAGTATATTTTTAAACATTTTGGATTATAAAAAATGGGAGTGGAACTATTTTGATTCAGTTTTTTAAGTATAGCTTTATGCCCTCAGATATACCTAGGGCTCTGAAATATTATATTTAGTTCTTCATAAGAATAGTTTCTCATAATAATTATAATAATAACTCCTCGCTTACGGATATCACAATCCTCGAAACTCCTTGACACCATAATCACTGCCACCTGTGTGTCATGAAACAATTATTCTATAGTACTATAAATGTCAATAGCTTGGGGGATCTGAAGTATAAAGGCACAAAAAAATTTCCGGGCGTTTCCCTAGCATATAATACCTTTCGAAAATTAGTCCAAAAATCACAAAATCATATTATGTGGGAGTGATAGCTATATAGCTGCTGGAATATCAATATAGATTCCGTTGTATAGTAGCTACATATACTTTCATTACCAAAAGGTACACAAATAATGATGTACATGTATAGTCAAACTTGGCTATGGTGAACTTGACAATCTTGAACACTGGTTGTATAATATTTTTTTATTTTGATGCCCAGGTCGATCTGGAGAGAGCCACTGAAATATGTTACATATATTTGTAACTAAAATGCCGTTAGCTATTAAAAGCCATTATTAAACACATTTCAGAGAATAACTCAATTTAAACAACGATCTGCGGTCTACTACAAAGCACAGGGTTTAAAAAAAACTCCCAAAAATACGTAGGGTTGATGCAACTTGTCAGATCAGTGTAACAGAATATAAATTTTATATATTTTAAAAAACGCACCCTAGTCTATTATAAAACTGAAAAGTAATAAAGAATTCTAGTGATGGGATAACATCGAACCATCCTTGACCATTATGGCGGGGTATCAGGTTCAAAATGCGATCTGCGGTAGAAAGTAGAAAATCAAAATCAAAAGAGAAAATTCTTATCCAAAATGACATTTTCGTGTGCTTTTCTACCTAATACGTCCACCTTCCCTTTTTTTAGTCGTAAATAATCTACTTTCAACAAACGAATTTCTACTTTCAATAATCAACTTTTGACATTCGACTTTCAACTTCAGATTTTCTACTCGATATTTTCTGCTGGATATTTTCGCCATGCATATTACGGAAATAAATTTGATCACGTGACTATTTCTGCATGTCATTAAAATACGGTATTTTCCAGAAAAAAAAACGATCCCAGGGAAAAATAACTCTAGTTGTAAGACCAGGATAAGGTTTTTTTAATCTAGCCTACATTTACTAACAAGAAAAACAGTAAATACATTTTTCATTTCAATCTTTGTTGCATGTGGTTATGGAGGACTTGGCAGCATTGTTAAAGGAAAATACCGTATTTTAATGACATGCAGAAATAGTCACGTGATCAAATTTAGAACCTTGGTTTTACATACTTTGCGAAGGGGCAGCCAGCCATTTTTCGGTCAGTGTCGGTCCGATTTTCACAAAATTCGAAATTAACCACCATTGTAACGGTGGTATATAATCGGACTTTTTAAAATATCCACATGAAAATCTGGGGTTATAAAATGAGGTGTAATTTATCTTTTATTTATATTAAGAGAGAGAGAGAGAGAGAGAGAGAGAGAGAGAGAGAAATGGGGTTTAACGTCCACTCAACACAACTAGGTCATTTCGGGACTAACATATGATTTAATTTTTATTTCAATAATTCGCTTGCGCGTAGGGGTCTTTAGCAGTGGGAGGAAACCGGAGTGACCGGAGGAAACCCACGAAGTTGAGAAGGCGCCCCTATTTCCATGCCAAATACGCTCACACCAGGGCTCGAAACCACAGCCGCAGGCCAGAGGTCGAAGCGCGGCACTCTAAACCACTAGGCCATCATTTATATTAAGTAAGGCAGTTTTATCAGTGATAATTTCATTGATTAGATGCCTTGGTCCGTCGTTCCCTATCCCACACGGCACCGGTTGTCGCTTATTGTTTTAAGAAACGTCAACCACTAATAAGAAGCTGATCATTATAAAAAAAAAAAGACTAACTCTAATTGCAACACAAACACATAAAAAACAAATCAAAACCAGGAAGTAAAAAAAAAAAAAATACTTGTATTAACTGTATTTCATAATAAAAAAATATTATAAAGAGTTCTGTAAATGTCAGGGTATTACATTTCCTTGTAATTCCATCTGTCCGACAATAATTGCCTAGCCCATTTATCTATTTTCTTGTATAGTAAAGCTTTGATTACTACAAGAAAATCTTGTTTTTCTCCTATAAATGTAATGATGAAATGCGATCAGATCAAATTGAAGGTTTCCATCATCTTGTGTCCGTGCAATTACATCTTTCACAATTCCTACAAACGGATGCCTTTATTTAAAGGTCGGGAAGCAAATGAAATTAAAATATATATATATATATCTTTTCTCATACAATAACGTCAGCAGTGTCTCCATTTGTTTTGATTATAGGTTTATAATCAGCTTTCTAAATTTAAACATCGACTCTGACGCTTTTAGCAAAAAATCAATGAATGTTAGTGTGTATGTGACGAAGTAAAACACCGTTTGCTGTTGACATCGAGAACAACTACGTGTACTATACGCAGAAATGTTTCATTCAGAAATTCTTGACTCTGCCTATCTTAAGGATCATCTTCATATTTCTAGAGAGAAAATAAAATTTGGAGTTTAATATAGCAGCCAATATATTGGGTAAATCGCGAGTTTATATAAGCTTCATTATCATTCAAGAATGAACTTCTTAAACTGTTTCTGCATTAACAGTAAAAGTTATTGGGGGGGGGGGGGGTCTCATAACGCCAACATTCTTATATTTATAAATCAAATCTCAGTAAATTGTATTTAACCATTTGATTTACAGCTGACCAGTTCATGTTATTAACAATAATATTTAAAGATCAAAATGTTTTAACGGTAGTCATGGCCGATCAGAACCTAACTTCGTGTTGTAAAAAATTACAGGAATCGGGTTGTTCTGAGTTAATTTTGACGTTGGCTTCGGTGTAAGTCATAGAATAATTGAAGCGCGTGGGAGGAAACCAGACAAACCAAAAGACGGTAAATGATCTTATTTCCGTCCCCTCAACTTGAATATTCATTTGCTATTCACATTTAAAAGAGGTTTAGAATGAACCTGTTACCATAAAATGATAAAGAGTATTAATTCATTTATGAGAAGGACATCTTTTATAAACTCTGTAGTAATATCGTGTATGATTTATTGTCAGTTAAATATAGTAACTAATATTAAATTGCCCCGGCTTTTATTCTAGAGATAGAACTATACCGAGAACAGCGACACTTCACCCTGCTGTAAACCTACTATAAACACTAACATGTGAACCACTTGAGAAAAACGTTTTAGGATCCTCAATGTTTTGGGGTATAGGTCCAACTAAGCGAAAATATTCATTCATCTTGATACTCCATCGCTGTTCGGGTATGTTTGTGATGTGGTGACGAGCGGTATCTGTTAAGCTCTATTTATCTGGACGACCAGTGTCTGAAATACCAGGCTGCATTTCCGGCAGTCTTTTTCTCAAAATATCGTGACGAAAATATTCATTCACTTTGACTCACTCACTTTGTTCGTTTCACACTTTCCTCTCTGGTTAGATAAACTAGTGATTTGGCGACAGGCGTCATCTGGTAAGCCATATTTAACTCGACGATCAGTGCCTGAAATACTGCCAGGCTGCATTTCCGGCAGTCTATTTTTCAAATTTTCGGGGACTTGTTCAGGTTCATTAGTCTGTTCGTTTGACACTTTCCTCTGTGGGATCGGATAAACCAGTGATCAGGCGACAGACGGTATCTGATCAGCTCTATATATCTCTACAATCGGTGTCTGAATACTGTCAGACAGCATTTCCGGCAGTCTATTTTTCAAACATTTCTGGGGCAGGTCCCCCATACCCTCCGTAAAGACTCCCTGTGTTGGCGCTCGCTAGTGGACTTCGTCGAGGTTCGCAAGTCCGTTTATTATTTGACACTTTATCTCAACAATCAGTGCCTAAAATACAGTCAGATTGCATTTCCGACAGCCTGTTTTTCAAAACTTTCGGGGCACCCAAAAGGGGAAATAACTCCGAAATTCTCTATTTTATATTGTTGTTCAAATCCGTTATAACGTATTGACGGGTTTTTTTTAATAACCTTTCTATTCCACGGTTTTTATTTAAAATTCAGGATTGCTGCGATGGCAGGCAATTTGTAGAGACGTCATTTACAAGGAACATAACTAGTGTTTGAATGTGTTTTGAATTATAATGAATTATTTTTAATTATTTTTAATTATTTTTAATTATTTATATTTTCTCTGGATTTATTCGTCTAGCACTCTGTGTTTAGCTTATGCACACTATTTGGATTATAATTATATATATATATATATATATTGTATATATATATAAGAAAAAAATATATAAAATGATCTAACTCTCTAATAATTTCTCTAATATTTTAATTTTATTTATATGATGAACTGAGAGTTAGATCGTTTTATATATATATATATATATATATAAAAGTAGATAAAGTACAAGTACTTCTTTGTTTACGGTAGATAAATGCATATAAAAATAAAAAAATACGTCCAGGTAAAAAATTCGCCACTTTACTTCATTCCGACATACATATGTGTATTTATTTTGGATCTTTATTTTGTATGATAATTTTTTTAAATTCGAGGTTGAAACCTAATATTGTTATAGAAATTGCACTTAAGGATGAATGCATCGCAGATTCTGGTGGGGGGGGGGGTTCTGGACAAGAATAGCGGTAGATTATGAAAGACTGTACTCGATTGCCTTTGGCTAAATATAGTATTCTACTTGACTAGTCAGATCGATATTTAAGGCTTCCTAATATAAGTTGGGTCTAAATATAATTCAACAGACCAAGCAAGAACTGCTGGAACCAAATGCCATAATCTGTTTCACAAATTAAAATTAGTCTTCTCTGTTATATATAGTGCGTTAGTTTTTGGCCTCAGACAAGTCATTCTCACCCTCCTAACTTCAATGTCCAAAATCTTCGACATTAAAAACACGAATTATTTGTCAATTTAAAACAAACATGGCGCTGTGATCTAACTGGGAAAAGATGGGCTTCTGATATCCAATATTAAAGACAAAATAAACATTTTACCATTTGTACACAAATCGTGTACCATGATGCGTTTCAGCGCCATTTGTAACAAGGGACTCGAAGAACGACTAAACATATTCCAAAAGTCATGTCAAACGGTGACGTTATATTCTTATCTGGAGAGCATGCGTAATAAATACTATCGTTCTGGACTGGAATAAACAGACGCTAGAGATTGCTATTCGATTGTAACTTCTGGCGTATTTCGCTGAACATAATTAATTTGAAATTACAGTTAAAACAGAAACGATTGAAAATTCACTACTAATTGGACTGGGAGTACTTCCAAGACATACAAATTATGTTTATGTTTTTTCTTTTGATTTGTAATAAAACAAGACATCAAAATAACATACTCTTAAAGTTTATTTCTTGGGACAACCGATATACCTCTATAACATACATCAAGTTGTTCATATAGCAAATCAAAACAGTTGAGCTTATAGATTTTAAAATAAATTCATAATAACGCGACATTTTGCACGAAATATAATGGTGCGTTTTTTTATTGTGAATTTGAAAAATGGAGATTTTTTTCACCCTTCCAACGTCAGGTAAAACAAAGCTAGTTAATGGTGTAAAATTATTTTCTGGTAGGCCTAAACAAATGAATTAAACACTTTAACATTACGTGTTCGTGAGTCTTTGATTATAGCCTATATACATTATCAATCTACTTAACGTTGATTCCTTTCAATAAGAAATAGAATAGTATTGTATTAGCCCGCATTAGGAGAATATATCTTTAACAAATAACATGTCGTGCTTACTTAACGTCAGTCGCCAGTAATAGACATGTTAGTTGACCGATCATTTATTATCACTCTCAGCTATTAAAGCTATATAAGGCGCGCACTATTGTACCCCTCGGGAATAATTGAACATATGAATGAGGGGGTGTCGCTGCCATACTTAGACTATTTTGATGGAATAAGACAGCTCTATTCCGGTTGAAGAATTCATGATTTGCCACATCAAAACAACAACAACTTGTAAATAAACAAACAAAAGAATTCGAACGTGCGTATGGGATTTTACGGTAGAACAAACAACGGATTAAAGGATGTCTATTTAAATACGATTCCCAAAATGCATCTAAATATTTCATCTTATAAAGTTATATTTATAAAAACAACGATAAGAAATTACTACTTTTGGAGTATGATTTGGAATAATTTGTTATTAAATTTGCGTCCACCATAGACGTAATATGCCAACGAAGAATAATATCAAAAGATACGATAATGATTATTACGACAATCGTTTAATACTGCGTCACGGGATAGATACGCGCGCACGCCAGCCAAATATAGCCAAAGCAATTACTAGACTTTCGTTTGGCTTTTTGAAGAGTTCTGAAATAACCCGAGTACTGACGTCATAAAATCAGAATCGAACGCTTGGTGACTATTTTAAGCTCATCGTTCCACAGATGGATCAGTAACTCTTTCTTAGTCCATTGACGGGAGCAGACGATCAATATTCCGCCTGTAAAATATTTGCTAAGCCGTAGTTTACTGTTAGGTCAACAGCTTACACTGCCTGATATGGGTGATAAACAGGCTAATGATATTGTTGTATTACTTGTGATTTTAGCCTAAAGTACGATCTATACGTTGAGTAAAAATAACCGGGTATAGAATTGCCATGTCGTTCTAAAACGGTATCACTATCACCTAATATGGAAAATATTAATAGCGTATCTTTTTTCCTGAATATCTCAAAGATCTATTTTCAACCTCACCAGCTGTTTGTCAAGAAATAATATCATTGGCCAATCCTCACTTCTCGGAAATATAGCTCGGGTTCCTCGTTCATAAGGTTTCGCCATTTTAGTTATATTCTCGAACTGGGATCAAATTTAAGATTGCCGACGGCCATTCCCAACAAAGCACGGTATTAACACAGGAAATGTAGAAATGGTAATCTAAATTAGTTTTACAGTAACTAAGAAATAATAGACTGGGCGATGTTGACAACCTAAAACATATTGATATTTATTAGACTGGAGGGACTGGACACCTGACTAGAGCGAGACGTGTTCCAAATTAGATGGACGCTTAGCACAATAATGTCTATACCAGTGTTGCGATTGGGTTCGGTTCCTTGTCCATGGAACTCGAATGTTTGCTTCCATGTATTTATTCATGGAGATTATTGCTTAAAAGCCTTTTGATAACCCAATTGTTTACTATTAGGCTACACTCATAAAATTATTATGTATTTTACCCTTATTAAGCTGACAGAAATGTAGCCATCATTATAACTGTATTTTAATATACGTCAATGCCTTGATGGAGTTCGAAGATGGGCATTTTCTGCTCGGGGTAAGCAGAGATGAGCAAATTGATTGGTTGATTTGGGGCACGATAATTTTAGTTCCCAGAAAAGTATTTATCGGGTGGTTATTTCCAATAAAGGTTTGGCAAGTTTGGTATATATGGACATTGGAGATATCCAACCTTACTAGAAAATTACTGGATTCCCCGAAAAATACCCACGGAGCGTATACAGGACTAAAATGTAAGGGTTCTACTAATCAACAGCCCGACGATTCAAAATTCCTGCGCGCGTGGTGTCAAAGGTCACACGCGAACATTGAGGGCTTGATGTACAAGTTGATAAACATTATTAAGTGATAGACGTACAACACTTACTGAGATAAAAATGACTGAAAAGACACGGGCAGTGGATAATCCGAGAATTTAATTAGGATTCGATATTTGTAATAAATAGTAATCGATTAAAGAATGCTGACATAATGGAATCAAGCGCCGTAGGGACGAAAAAATCTCGGATACGTAACCGAGGTTTTAATTTTTTGGGGACTCGGCCTAAGAGGATTTTATCTCACGGGTCGATTACATGGTATCACTGGTCATCCCCACTTCCCCCACTCAATCTCGATGCCAGAGATTAATTTTCCCTTCGTTATATCTCCTGTGAAATCGGTTGTTAAGCCCCGCCCCCAGTGGCTACTGGTTGCAGGATTTATTAGAATAAAATGCTTTAGAGTTCTCGACAATTTAACATCGATTCGTTGCATATGTTACATACTAATGACCCTTGGAACATTTTTCACATCTTGATATCAAAAGTTTATTCGAAAACAGCCGATTTGATGATTGAACGGACGGGGACTATTTTTAGCTGATCGTTGTGAAGCCACCGGTGAAAGGATACATCACGTGACATTCAGGTGGCTGATTAATGGCCTGTAAGTTTGACCAGAGATAAACGAATAGTAAAGTTATCCCTGGGGTCGAGATTGCCTCCACCCCTTAAATCTGTGCCGGGCGGAAATGTCACACTAATTGCATCGTGTAGGCTATTATATTATATCGTTTAGTTCAAATTATAATCAACATTATTTGTTAAGTTATATATTTGTCGTTTACTCCGCTTCATCTTAGTCTAAAGATCCTTTGTTGCGTTCAGTATTAATTGAGTCTTGGCGATGTTATCAGGGAATGAGATGCGAATTTTCACCTCTTTGCTGACGATACCCAGTTGTATCCCAGAGGCACACCTTGCGATGTCCCAGAGAAAAAACACCAACTGGAGAACTGCATTGAAAAAATCGGCGTGAGGATGCATGAAAACTACTTGAAACTGAATTCAGACAAAACAGAATTTCTTTCAATCTCTAGACCGAGCATACAAACCTCCACAGCAGATCCCAGTCAAATATCTATTGGAGATTGTATAATTCCTGTTGTCGAGTCAGCCAGAAATCTAGGTATTATCTTCGATTCATCCATGAACTTTAATAAACACATTTCCCCTGTAACGAAATCCTGTTTCCTTCAGCTGCGCCAAATAAGTAAAATTCGAAAATATCTTGATGTGGATTCAGCCAAAACTCTTGTCAAAGCCTCCATAATATCTCGCCTGGTCCCTGGACTATTGAAACTCTCTACTTTACGTCTCCCCACAACTTCATTAAATCGTCTACAGAAGATTCAAAACACAGCCGCGCGAATTATTACTAAAACTAAACTTCACGATCATATATCACCAATTCTTAGGAACTTCATTGGCTACCTGTGAGGAAACGTGTATAGAATTCAAGATTTTACTGTTGACATACAAGTGTCTTCATGCCACAGCCCCGGGCTATCTCCAGGAGCTAATTCAAATAAAATCACACCAAAGAACAACCAGGTCGTCAAATATACAACAACTTGATATTCCAAGAACATATCTCGTATCGTGTGGTGATAGGGCCCTCTCCGTAGCAGCACCAGTCCCGTGGAACAAGCTACCCCAACATGTGAAAGAAGAAGGAACTATTGCAGGATTCAAAAAGAGAATAAAGACTCATCTCTTTGATTCAAAATGACACCATTTATGTGACAGACAACTCAGCGCCAGTGAGCAGTTTACTGGATAATAGGCGCTATATAAATACATTATTATTATTATTATATTATTATTATATCAAAACCAGCTATATAGAAAATTCATAAAGTTTTGATTACAGAGAATATATTATTAATTAATCGGCTGTCGAATCAAGTTCAAGATAATACTATGTTTCACTCATCAGCTGGGAACTATGGAAGCCAGCGTAGTCTGTAGTCATGCGCACTACTTTCGGTTTATCTTGTAGTAAGTGCAGGGGGATTGCACATGACAGTACCGATAATAAACGTGGGAGCGTTTCGCCCCTTCTTACTTCGCGAAGGCAAGAATGCAAGAAATCTCGCGACATCCTTCGCTGTGAATTAAAAACGCGAAGCCAATAAGTGAGTCGATTTCTTGGGTTCGCACTGATTATTTCTTGCCGCCGTGCTGTTAACTGATAGGTTATATACAGCGAAGTGAAGCAGCGACAAACCGATGCCATTTTTCGCGGTTTTAGAATTCGCCAATGCAAATAGTTAACGCCAGGGTACTTGTCGGCTTCCATAGAGGTACCACATTCCTTAATTATGTCGTTAGATGTTAATGAAGAGAGATAGGGAGAATGGGGTTTAACGTCCACTCGACACAACGTAGGTCATAGAGTTCGATTTTGTTTCAACAATTCGTTTGCGATGAAGGGGTCTTTAGCTGTGGGAGGAAGCAGGAGGACAAGGAGAAAACTCATGAGGTTGGTTGGCGACCTTGCTTCTTGACTTGACTCAATGAAAGACCTCATGATCTAACACACACGCGTTAAACCCCCCCCCCTACCTAATATGTTAATAAACTGACCAACCGAAAATAACATGTGACGCCAGATGGAACCAAACTGACGCTTACGTTTACATACATGTCATAATAACATTGCACATGTATTGTGTCTCTATAATCATTTGCGTTTACACGTGCTTTTTTGGTGTGTCCATGGTATATATTTTACACAATTTTATCAGTCTTCTTCCTTTATATTGATACCTCACGAGTTTTCAAAATAAACGAGTTTTCAATAATGTCCTAATTTAGTATATTGCGTATGGCGAAAGACAGAAATAGAATGAATCTTATTAAGGTTAGTGTTTTCTTTTTTTCAAACGCCCAAATTGTGATATTGTCGTATGTTTTCGTCGCTCCTGTCTGTATGTCGATCGCTCCCCCAATTCCGTGCGAACACGCTCTTGACTCTACGCGACACCATACCCTTTTGTTCGTTTGTGGTACATGAAGTTTTATATTTCATTTCATGTTCGGATTTTATTTATCCCTTTCTTCCAACGCACGCCGCGGGCTATCTAATTGTATATTTGCACATTTCTCTAGTCTTTAAAACGCAATAACTGTATTTCTAGCAAATGGATTTTGATGGAAGTTGAAATTTACCTTTATTGTCATTTCGATTATTTGAAAAACATTGATTTGTTTCTATGGAATGTATTGTAATAAATAATGTTTTTTTATTATCACCGTTACTCAGTTCAATCATCAACAGATCTCTTCACAATTCTATGGAATACAATTACTGCTTATTAATGAGCGACGTTTCGACTAGGCTTCTCTAGTCGTTATCAAGCAATGAAGCCTATTTAAAACGTCGCTCAGTAATAAGCAGTAATTGTATTCCATAGAATTGTGACCTGTATACTCCAGTTCAATTACTAAATGCCATTGAAACAGTTTAACAGATCTTTTATAACACAATTCCCAATACCAATGCGATCTGTGCGTATTTAATTAGACTCCGGCAATCGGATTGGAGGACATTGTTAATAATTGTTTGAGGACCATTGGGACAGTGTAACACCGAGCAACCTGAAGGGTGGGGGGGGCTCTCCCTGAGAAAAGTCATTGCTGGGAGCAAATACTTGTGAACGAGAGGGCCAGAAATTGGAGTCAATGGGAGAGAATCTCGAGATATACCTGTCAATTCCGTCTGTTGGGCGTGAATATATGACAGTGCAGAGATTGTATAAAATCACAGAGAAGTGGAATAACGATGTCATAATGGAGTCTCGTGTCTTAGGCGCTAAACAATTTCAGATATATTATGTATGGGCTTTTTTTTGTTTTGGACCGGGCCTGTTTTGTGAGAGTCGATATCAAATTTGAACAAGCTGTCGCCCCACGACCAACTTACTAGTGGTACTACTAACTGGGCGATTCACTGTAACTGTGTGAATATAATAGCGGTGAGATAGTATAAAACGACAGAGGAGTGAAGGGGTCATGACATAATGGAATCGAGCTCCGTAGGTGCGACAAAATTCTCGAATACGTAGCCGAGCTTTTAATTTTTGGGAGTGGGCCTGAGAGGACTACATCTCACGGAGCGCTTACTTGATCAGATTTCTCGACAATTTAACATCGATTCGTGATATCAAAAGTTTATTCGATAAAGCAGTAACATGTATCTGTATTCGTGACGTAAATCAACTAAACTATGAATATATCTTCATAATATATCTCTAATTAGAGTTCAGATATCAATGTCATCGGCTGTGCATATTTTTAAAACCAAACCTACCCCAACTTATCCTGATTCTTAAATTAGAATACTTGTTCCGTTCACTCTAATCTGTCCTACGTTTAAGTCCAGTTAGAAGACTAGGACATTAAACTTCGTTTCCATGTAATTTGATGCATTTATATTTATGGACTGTACAAACTTGGCTTCTCTTTATATTGGATACGTGAGTGTTAGTCTCAAAATGACCTAGTTGTGTTGAGTGGACGTTAAACCCACCACCTCTCGCTCTCTCTCTCTCTCTCTCTCTCTCGGATACGTGAGGTATTGATGACACCAGTATATTTATTGGTCATCGAGGCCTATCAACTCTAATATTATGTTAGTCGAATTCTACAATGCCGTCACAAGCCAGTTAAATTGATCACATAAAGGAAATGAGCGCTTAACAACTCTACCACCTGTAACTACCTTAATAAATCAACTCCGCTTCATCAATGATTTTCATTGCCGTCAACAATGGCTGTCATCATGACGTCACGACATGAGCCAACGCGAGACGTGTGACAAATCAGTCACGTTTGGGTTAAACATGTCACAAGCAATACTGCGTTTTAGTCAATAACTCCAGCAAGAAACGATAGACTTGTGTCACAGTTAGTGGAATATATTACAAGTAATTTAATGTCACATGATTGTCTGTAATACAAGAACGGTCTAACTACCTATTGTTTACTTGAACATTATTTTTTTTCAGCTAAGACAGTTGCGTGAATATGTTTGATGATTTCCGGGGTGAGCTTCTTGATTGTAAGCCGCGAAGACTAGAGTATGGGACGTAGTATCGAGAAATGGTAGAAAAGGTGGCAAACCATGTAGATGAAATAAACTAGTTATCAAATAAAATATAAATCAGCCATATTAACCACATCTCCTGGAAGGAAACTCTTGAACAACAAGTTCTCTATAACTCTGGTCTCGTTTATTACAATACAGTTTCTTATTCACTCCAATTTGTGGGACTGTAGGCTGACTTAAACAACGAAGTAAACAGCGATAATTCCATATTTCATGGTTTGATGATTGGGTGTCTTCTGAAATGGATTCTGAGGACCGTCGCCCTATCTGACCGCCATCCAACCCAACCTCTAACCGCCGCTGCATGGCCTATTGTATAACATCGACAAGTCCAAATTTACTGATTTTTGTAGGCCGTGATACTTTCTAGAACACCTGATACCCCTTAGCATTATCATAGAAGCTGGCCCAGCGATACACAGTGTCATATCGTATAATATACGGAATGCTGGGAATCAAGTATTCGTCAAATATTTATTTATCATAAATAAGTATGTATAACGAACGAGTTTCGTGTATTTGAACAGGCCAGCCTTCTCTGCAAAAGGAAAGTATTGATTTAAAGACAATCCTCTCTAATCTAAAAATATGACGGTATATTATTTATATTCTATCTCAAAGTAGTAAAAAATACCATACACCACCGATAGACTATAATATCTTTAAACAATTTAACTTGCTATAACGATTCGCTCTTATAAATTACGTTATATTACATTTAAATAATTATTGATCAAGACAAACCATTAATCTAATTATATAGAGAATCTCTTCAATAGAATTAAGTTTCTATTTCTAGAGATTTCAAGACGGGCCATTTTTACGATGAAAGTAGATCTAACCTTCCAGTCACGTTAGATATAGTAGGAGTGTTCACGGAGAAACAGGTTATTTTTATTCGTGTAAGCCTCGGGTATGATACACGTCGCAACAAAAACTGTGACACTAAAATTAAAAACAAGAGATAAATATTCCGTCATTTTGTATTTAAATAGAGATATTTTCGCTTAAAAAATGTTATTAGTTCTACTGCTAAATGAAAAAAGCAGTACTCCTAGGGCAACAATTGAATTCAGATTTATTTACATGGTATTATGGAATGAAAATACTAAGCACACAAATATTTATACGGTTTGTTCGCAAGTGATACATGATGTACCAATAAGAGGGAGCACACCATGCATCGTGCACGACGCCAAAGCTTAACAGATTTTATGGGGGGAACAATGCCCCAGTGATTTAGAAGTCATTTGAAACCAAGCGTCCTCCCCTCCCCTATTTCTTAAAGCAGGCAGCGTTAGATCAATTCTTAAGGGGAACATTCTGCTTTATTCAAATGACAACCTGTGAAAATTTTAATGGTTTAATTTGATTCAATTTCGAGATACCGCTATCTGACAGTTATTGGGATAAAAGCGACACGTTAAAAATGTAATCATCGTATGATCGTTATTGCTGCACCAGAAGCACCCATGAATTGTCAAAAGAAAATAAATTTCTATAGAAAGACCAAAATAACACCTAATAAGTCTTCTTCCTCGTATAAAGATATGTTTCCAATCACTCTCTCGGTGTAACCAAATAGAAAATTCCAAGTAATTGCCGGTATTTGAGATCTTCTAAACGAAGAATAAATTAGAGAGAATTATACTATCACTTCCTGGTCATTTGAAAGGTCAACATAATTTTCTTCCCTTTATTAATAATCATGTTGTAATATAAATCTATGGATTTCCTCATTCTTAGCACGAAAACAAATTATTCATAAGTATGTTGACAAACATTTGGATAAAAATAACAACATATGATACTAAATACAAGTCATTGTTCTTAAGGGTATCGACAAATCTTTTGAAATAACAACATACTATTACAGCTCTATAATTCCGTATTTGGATCAAAAATCAATAAGCTATATAAATAATGGTGTCATATAGAGGTTAAAAGTTCATTATACTGTATTTATATATTTATAGAAGGTGTAATGACATACATTCACTCGGCTAATAATTATTGGAAGTAATTAATCAATATAATATAGTTCAAATACCTATATTATTTTATTCTATTACCATTCGGATTTTACATTAAATTAACAATCAATGTTTAAATTAAAGAATCTTAAAATCCCTAATATTAGGCCTATCTAGGTGTTGACAGTTCCATTTTTATAGAAGTAAGTGTTTTTCGTCCTACCTGTTGTGTAAATTATCCATTACATCCTTTTTTTACTTATCCAGAGGGTTTGAAATAATAATATTTTTAAATCCAAGTCATATTTGAAAAGGTTTACATGATGCTCTTCAAATCATTTAATTGAATTTTTCCATTTTTTTTTAAAACTAGGTGTGTTAAGATGAAATTTGTATTATCAATTAGTTTGACTATTGTAAAATAGTAGGCCTACAATTTGTTGACCAGAATAAAGATTGGGACACATTATTTAGTAACAACAACAGTGCCATTGAGCCTTTGAATATTAATGTGTCTTTTAAACAAAACTTCTACGTTTAAATAAAAGATGTATGCCGTAAAAAGTCTGATCTACATCGTATGTAGGCCTATAAGCTTTTACGGACACGAAATAAATATCTGGAACAGAAAGTCCTAGAGAAGAATGCTGAAAATCAACAGGATTCATCCTCTCCAGAACCACTGCTTTGCACCAAAATTGAACATCAATAGGGTTCATCCTCTGGTTGCAAATCAATGGGTTTCATCCCGTTAAAGTTATAATGCTTCAGGCCAACTTTGAAAAAAAATACATTAAAAATTGTAGTCTCTATCGTGTTCACAAGGTTCTCGGAAAAGAGTCCGTTACTTAGTGACAGAAGGCCACGAAATGAACGCGGAATATTGATAGGACACATACTCTTATGAGTGACCTCAATGCTTCATACCCAATTTAAAGGACCCAAGTCCGGAACTCACAATCCTCCTAATAGTTAGTGCATGGGGACTGCGCCACGTATGATTTACATAAAGGACAAATATAACGACAAGACATCATACTCCGAAACAACAAACAAAACAAACCAAAAAACAATTCAAAAAAGAGTGAATGGATCCGGGGGCTAGCGAATTATTGGTCAATTTGAATCAACATTGATGATGTTATCTTACCGGGAAAAAAGGGCTTCTGATATCCGATATTTACGATAAAATAATTTGTGTATCATTGCTACACGAATCGTGTACCATAGTGCGTTTCAGCGTCACTTATAACAAGTGACCAGAAAGAACGAGGTTAGACATCTTCCACAACTCCTGTCAAGCGGTAAGGTCATATCTTATCTGGTGGGCATGCGCAGTAGACTGGAATAAGCAGACACTATATATTTCTTTTCGGTTGAGACCCATGCCGTATTTTGCTGGACATAACTTGTTTGAAGTTAGAGCAAAAACAGGCACAATTGAATGCAAATCAGGTTTACACATTCATATTACATTATTATGTGCGTTGCTACCCATTTGTGTCCATTTCTATGTCCAAAATGTTAGCGACTTAGCTCCTTTAAAACAAATCCGTTAATTATTATGTAACCTCATTCACGTAGGCCCACTAAGCGCTTTATAAAAGGGGTGGGGGTGAACTCCGGAATGGAAGGTCGATAAACGCTGAAAATCAATAGGATGTGTTCTCTCGTGACCCACATATTTCACATCGGTGGGACATTAAAAATATAATCTGGGAGTTGTGGGTCACAAACAGTAGTTATAATTTCTTTATCAGAAAATTGATTGTGATGTTATTATTCATATACATCTCATGTCCTTCTATTTACACAACCGGAAATGGTCCTAATAATGGCATCTATAGTTTACTAAGCTTATTCCTGACTCCCACATAGATTGCTTTCCCTATGTTGTCGTGCATCCGCAACACCCACTAAAAGTATCAATTGCTAGCTACCTGTTCAACGTGTTACAAGACCGGTGTTTGTCACATGACTGGGGTGATTAACAACGAGGGTGTGTCTAGTCCTTCGGATGGCATGAAGGTAAACAAAAACAATTCGTGGAAGTAGAAATTACCACGCGATTACGATAAATCCCACCCCATCCTATTCGTCAAGTTGGTCTTTTTAGTCTAGTAGACGATTGCCGTCCAGTTGTAAAGGCTTATTCTAGAAGGCATGGTTATTTTATAAAGACATGTTAGCTAAATGTCATTCAATCCGATGACATTTTTGTTCAATGTAATGATGCTATGGATCGAACGATCCCAAGATATAATACGATTCATGCCCGTGAAAACATGTTTTAATTCATATCTTGATTAAACATATAAAAAATTGTTAGTCGCTCAGATTATTGGGATGTTCAGTCTTTCTTCACATGAATTTTAATCAATTTCTGTTTATTGATCAGTTTTTTTTCTGAGTTTACGAATTTAATGCTGTATAATATTATTTCTTTGGGTTTTTAAAAATAATTTAAAAGCCACTCTTCTTTCAGGTGTGCTGTGAAAACGTTTTGAGGTTTCAAAGAAATATGTACAGCTTCAGCCATCTATAGCCTTGTTCTCACCCGTATATATAGTCCGTAGTCCTGTATCGACAGAGGATTCTAACCCTATATTATAGTAAGGGGGGGGGGGGTATTTTCTGTTTTTATGCTTTTCAACATAAACCACTGCTTAAAGGGACAATAACACTCTTGCTGGCTTGACAGGTTCCGAAAAAATAAATTAGCCTTAATCTAACTACTAGATGTTTAAGTGTCCTCCCTGCTGTGTAAATTATTCATTATAACCTATCTTACTTGTACAGAGGGTTCGAAAATATGTTTAAATCCAAGTTGCATTTGAAAGTGCTTACGTAAGGCTTTTCAAACCATGTTACGGCATGTAGTTGAATTTTTTCAATTTTTAAAATTAGGTGTGTTAAGATGAATTATTATTAATTTGTATCATTTATTAATTGGAATATTGTAAATTAGTACAATTTTATGACCAGAATAAAGATTGGGACATATTTTTCAGTTACAACAAGAGTGGTATTGGGGCTTTAAAATAAGGAGAATATTATATAAAAAAAAACAATTTAAATAAAATGAAATGTTGTTCCCATATTACCCCCCCCCCCCCCTGTACATGTCCTCTGAAAATGTACACACACCCCCCATTTTTAACCCTTATTGTCGATTTTTTTCAATTTTGAGCTTGTATAACATCACATTGTGGCTTATTATACAACGTTTTGTAGGTTTTAGACGGTGCCGGGTCCTACTTTGACCTCAGAAATAATCTCCGAAAATCCATTATGGCATAAATCCAATATGGCGGCTTAAATCGACAATTTTCAGACATAGATAACCAATACATCGCAATAATATGTTTGTAAAATGTCCTTTTCCAGGTTCTCGAGGTTGCTGATTAAGAATGTATGGTCAGAAATAGAACATGAACATCGAATGTGGTGGTAATGCCCTATGGATCTACAACTGTTAAATCTGACCAACGGTAACGCCAGGTCTAACGAAATGTTTTACTCATGTAATTCAAGACTGCGACTAAAAAATAGTGTTCGGCACGAATATTCGAATATTCGAATATTCGCTCGTCGAAAATAATATTCGAATATTCGAATAGCAATCGCGATATTCGAATACTTTCGAATATGTACATTATTTATTCTATTTGCGTTCAAATATTATTAAAGGCGACTTTCCTTGCCACATTTACATCCTAAGCTTATTTCGATTACCTACAGTATATATTGGATTACAATTGCAGATTGTATGTAAGGGGGGGGGGCGAATGGTTGGCGTGTGCGCCTTGTATCATAAGATTTGTCATTGGTTCAACTGTGGTTGTTTCGATTCGCCGGTTGCACGTCACAAGGAGTAGGATCGCCTGTCCAACCTTGTGGGTTTTCTCCGGGTCATCTGGTTTAATCCCACTGCTATAGACCCCTACGCGCAGCCAATTATTGAAATAAAATTGAACCATATGTTAGTCCCGAAATGACCTGGTTTGTGTTGAGTGGACGTTAAACCCCACCTCTCTCTCTCTGTCTCGCTCTCTCTCTCTGTCTCGCTCTCTCTCTCTGCTTGTAAGGGTGCTACCCCTTCAGAGACAGTTATTCGGTAACTAGCCACGCAGGGACCCCGATGCTGAATTCTGATTCTGGGTTAAAGCTAATTATTAGTGTGTGACATCATTGAACACCTTTACATTATATCTGAACACATGTGTAGCGAAACTCACTATACGATGCTATCTGTATGACATTGTGATGAATTTGCTAGGATTCGTCACGAAGAAACAGCTGGGTGAAGCCACTGGGCCACATTTATCACCAACATGAAGATACTGTTTTCTGCTTATAGAGAAAAACGACTAGACGAAAATGACTTCCGTGAAATGTTGCAGTGCTAGACCCACGAATGAACGAGATACCCTTTGTTTCGGATGCAGCGCGGAAGAATTCCTATACATTGGTGATTGAAAATCTTGTTTTGATGTCGTGGAAGGCCGAGTTATTGTGTACAAACTGGCAGTATACGTAAAAGATCAACTGGCAATTGCAAAAATATTTTTTTGTTCGTTTTTCGCGAGTCAACAGAGGTTTCACGTATTTAATAATTGATTTGAAATTTTAATAAATTGAAAATAAACCATTTTCATTATATTGAAAATATTCGAATACTATTCGAATACCAATTTCAAGACCCGTCGAATATTCGAATAGTATTAGTGTTCGAATATCCGAACACTACTAAAAAATACGTAGAATGACTTCACGGAAGCCGACTACAACACGCTTCACAGCACAGCTGAAGCAGTTATGTTCTAGGCTGTACATTGAAACCCCCAGTTTTCCAATGGTGTCCTTACTACAAAAACTGTTATAGTGGAAACTATGACGTATCTAATGCGACCAACTCGTGATGGACAAAGGACAATGAATGCTGCATTGATTCTATCAGAACTGTGCCAGAATTTGGATCTTTTGTAAAGTATATACGATGAGAACTAACCACATGAAGAATAAAATACTGAAACACTATTCAGAGTTCACAAATTTGATACAACCTTGAAAAGGTCATAACTAGATCCTTTTAATAAAACTCATAATTGTAATGTAAGGTTCACGTGTAACGCAAATTCTGCTTGACAAATTTTGACACTAAAGCCAGGCTGACACTTGCACGACTTTTGGCCACGATTTGGCATGGCCATCAGAGTTCACATTGACACGAACTTGCACGACGAGTTTACGCATAGTTAGTGCATAGTTTGCGCATTGTTTACGCACTTCCCGCATTGGCACGACGAGTTTGCACAAATCGGACAGTGTCATGCCGACTCGAGTCGTGCCAATGAGTGCCACGGAATCGTGCAAGTGTCCGTTTGGCTTTACTGAGTAACCTTATTTAGGCTATAATATAAGATCAAACTTTACGCCCCCCCCCCCACATCAATCCCCAATTTTCTAGTAAGCCTACTAGTAGAATATGTTTAATTTAGCTTTTGTTTGAAATAATTTCGTTGTAAAATAAAGATTTTTAGAGAGCACATAACCCCTATTTTAATGGAGTTACACTGGCTACCTATTTATTTTAGAATTCAATATAAAATCCTCCTTTTAATGTCTTAATGGTCTTGCACCTGTTTACTTGCGAGATTTACTTGAATTATATACACCTTCCCGAACGCTTCGTTCCTCCTCTGATACATTAATTTTATGTTCCAAACGATCAAGACTCAAAACAGTAGGTGACAGAGCTTTTTTTCTATCAGAAACGCTGTGTCTCTTTCGGTTTTTAAAAAATCTGTCAAAGCTTTTTTTTTTTAAAGAAGCCTCTAGCTTATAACGATTTTAATTTTTTGTTAATCTCTTAGTAATCTTTTATTTTACTGACTTCAGTTATCTTATTTTCTACCTTTATTATTTTCTACCTTTATCTGCATAATGTGTTGTTTACTTAATAATTTATGATTATATTGTTCATCTGTGATACTGTTTTGTGATAATTAATAATATGTGATAATAATGTTTTGTAAAGCGCATTTGAGCACCTATGAATTGTGCGCTATAAAAATGTTATTGATAAAAAAAATGGTCGATTTAAGCTGCCATATTGGATTTCCGCCATTTTGGATTTTCGGAGAATATTTCTGAGGCCATATTTGGACTCGGCACCGTCGAAAACCTACTTAAAGGACCTAAGTCCGTAACTCAAAATCCTCCAAAATCTTCGACATCGAAAACACGAATTATTGGTCAATTTAAATCAACATTGATGATGTAAACTTACCAGGAAAAGATGAGCCTCTGATATCCGATATTTAAGATAAAATAATTTTTCTAACATTGGTACACGAATCGTGTACCATATTGCGCTCCGTCCTAGTTTTATTGAGAGACTCGAGGGACGAGCCTAGACACATTGTACTGTATCACACTACATATGTGGACTGGAATAACCAGGCGCTAAAAAAAATGCACTGGGTTGAGACTGAATGGCTTGTTTCGCCGAACATAACTGATTTGAAATTGGAGTAAAACGGAAAGCATTTAATGTAGATCAGTTTATATACATTCATATTACAGTATTATATGAGTTTCGACCCACTTTTGTCAATTTCTGGATCCCAAATGTTAGCGATTTAGCTCCTTTAAAGTTAAATGATAAGCAACAATTTTATGTTATTTAAGCTCAAAATTGATCAAATCTGCAAATAGGGTTAAATTAGGGAGTACATTTTCAGAGGTTTTGACATGGAGGTTAACTGGCTTGGAACAAAGTTTCAATCTTTTTATTTTTTTTACTGCATTCTCCATATTTTGAACAGGGGTCTACTCAAAATTGTGAGTATAATTTACACACTGCTCAAATAAAGATGTTTATCCCACCTTTTTAAAAAAAAATAATTATCTAAATTCTTGTATTTTGGTGTGATTTTTTGGCATTTTGATTGGCTTAATAACATATACGGAAACGCCGCCGAGATCAAACTGGTACACTATAAACCAGCATACTATAAGCAAATCAAGCTGGCACAGTATAAAAAATTTGCTGGACGACCTTGACTGCAACGATTGGTATGCACAGTGACACATTTCTTTGGACAAAACAACGAGGATTTTTCTTTCTCTTCTAAAGTACGTAATCATGAATGTGCCAGGAAATAAATGATGTATTTAAAGAACAAGTGATGTATAATACGATAACTGGAATTTTGTATTTAGACCCGTATTATATTTGAAATTTCGTATAAGAAAACACGTATTTTAACATAATCCCCCTCCCCCATACACACACACGCGCGCGTGCTCGCACATACACAGCTAGTAGAGGTTAGTACCATCTAAATGATCTTTTCTCAAGGTATGAAAATATAAATGTGCCAGAAAAAATTGTTTACATAATTACAAGAGAAATGAACGTGCTTTGCACTGCATCATATCTGGAATTTTGACCGGTATTGTAATCATATTGCCATCCAAATTTGATCTTTTGTCAAGGATAAAAGAGTTTCTTTTAGTGTGCCTGGTTGCCTTCCTCTTGTGTAGTTAATTTTTTTATAGTCGACTGGCCTGGGCGTCGTTTTCGTGTATGTTAATAAGTCACGTGATATCATAGATTTGCATAATGTGTACCTTGTACGTGTACTGTTTACATAACATCATTCGACAAGACATTTTAACAGTGCATTTAATATTGGCAGCGATACCTTTTCATAGACTTGTAACTTGGACACGATAGGGGGGGGGGGGGCAAAAGTGTGTGTGTGTGGGGGGGGGGGGTATTTTTATTACTAGACACCTGCTGCTTTTATATTTTATGCATATACTTGTCTAATGTCATGGATAATCATTTCATATATATATATATATATACAAGAATTGTAACAATAAGAGTATTAAGTTTGTTTACAAGAAATTTATCAAAAAATATTACACAATAATATAACACGCCTACAAACGAATAATAGCGTAGGTTTACACTGAATCAGATCCAACATATTTATGTTTATCGTGCAGGTGACATTATCTTAAAAAGGTGACACGCCATCACGTTGCCTATCTTATCACAGGAATCTGACCTTCTATCCGTATATACACCATGTCGTACCAGACAATATATAATAAAAAAGAAGGTCGGATGAGTAGGAAATTATATCATGCCCCAACCCTACCACCAATTTTTCTGAAAAGTTATTTCCCATAATTCGTCAAAAAAATGAAGAGAAAAGTTGGGCTGAAATAGGGTAACATTACACAACAATAAAATATAGGCTACATTTTGTACCGATCTAGAGATATTAAGTCCGTAGATTCGATTGGAGATTTTCCTCTGAAACCTAAAGTAGCAGATTCAGCCGTTCCTGATATGAATTGAAATCTACCAAGAGAGTCATAACAGGCAGGCATGTGTTTTCTCTGGTAGGGTGTGTTTTTCTTTGCATTTATTGAAATATCTTTAACAAACAAACACGCGAATCATTGTCTCCGTTTCTCTTACTCCACTCTAATCCTACACGTGCGTACATTTAATGAGAATAAATCTTGCATTGGAGCTTCTGATTTTATAAAAAGCTCGGTTACCCCCTCCTTCCCTCCCACCCCACCGGACCCCCAGACCTGACGCCACACTTGATGTTTCCTCATCGGACTGTTTAGAATAAAATGATTTTACTGAATTCATTTTCATTATCTTTTTTTTTTAAATTATTATAGCGAGATCTGTCAGCTCTTTATGTAAGTCATAAATCATACATTTATAATGCATCTTTAAGTATTTTAATGCATAAAAGTATTTCGGAAGTTTTGCATGTGTTACTTTAACTTATTTTTCTCGACTCTTTTAAACCTGGACAAGAATGGGATATTTTCAGAAAAAAACCAAAGATAAAGTCACAATTTTCTTTCCTGTAATTCTTAGCCAATCACGATTACACTAAAGGGAGCCGAGATAGCCTGATCCATGTTGTTATTTTTAAAACGTGATGCACTAAAAATAAACATTTAATAATCTTAGCGAAGTTATTTTAATCATAAATACAGTTCAAAGATGATGTACCATGATTTCAGTAAGCCGCATCTATTGGTTTCTTAGCGACGATATTATGCTTCTAAGAATTTCATTATTCTCCGTGACACCTGTTGTTGTGGTGACGCAACATACATGTTATAGTTTATATACAAATGAAATAAAATGAAATTGAGTTTAATGTCCCACTGTTTTGCATCGACTGGGCTTGTGAAGACGGACATACGTCATACAGTGTCCAATATGAAACAATTTGTACGGACAGCGACGCAGCAGCCTATTCTTATTTCGAATTCAAACTGTCAATGGTTCTTTAACGTGCACGCCAATGAGTACACGGGACCTCAGTTTTATGTCCAATACGAAAGACTAGACACTGTCCTTGTCCATATTGCCAGGGGATCACGGTGGCTTAGTGGATAAGGCGCTGGTTCGCTAGCCTGGAGGTTGAGTGTTCGATCCCTGCATTGGCCGAGAAAGTTCATCTCGATTTTCCGGCGTGATTTCCCCTTGTCAGTGATGCAGAAGTAGGGCCTGACAAGGACAGCTGCCTAGTCGTTCGGATGGGACGAAAAACCGAGGTCCCGTGTACAAATTGGAGTGCACGTAAAAGATCCCTTGACAGTTGGAATTCGATATAAGAGTAGGCCGTAACGCCGCTGCCCGGGCAAAAATTTCCCTCATAGCACACTGTATGGCGTATGCCCGTCTTCAATTGGCCCAGGTTAGGTGCTTAAGCGTAGGACGTTAAACCCCATTTCATTCATTCCATATTGCCAGTCCTTTCGCCCTGCACCACTTACAAGGCGAAGCCAGACGGCTATTGAATGAAACTATTGTCGGCCTCAATTTTCAGTCTATACATGTACGTCATGGATATATAAACAAATCGCGCGCATGGTAGGGGTTAGAATTAGGATTGGGTTTATCCTTTAGTTTAAAGGAAAAGGGTGGACAATTAGCCCCCCGCGTGCAAATTGTTTCATGTTGGACACTGTATGGCGTATGTCCGTCTTCACAAGCCCAGTCGATGCAAAACAGTGGGACATTAAACTCAATTTCATTTTATTTCATTTGTATATAAACTATAACATGTATGTGTATCTGAATGTGCAAAGTTGATGTGGTATTGCGTCACCACAACAACAGGTGTCACGGAGAATAATGAAATTTTGTTCGGCCAACAAATCTCCATGTTGAAATCCAACGCACACCGACTAACTATTGTCGGAAATCATTATTCGGCCAACAAAATGTTAGCCGGTCTGCAGTAATTAAGGTGTTGTAATCACTTTTGGAGAAACAAAATGATCGAGACTCGGTTTGTAGTTTGCGGTTTTGAGGTTAGACCAACATCTGTAGTAAGGCAGCTTAATTGGGAGTGGGGGAGCAGGTTTAGGATGGATGTGTGTCATTAAAGCTTCTTGATATGTACGTCCGGACAAAGTTCAATTTTCCGCAAATAGTTACTTGGCTTTTTATTTTTGAATGGCACCACTTCCTTTTTTATACGCACACATGGGAATGTGACAGTATATTGCCGTCACGGCCCCGTCCGTCTGTCGGTCCGTCCGTCCATCGTCCACAATTTATTGTGAACGCTCTAGGGGCTAATCCGATTGACTTTAGATTTATACAAAGTGTTTAAGGTCATAAGACAAAGAAGCCTATTGATTTTCAGCGATATCCGATAATTACATCCAGAGTTATGGGCCTTGATCACTTTGAAAAATCTTGTGAACGCTCTAGAGGCTAAAGTTAATAACCGACTGACTTTAAATTTATACACAGTGTTTAAGGTCATGAGATGAAGAAGCCTCTTGATCACTTCAAAAATGAATTTTGAGAACTAGAGCAGCTAAATCCATGATATTAAATGTTTTGTATACTAAACCTTAGCATGGAATAGAACTTTATTAAAGCCAAACAAATTCTAATGATTTTCCGATAATTTCTTAATGAGTTATTACTCTTTATCAGATTTTAGTGATTTATAAATTTTAATGTTTCATTACCAAAAAAAGTAAAAAAATATGCGACAACTCTTGTTGACTGCCTGGACGATAAGGCTGCTGTGGGCGTATGTTTCGTTGCCTGACAACCTATCTTATGATATGTTGGCCATATTGGTTCTTCGAGATACCCGCTTGAGATAAAAACCAATATCTCAAATTCTACACTACTGTAGTGTCATTATTTATTTGCAATGTTTATAATTTGTATAGCTGAATTACAGTATATAGGATACGAAAACAAGCATACAGAATGCTTATATTAATATCGCTTCCTAGGTTATTTGTCACCCTTGAACAGTAATCAAAGTAGCTGTTTCAGAGACCATTGTCCTAATATATTACTTTCTTCTATTCTTGTGTGTCCTCCATTAAAATATAAACAAATCGCGCGCGTGGTAGGGGTTAGAATTAGGATTCGGTTTATCCTTTAGTTTAAAGGAAAAGGGTGGACAATTAGCCCCCCGCCCCCTTGCCCCCCTCTTCCGATTTTTGCAAGGTGTCACTTTATAGATCAATAATTATGTTATTGGATAGATAAAAAAAATTACCATTAAAGGCTATTGGATGATGTTAATGGGCTGTTCTAAATAAAATAGGTCCGGTGTATATCAACTAAATAATAAAATAAAACATTTTAATATAGGTCATCACATGTGACATTCCATTTACAAAACACCCACACGTTCCAAATACACTCCCCTCACCCATTGCATCAATATGTGTTACGAATTCAAACACTTGTTCCACATACGAAGGTAATAAAAATTGATCTGTTCTATATTTAAAATAAAACTGACATGTGCCTCTGTCTATGCATTAATTAATCGATATATTATAATAATCAATGGTGTTAAACTATATTTTAATGGAGGACACACAAGAATAGAAGAAAGTAATATATTAGGACAATGGTCTCTGAAACAGCTACTTTGATTACTGTTCAAGGGTGACAAATAACCTAGGAAGCGATATTAATATAAGCATTCTGTATGCTTGTTTTCGTTTCCTATATACTGTAATTCAGCTATAAAAATTATAAACATTGCAAATAAATAATGACACTACAGTAGTTTAGAATCTGAGATATTGGATTTTATCTCAAGCGGGTATCTCGAAGAACCAATATGGCCAACATATCATAAGATAGGTTGTCAGGCAACGAAACATACGCCCACAGCAGCCTTATCGTCCAGGCAGTCAACAAGAGTTGTCGCATATTTTTTTACTTTTTTTGGTAATGAAACATTTATAAATCACTAAAATCTGATAAAGAGTAATAACTCATTAAGTAATTATCGGAAAATCATTAGAATTTGTTTGGCGTTAATAAAGTTCTATTCCATGCTAAGGTTTAGTATACAAAACATTTAATATCATGGATTTAGCTGCTCTAGTTATCAAAATTCATTTTTGAAGTGATCAAGAGGCTTCTTCATCTCATGACCTTAAACACTGTGTATAAATTTAAAGTCAGTCGGTTATTAACTTTAGCCTCTAGAGCGTTCACAAGATTTTTTGAAGTGATCAAGGCCCATAACTCTGGATGTAAATATCGGATATCGCTGAAAATCAATAGGCTTCTTTGTCTTATGACCTTAAACACTGTGTATAAATCTAAAGTCAATCGGATTAGCCCCTAGAGCGTTCACAATAAATTGTGGACGATGGACGGACGGACCGACAGACGGACGGGGCCGTGACGGCAATATACTGTCACATTCCCATGTGTGCGTATAAAAAAGGAAGTGGTGCCATTCAAAAATAAAAAGCCAAGTAACTATTTGCGGAAAATTGAACTTTGTCCGGACGTACACATCAAGAAGCTTTAATGACACACATCCATCCTAAACCTGCTCCCCCACTCCCAATTAAGCTGCCTTACTACAGATGTTGGTCTAACCTCAAAACCGCAAACTACAAACCGAGTCTCGATCATTTTGTTTCTCCAAAAGTGATTACAACACCTTAATTACTGCAAACCGGCTAACATTTTGTTAACCGAATAATGATTTCCGACAATAGTTAGTCGGTGTGCGTTGGATTTCAACATGGAGATTTGTTGGCCGAACAATATTGTTAGATTTCAAAATGTCTGTTCCGCCAACAAATGTTGGTCTCGTCAAAGTTTAATTTCAACAAACAGCGAAACAGTTTATACGGATATCCAGTCACTATTTCGCTAACGATCACGTGGTACCGAAATGGCTGACCTCGCCTTTTGTGACCACTTGATGTTTGGGTCAATCATATGATCAAATCAGGCCCGACTGACTGCGTGTGGATGGGGGGGGTTAGTCATCATGAAATAGATGGAGAAGAGGTCAAATCAATAGGATTCATCCTCGAATTCAGGCTGTTTGCTAACTGTGTTACGCCTTCCGCATCTGCTAACTCTGCTACGCCTTCTGCATCTGCTAATTCTGCTACGCCGTCTGCATCTGTTAACGAGCGTGAATCATTCTCACCTATAAAATATTCATTAAATACTACCAGAAATAGATACTATATGGAAACTGTATCGAGAAGGTGGATATGTTTGTAATATTGTTTTAGTTTCATTGATAAATAACTGAATAAATAAATGTCTTTTATTTTTCCCAGGCGAACTTGCCCCAACCTGGGGGCGAACTTGCCAGATCACATTCGGACATTGTGACTTTAAGATGAAATTTACTTGTATACGCCTGTCAATAAAGCTCTTTAACTAATGTATGCCGTAAATTAGCCAAATCCACCGTCTTTGGTCTAGTATATTCTACCCTAACGTATAGCTTCAAAAGTTAACGAGATGCTGGTTTTATTATAAAAAACATATGGTGAGAACTAGCCCGACTCTCCCCTATCTAGTTGTACCAAACACCGAAGTTCCGTATACACACGTTGGGTAGCACGTAAAAGAACCCTTGACCAATATGGCGCCGCGCATGATAGCACATGTTGTATACCCGTCTTCATTAGACAGGTGGGACAGAAAAGTAGGACGTAAAACCCTTTCATTTTTCTTCAAAGTTTTCAGATGAACGGGGTTTAGAAGGTTCGAGATGACCCGGAATGTTTATACAGTACATATTAGTTATGAGATTAGGTCAGCAAACGGGAAAAGTTAATACAATAATTTTATAAATAATACCATTTTTTTTTAATTTTAAGCTTTTGGGGGAATTGGGATATCTCATTTACATGTATACCAAATATAAGTTTATATATTGCATAGCTGATCCGATTATGCTTGCGGAAACATTATCTTTAACATAATAGGAGAGTAAATACTAATTACATAATACAAAGAAAAGACCTGCCGCTCTATAATATGTAGATCAAAAACATAGAACTTATTTACAGGACGGTCTATAGATCTAAACAAAACAAAAATGTTGTTTTTTTATGCTGATAAAGGAGCCGCATTTCATTTTGGTGTGTTTGTAAGTCTGGTTACAATGGTATATGAATAATGACGTGTCATTTTGACCTAAATTGGTTCCTATCAATGAACGGTACGTGACATTAGAGTTAGTTCGGCTCTTCGAAGCAGAATGTTATATTAGCAGTTGTGTTCAAATAGCGACTGCATGTTTTACACTACTTGATGAGCTGAAGAATAAATCAAATTAATTTTGTCACAAATTCCGTCATTTTGTAATAGTATGTTTTAAGTTTTAGCTATAAATGAAAGCTACCGAAGACAAACGACGCGAAAAGCTATTCCAATTATTCAAAGCACCCTGGTGGCTAATTTAGGAACGATGACATCATCTCTACGTCAGCAGACGGTGTTCTAGAATCGCCGAATTCTATGTAGAGAATTTGTGAATGAGTCATGTTTGGCCTCATTCCAACTGTAAGACAAGACGATCTAAGTGTGAACTCTGTGGTCGTTATTCTAACACCACAGTCCTATCGATAAATTTTGAATGAGAATCTCCATTCATTCATTCCGCTAAAATGCGAACCTATGCAACGAGATAGAGGAAGTGTTTTCTTGATTTAAATTTATACACGTGTAAAATAATTTTGTCGGGTTGGAATAATTGATTGCCTGGTTATTGAATTGAACTATTTATAGTTTCTATGTGACTAAGTAGTTCCGTTAAAAGATATCGTTTTATCGCTTGTGTCTTAAAAGTGAAACATTTAGCGAAGTCCCGTCGTGCCTCACTTACGTCATCAACCCACCGATACAGTCATTGTGGTTAAGGTTGTTTGTTTAAGTGTACCAAAGCCAGCGTTTGGTTAACCAATATGGGATACTTAATTTTACCACAGAATTGTTTTCTTTCATTTACTATTTCTTTGTATTATCCAGATATTTTCACTGGTTGTAATCCCTGGTTGTAGTGGGCTACATTTTAGTTTTCAAAGCATTCAATTGGATTTCTTGGCATGAGGATTAAGTATAATTAATTAATTATTGCATAAATTATAGCAAAATAGTTGTATGTATTGGTGTAATATCCCCAGAAATATTTTTGTAAGGTATATATCACGGCCCCAGTGTGATATTTCTCAGGTACTCAAATTATATAATTTAAGTAAAAGGGGTCGTTACGTAATTAGGAATTTGTCAAAGAGATGGGTCTCTTAACTTTCTATAAGATGTTCATTCCCCTTGTAAATTTTCCACATTCATAGGTTGCGTTATGTTTGTTAATGTCTGGAATAATGTATTATTTTGAATATTTTAAATAGGAAACTCGTAAAATATATTCAGATACTAATTAATATGTAATCTGGTATTATGGTAAAGATAATTGTTGAAGCTAGCTAGTAGTCCTTAAACATCGATTCATATCTCGACGATCAAATGATGGATCTGAGAGAATAGCACAGTATATGAGATTTGATTTTTCTCATTGCTACAACTATGAATATGTGATTAATTTATGTTAAGATTGAAAATCTACTACTCATCATTACTCCAATTAAGTTTACTCATTTCCCGTATAACAGGACATACGTACAGGGCTAGATATAGGTATATGGATACAGAAACTTCTCTGTTTGTCAATTATGTGTAGTACAGACTACCCCCGAGACCTTGAACTCACAAATATATAGATGAGTAAGACACTTTATGACGTAGATCAGATAAGCACTATATAATTTCACGGGTGCTTGAATTGGGCGGTATGCCATCTATAATAGTCCGTTTCAAAATAGCATTACCCTGTTATAGCATTACCCTGTTCTACATCTTTTGTACCAAAGTTGTCACCGATATACCTACTTCACTAGTTGAATATTACTTTAATGGGGAAGGGAGGGGGCAATGGAATGCATCCATGTAAGATTAATTTCATTGTTTCTTCCAGTTTCGATATAATCGGCGTGACATTTTATATTTAAAATTTGTAACCCATTTCTACAGTCACATATTTTCAGGTTTATATCCACATGAAGGCTATCTAACCACTGCCTTGGCCGCCCTTGGGTCTCGAACGCCACAGTATTTCATCTTGACGGCATCTTCAAATTTACCATATCGTCATCATAATATTACCCCTAGTTACAACTTTCATTGAAATAACACTGGTAAACTGTTCGTAATTATTATTTTGGTTTGGTAATGAAAGGTTCCGGGGTTCGTCCCCCCAACCTCCCCCAAAAAATTATGACAAATCCACGCCCTTGGGTGTGTATACACGTATATCAGATATATCTAAAATAGTGACAAGAAATCTAGTCTACTTAATGAACATGGATTATAGTTCCAGCATCAATTCCAAGTGTTGCATCGTTTAAAGTCATTCTTAGCCAACAGTAAATAAAGGGGTCTAATAAAAGATCATTATGTAATGCCATTACCTTTCTATATGGTATTGGATAATCATAAAACTCTTCTCAAGTTTGTTTTAGTGGTCATGCATTATAACATTTTGATCGATGGTTTAATGATACCGTTTGCTCGCCTTTATTTACTAATTTACAGCTTAAACAACATTTAGGAAACGGGACATAGGAACAACTTGCTTATTATGCGACCTAGTTGTACTATAAATGTAGACATGGTTATAGTAAACGAAAGATAAAAAAACAACAATGGCGGTCTTTAAGGAGTGTTTATTTACAAAATAGCATATAAATAACACAATGGGGATGGGAGTATTTAGATTCATGATTATATAATTTGTTTTTAATCCGTTAGAATATTTACTTTAAGTTGGAAAAGGTGTCGATCCTTCAATGGAACGTTAACAAGAGGTTATTTTTTTGTTCAGTAATTATTATAGTCTTTGCAGGTCTGTGAGATTCGAATAGACCAGGGGCCTGTTTCACGAAATTTTAACTAAGATAAAATCCGATTTTAGTAATTCGATTGGATAGTATTAGATTGATTTTAGCGCTTAGCCAATCAGATTTGAGTATGTACTAAAATTTGGATTGTATCTTAAGTTAAAATTTCGTGAAACAGGCCCCTGACTTACAACCACAATACTTTAAAAATTTTAAAAAATATTAAACAATGAACTATATTCAATGATCTCAAACGTACGTTCAACATTATTTGATGAATTGTTTAAACGGGTCTAAAATGATGTATTGTATCTTAACACCCAAAAACAAACAAGACAGTATGATTTGATGTACAGTATGCATTTCAGATTGATGAAGTAAAAATGGTTGATTTTTTAACTAGACGCATTTTCATTTTTTGTATGTATTTCTCTACCGTAATCATAGAAGTATAGATACTTTATCGAATTTAACATAATACACGTATTCGTACATGCATTCGTATTGACTGTATTTCATTTATTCATTTGGCAAACCTTGGGATATTAAGTACCGACCTCTTTCCCTTTATTTTCGGGTTATGGGGCGTTTTGTTATCGACACGATTTATATTAAAATGAGAAAAGAATCTTGACCGTAATTTACCAATACTCTCAAATCCATAAAATGTCTTAATAAAATACTGACTACTCTTATGCTTAATTATGTAATCTAGCCAATTCTATATGAATATTCTGGATATATACAATTTGTATATGGCTCATGGCTGCCAAAACGGCTGCATCAAATACCGACCTCCAATACTCCAGCTCAGTATGAAAGTGGTACAGCTCTGAACGTAGACAAGGCGAGTGTAATAAGACTTACGTTCAGAGCTGGAAATGTGCTGGCTCGGTTACCAGGTTTCGGGTTCGCCCTTGGTGTTGACCGAGACAGTTCTTCAGAAATTTACGCATTTCCGCTTTTCAGGGGTACGGGACGGAGGACCTTCAGCAATGAACGGCGTTTATAGTAGAACGAATGGGACGGAAATCTGAGGTCCCGTGTACACGTTTGCGTGCACATAAACGAACCCTTGGCAGAGTGACCATGGCGCCGCTTCCCGGTCAAAATTCCCATCATTCCCGATGTCCCGTAAACCTAGTATTGCTTGTGTACAAAAATGTTAGTAAATATTATGACGGGTGTCATTTATTATTATAGTATTATATCCTGCTATTCAACACGACTTTCTTTTTGTAGTCATACACACCTGACACGATTTATGACTTACATTCATGGGCCTAAAGGCTGGAAAAGAAGCTTAACTGTTTCGTGCATTTGGCATGCTAAAAAACAGAAATTCCTTGTGTACAGTACATTGTGAATATGGATCAGTTCGTTTGCATCTGATTAATAACGTCCACTTCCACCTAGAGTGATATCGTAGACAAATGAATCAGTTTACGAATGGGTTTATATATACAATTGTAGCAGAGAGAATGTCAGACAAGTTTTATACTGATTAGATAACTGTGAAAAAAATGGGTTAGAGGAACTAAAAACACGAATTTGTAAAATGGGATGTTAATCGAGTGGGTTAACAGGGTAAACACAGAAATAGTAGGCACGGAGGAGTAGGGGGGCTAAGCTATTATTATTATGTCGTTGAACCCGGACCGCGCCCATTAGCGAGATAACGGCTAGACTAAAAACCAAGCCCCCTATACAGAAAGTTCAAATAGTTCAGACAGCAAGAAAAATAAGTAAGGGGGCTCACGCTTACGCCACCAAGGTAAGACGCGAATAACAGAGTTTGTATTTTTCAGTTCTGGATTTTCGAATGGTGGAAAGGTTCAGTTGAATTGGGACCCACAAAAATAGGCTCCACTTATGTAATGACAAAAAATCTGATTACAGGTATTAATAATAATTTGTATATATATAATAACAGTAAAAGTTTTGTTTGATTTCGAACAAATATTTTATGGTTTAGTATGGTTTTTTTTTTGTACGCCCACTTGTTAATGTGGTCGTATATTGTAATCACCGTCTGTCAAAAGGAAACTTGTACTACAGCCCGGCAGACCCTTCGCTGAACCTGAAATTGTATTCAAGGGTTTTTTTTTTATGATTGTTTTTAGTAGCCTGTGGTATCCTAGTTTAGAATCTAATGGGTGAACCGCAGTCACCTTTGAGCGTTTTGAGAAATTCAAAATGGCGTCCAAGGCGGCCGCCACATCAAATAATCCCTTATAGCTCCCATAGTATTTATTTTAGGATGATACTTATGGTGTTTAACCGTATGTTCCTGGGGTCAAGGTATACTTTGAAATCATTTAATTATGTTTTGGGGTGACTAGATGATTGTAAAATCAAACATGCCAGACAATAATATGACGTTTTAACTCATTAGCGGCGGTTTGGGGCGATTATTTCATCCAACCAAACTAAATCTATATATTTATGGACACAGGATCGTATGGGTGACAGAATAACACCAAATACAGCCCTATCGGGGGCACCCGCGCCACATGGTTCGGTCCTGAAAAAAGTGACACAAGCTGATTGTTGAACATTTAAAAAAAATTCTACCCGCAAAACAGGAACATGACTTCCACAAAACTAGGTAATATCCAGTATAATACTTTAATCGTATATCTGGCTGAAACCTTTGACAGCTCAATCGCAAAATATAAGCCACCAACAGTGCAGTTAGGACAAGCACACGTACTGCATGAGCTGTCACTATTGCATCAACCAACATCTGATGAGCCACATGGCAAACTCCGGAGAAAGTTAACCGGCTGTAATGTTTTCAATTTGGTATCATTCTCCCAGCAAGTTCCGATGGAGTCCGATCTTCCAATAAACGTCACACAGTAGCTTGGTGATAAGCTCTTTTGTTGTTCTGCAAATGTATCATTTGTTGGGCAAGATAACACGGTTTGGTTGGAGAATAATGACGATGGAGCAAGAAGTCGAGGAATTTCAAAGGCGAGAGAACCAGGGAGCGAGAGGGTGAGAAGTCGAGATCGAGGGAGCGCGAACACGAGGATTTTCAAAGGCGAGAACTCGAGACACTAGGGAGCGAGCAGTCGAGGTGAAAATAATCTCGTGTTCTCGGGGCAAGGTCCTCGTATTCTCGCCCTGTTTCCTCGTGTTCTCGCTCCCTCGACTTCGCGCTCTCTTGTGTTCTCGCCTGCGAGAAGTCGTGAACCTAAAATGGCCTTAATACTTAATCCAGGCAAGAAAGATGCCTATACAAGAAATACGCCTACAGTTGTTGGTCAATATAACGGGATTAGGGATATAGTGTGATAATGTCTGGCAATCAAAAATGTGTAAATGATAAATGTTGGCATACATTTTTGTGGTGTTAATAATTTAGCTTGACTGGGTCGAGCGAAGTTGATGTTGACAAATAAAGCCTTTTTAATCAAGTTTCTCAGCTGATACAGAGAGAGCGAGAGAGAGAGAGAGAGAGAGAGAGAGAGAGAGATGGGGTTTAACTTCCACTCGAATTGACACAAACTAGGTCATTTCGGGACTAACATAAAAATAATAATGGTTAAATTATGTCAATACTTTGCTTGCACGTAGGGTTCTTTAGCGGTGGGGGAAACCGGAGGACCCGGGGAAACCCCACGAGGATGGACACGCGACCCTTCTCCTTGTCACGTACAACCGGGGATTCAAAACCACACCAGATGGTAAATAAATTCGTTTTCCAAATTGATTTTAATTTAGACCTAAATGTATGATTATTTTTGTTTTAAAAAAATATTGTGAGAATTATTTTCTTTGATGTCAAAAATATGTGACGTCATTGATTATTTGTATCAGTTGAGAAACTAAGCTACACCCCGGCAATGCATGTTACATATTATAATATCGTATGTACCAGGTATGGAAGCCAAATAATGATCTCCAAAGTCCAAAGGAGATCTTATGAGGATAATATTGGGATTTTACCCAAAACAAAACCCTTGTTCCCCGATCCAAACCGAAATTGTGTCTGTATTTACAGTCATGTGTCGCTGTGTACAATACTTCTCCACAGACGGAAGAAAATGTTTAGAGTTCGAGTTGACAGTATGTTTGATTTTTGTGTTTTTTCGTGATGTTAACACACTGAATGTATATAAGCTTATATAACTAGTAGGCCTACTGAATATATAAAGAAAACAAAAAGTTGATTTTAGCGGAAATCTCAGTCACGATATTCAGTCATTTGTAAAGTAAAAATAAAATTGTTTAATCAAACACACGACGATGTATGGCAGCTTTAATATAAAAAATAAAAACAAATTTGAATTTAATCAAGTCAACATATAGAAACATTATTGTTCTATATTCAATTAAATAACATTTTATAGATCACAGTGGGGTACCGATTTAAAAAACAAAATTCTATACAATATACATCGACACGGTGACTGCATCCCCCATAGATTAGTTGAAATCTGTACACCTAAAACTTCTTGGAAGTTGTTCAGCACCACCACGGGAATCATGAATGACCATTGCCTGACAGTACCCCAACAGAAACGATCATAATGCCAATTGCCAGACAGTCTGTGTGGTTCAGACTTTAATCTAGCCTATAGGCTGGCAATCACACAACTCTGTCACGTTTCCCGACCAATAGAAATGTGTTTTTGTAAGACCTGAAGATACAATGTGCACTGCTGTACCGTTCTCATGCGGTGCAGTTTTGAGCTAATCTAGCTCCAGAATTCATGTCCAGAATCACAGCCGACATTGCCACACCTGCCACCCGACAGACTTACATATTCTGATGATACCAGATATATATGCATTAGAAGAAAATTTGTACATTTTTCAGCTAGATTGACACACTTGTGCTCCTGCTCTATACCCGAAAAAGCATGTTTAGACTTTATGACGCCTGGGATGGTTCTTGACACCCCCCCCCCAGCAGGGTATTTGTTTTTTTCTCGTACACTCATCAATATAACGTCGAGCAAACAATCGTGCGAATCGTTGCGTCACTCCTCTTATATACATTTAATGCGCATTAATCTTGCCTGGGAGCTTCTGAATTTATAAATCTATCGGGTAATCCCCCAGACCTTTCGCCAAACTTAAAATTGTCTCCATCTTGGACCACCGCTTCTCAAATTTCAGGCCCCCCCCACCCCTCTAAACAAACACACACATGATTTATACGGAAAAAAAACAACGCAGTGTACATCAAACATATTTTAACCGTTAAATAGAAACTGGTGTCTCGGGAAATTAAAATTCAAAAATTGTGTCCGGCATCGTTCATCGTTGACCAAAGGTGACGTGCTTCAAAACGTTAAAGTAACCATGTCTCTAACTCATTATAATCCAGAATCTTCGACTATGAAAACACGAATTATTTGTCAATTGAAATCAGCATTGGTGCTGTGATCTTACCGGGAAAAGATAGGCTTCTGATATCTAATATTTAAGACAAAATAAAATATAATTACCATTGGTACACGAATCGTTTCGGGCCCTTTTTTAACAAGGGACTTGAAGAACGAGGCTAAACTATGGCGCACATTCTTATTTGGAGTACTTATTTATGGATCAGTTATCTGGAGAGCATACGCAATAAATACTATGTAGACTGGAATAACCAGACGCTGGAGATTTACTTTCAATTGTGATAGCAGGCGTATGTCACCGAACATAACCGATTTCAATGAAACTTACAGATTATAATAAGAGTATCAATATCTCAAATTAGCCAAAATTTCGGTTACTTCCGGTTAGCGGTTTCCGAGATATCAGGTTACCACACATTTCATGTGGCACGGCTACAGATCACAATTATCAACCGATTTCAATGAAACTTACAGATTATAATAAGAGTATTAATATCTCAAACTAGCCAAAATTTCAGCTATTTTCGGTTAGCGGTTTCCGAGAAATCAGGTTACCACACATTTCATGTGGCACGGCTACAGACCACAATTATCAACCGATTTCTATGAAACTTACAGATTATAATAGGAGTAATAATATCTCAAACTAGCCAAAATTTCGGCCACTTCCGGTTAGCGGTTTCCGAGATATCGGGTTACCAAACATTTCATGTGGCACGGCTACAGACCACAATTATTTACCGATTTCAATGAAACTTACAAATTATAATAGGAGAATTAATATCTCAAACTAGCCAAAATTTCGGCCACTTCCGGTTAGCGGTTTTCGAGATATCAGGTTACCACACATTTCATGTGGCACGGCTACAGACCAAAATTATTTACCGATTTCAATGAAACTTACAGATTATAATAGGAGTATTAATATCTCAAACTAGCCAAAATTTCGGCCACTTCCGGTTAGCGGTTTCCGAGATATCAGGTTACCACACATTTCATGTGGCACGGCTACAGACCACAAATTTCGGCCACTTCCGGTTAGCGGTGTCCAAGATATCAGGTTACCACACATTTCATGTGGCACGGCTACAGACCACAATTATCAACCGATTTCAATGAAACTTACAGATTATAATAAGAGTATCAATATCTCAAACTAGCCAAAATTTCGGTTACTTCCGGTAAGCGGTTTCCGAGATATCAGGTTACCACACATTTTGGCTAGTTTGAGATATTAATACTCTTATTATAATCTGTAAGTTTCATTGAAATCGGTAAATAATTTTGGTCTGTAGCCGTGTCACATGTGTGGTAACGTGATATCTCGGACACCGCTAACCGGAAGTGGCCGAAATTTTGGCTAGTTTGAGATATTAATACCCTTATTATAATCTGTTAGTTGCATTGAAATCGGTAAATAATTGTGGTCTGTAGCCGTGCCACATGAAACGTGTGGTAACCTGATATCTCGGAAACCGCTAACCGGAAGTGGCCGAAATTTTGGCTAGTTTGAGATATTAATACTCTTATTATAATCTGTAAGTTTTATTGAAATCGGTTGATAATTGTGGTCTGTAGCCGTGCCACATGGAATGTGTGGTAACCTGATATCTCGGAAACCGCTAACCGGAAGTCGCCGAAATTTTGGCTAGTTTGAGATATAAATACTCTTATTATAATCTGTAAGTTTCATTGAAATCGGTTGATAATTGTGGTCTGTAGCCGTGCCACATGAAATGTGTGGTAACCTGATATCTCGGAAACCGCTAACCGGAAGTGTCCGAAATTTTGGCTAGTTTGAGACAACCATACTCTTATTATAATCCGTAAGTTTCATTGAAATCGGTTGATAATTGTGGTCTGTAGCCGTGCCACATGAAATGTGTGGTAACCTGATATCTCGGAAACCACTAACCGGAAGTGGCCGAAATTTTGGCTAGTTTGAGATATTAATACTCTTATTATAATCTGTAAGTTTCATTTAAATCGGTTGATAATTGTGGTCTGTAGCCGTGCCACATGAAATGTGTGGTAACCTGATATCTCGGACACCGCTAACCGGAAGTGGCCGAAATTTTGGCTAGTTTGAGATATTAATACTCCTACTATAATCTGTAAGTTTCATTGAAATCGGTAAATAATTTTGGTCTGTAGCCGTGCCACATGAAATGTGTGGTAGCCTGATATCTGGAAAACCGCTAACCGGAAGTGGCCGAAATTTTGGCTAGTTTGAGATATTAATACTCCTATTATAATTTGTAAGTTTCATTGAAATCGGTAAATAATTGTGGTCTGTAGCCGTGCCACATGAAATGTGTGGTAACCTGATATCTCGGAAACCGCTAACCGGAAGTGGCCGAAATTTTGGCTAGTTTGAGATATTAATACTCTCATTATAATCTGTAAGTTTCATTGAAATCGGTTGATAATTGTGGTCTGTAGCCGTGCCACATGAAATGTGTGGTAACCTGATATCTCGGAAACCGCTAACCGGAAGTGGCCGAAATTTTGGCTAGTTTGAGATATTAATACCCTTATTATAATCTGTAAGTTTCATTGAAATCAGTAAATAATTGTGGTCTGTAGCCGTGCCACATGAAATGTGTGGTAACCTGATATCTCGGAAACCGCTAACCGGAAGTGGTCGAAATTTTGGCTAGTTTGAGATATTAATACTCTTATTATAATCTGTAAGTTTCATTGAAATCGGTAAATAATTTTGGTCTGTAGCCGTGCCACATGAAATGTGTGGTAACGTGATATCTCGGACACCGCTAACCGGAAGTGGCCGAAATTTTGGCTAGTTTGAGATATTAATTCTCCTATTATAATTTGTAAGTTTCATTGAAATCAGTAAATAATTGTGGTCTGTAGCCGTGCCACATGAAATGTTTGGTAACCCGATATCTCGGAAACCGCTAACCGGAAGTGGCCGAAATTTTGGCTAGTTTGAGATATTATTACTCCTATTATAATCTGTAAGTTTCATAGAAATCGGTTGATAATTGTGGTCTGTAGCCGTGCCACATGAAATGTGTGGTAACCTGATTTCTCGGAAACCGCTAACCGAAAATAGCTGAAATTTTGGCTAGTTTGATATATTAATACTCTTATTATAATCTGTAAGTTTTATTGAAATCGGTTGATAATTGTGGTCTGTAGCCGTGCCACATGAAATGTGTGGTAACCTGATATCTCGGAAACCGCTAACCGGAAGTCGCCGAAATTTTGGCTAGTTTGAGATATAAATACTCTTATTATAATCTGTAAGTTTCATTGAAATCGGTTGATAATTGTGGTCAGTAGCCGTGCCACATGAAATGTGTGGTAACCTGATATCTCGGAAACCGCTAACCGGAAGTGTCCGAAATTTTGGCTAGTTTGAGACAACAATACTCTTATTATAATCTGTAAGTTTCATTGAAATCGGTTGATAATTGTGGTCTGTAGCCGTGCCACATGAAATGTGTGGTAACCTGATATCTCGGAAACCACTAACCGGAAGTGGCCGAAATTTTGGCTAGTTTGAGATATTAATACTCTTATTTTAATCTGTAAGTTTCATTTAAATCGGTTGATAATTGTGGTCTGTAGCCGTGCCACATGAAATGTGTGGTAACCTGATATCTCGGACACCGCTAACCGGAAGTGGCCGAAATTTTGGCTAGTTTGAGATATTAATACTCCTACTATAATCTGTAAGTTTCATTGAAATCGGTAAATAATTTTGGTCTGTAGCCGTGCCACATGAAATGTGTGGTAACCTGATATCTGGAAAACCGCTAACCGGAAGTGGCCGAAATTTTGGCTAGTTTGAGATATTAATACTCCTATTATAATTTGTAAGTTTCATTGAAATCGGTAAATAATTGTGGTCTGTAGCCGTGCCACATGAAATGTGTGGTAACCTGATATCTCGGAAACCGCTAACCGGAAGTGGCCGAAATTTTGGCTAGTTTGAGATATTAATACTCTCATTATAATCTGTAAGTTTCATTGAAATCGGTTGATAATTGTGGTCTGTAGCCGTGCCACATGAAATGTGTGGTAACCTGATATCTCGGAAACCGCTAACCGGAAGTGGCCGAAATATTGGCTAGTTTGAGATATTAATACCCTTATTATAATCTGTAAGTTTCATTGAAATCAGTAAATAATTGTGGTCTGTAGCCGTGCCACATGAAATGTGTGGTAACCTGATATCTCGGAAACCGCTAACCGGAAGTGGCCGAAATTTTGGCTAGTTTGAGATATTAATACTCCTATTATAATCTGTAAGTTTCATTGAAATCGGTAAATAATTTTGGTCTGTAGCCGTGCCACATGAAATGTGTGGTAACCTGATATCTCGAAAACCGCTAACCGGAAGTGGCCGAAATTTTGGCTAGTTTGAGATATTAATTCTCCTATTATAATTTGTAAGTTTCATTGAAATCGGTAAATAATTGTGGTCTGTAGCCGTGCCACATGAAATGTTTGGTAACCCGATATCTCGGAAACCGCTAACCGGAAGTGGCCGAAATTTTGGCTAGTTTGAGATATTATTACTCCTATTATAATCTGTAAGTTTCATAGAAATCGGTTGATAATTGTGGTCTGTAGCCGTGCCACATGAAATGTGTGGTAACCTGATTTCTCGGAAACCGCTAACCGAAAATAGCTGAAATTTTGGCTAGTTTGAGATATTAATACTCTTATTATAATCTGTAAGTTTCATTGAAATCGGTTGATAATTGTGATCTGTAGCCGTGCCACATGAAATGTGTGGTAACCTGATATCTCGGAAACCGCTAACCGGAAGTAACCGAAATTTTGGCTAATTTGAGATATTGATACTCTTATTATAATCTGTAAGTTTCATTGAAATCGGTTGATAATTGTGGTCTGTAGCCGTGCCACATGAAATGTGTGGTAACCTGATATCTCGGACACCGCTAACCGGAAGTGGCCGAAATTTTGGCTAGTTTGAGATATTAATACCCTTATTATAATCTGTTAGTTGCATTGAAATCGGTAAATAATTGTGGTCTGTAGCCGTGCCACATGAAATGTGTGGTAACCTGATATCTCGGAAACCGCTAACCGGAAGTGGCCGAAATTTTGGCTAGTTTGAGATATTAATACTCCTATTATAATCTGTAAGTTTCATTGAAATCGGTAAATAATTTTGGTCTGTAGCCGTGCCACATGAAATGTGTGGTAACCTGATATCTCGAAAACCGCTAACCGGAAGTGGCCGAAATTTTGGCTAGTTTGAGATATTAATACTCCTATTATAATTTGTAAGTTTCATTGAAATCGGTAAATAATTGTGGTCTGTAGCCGTGCCACATGAAATGTGTGGTAACCTGATATCTCGGAAACCGCTAACCGAACCGGAAGTGGCCGAAATTTTGGCTAGTTTGAGATATTAATACTCTTATTATAATCTGTAAGTTTCATTGAAATCAGTAAATAATTGTGGTCTGTAGCCGTGCCACATGAAATGTGTGGTAACCTGATATCTCGGAAACCGCTAACCGGAAGTGGCCGAAATTTTGGCTAGTTTGAGATATTAATACTCTTATTATAATCTGTAAGTTTCATTGAAATCGGTAAATAATTGTGGTCTGTAGCCGTGCCACATGAAATGTGTGGTAACCTGATATCTCGAAAACCGCTAACCGGAAGTGGCCGAAATTTTGGCTAGTTTGAGATATTAATACTCCTATTATAATTTGTAAGTTTCATTGAAATCGGTAAATAATTGTGGTCTGTAGCCGTGCCACATGAAATGTGTGGTAACCTGATATCTCGGAAACCGCTAACCGAACCGGAAGTGGCCGAAATTTTGGCTAGTTTGAGATATTAATACTCCTATTATAATTTGTAAGTTTCATTGAAATCGGTAAATAATTGTGGTCTGTAGCCGTGCCACATGAAATGTTTGGTAACCTGATATCTCGGAAACCGCTAACCGGAAGTGACCGAAATTTTGGCTAGTTTGAGATATTAATACTCTCATCATTATAATCTGTAAGTTTCATTGAAATCGGTTGATAATTGTGGTCTGTAGCCGAAAGTCTATTTTGATATTCTTGCTTACCACATGTAAAAAATAGGCTATAATAGTTACGTTAGTGTGACGTTGTTAAAGCCCAAATACCACTCTTTTTCCAATCTTTATTCTGGTCAACAATTTGTACTATTTTACAATATTTCAATTAAAAAATGATACAAATTTCATCTTAACACACCTAATTTTAAAAATTGGAAAAATTCAACTACATGCCGTAACATGCTTGAAAAGCCTTACGTAAGCACTTTCAAATGCAACTTGGATTTAAACATATTTTCGAACCCTCTGGACAAGTAAGATAGGTTGTAATGGATAATGTACACAACAGGTAGGACTTTTAAACATCTTGTAGTTAGAATAAGGCTTAAAAAAATTATTTGACCTGCCAAGCCAGCAAGAGTGTTATTGTCCCTTTAAAGTCAATACACGTGCCATACTAAACGTAGGCTGTCTGTCTACAGTTATCTAGGCTCAAAGTATGAAGTAGATTGATCTCTGTGTGCAGAATGTATCTGTATTTAAATACGCGCATAGTGAATTAATGAAATTAGTTAATATATACCTGGTTGGGAACTAAAACTGTAAACGATTGAGACAGAATGAACGATATCTGGGAAAAAAGCTAATAGTACATATTTGCCCACATCAGAGGCGTGCCGGGGCCTCAGATGAAAGGTAGGCAGACAGAACCTACAGCACTATAAGGGGTGGGGGCAGCGCTGTGAATTGTTTGGTGGCACATTCTAGAATCGATTTGACATACATGTATATCGGAGACATGACAAATTGAAATTTGGTTGGGTGATTATTATTGAGTCCTAAACAAGAACAGTAGCGATGGTAGCTCGCTTAAGTTCGTCAAGATTTTCCGGCTTGACTCCTCCTTGTCAGTGGTGCATGACAGGGGTCTTGGAAATGGACAATGTATAGTCGTTTGGTGGGATCCCCAGACAGTTGGAATTCGATATAAGAGTGACCATAGCGCCGCTGTTATCGCAAACTTTTCAACATTAGCATAGTCGGAGCAGAGCAGTCGGACATTAAACTCCATTTCATTTCATTTTTGGACAAGAAAATAGCAACAATCAATAATAATTCAGGGGCGGATCTAGGAATTTCGAGAGGGGGGGGGGGGGGCGCTGCAAAATGAGGGCACTTCGCTGAGCAATCTTTTGCGAGCGTAGCGATCCAAAAAAAAATTGGGAGGGGGCGTGGCTTTTTATGAAAATTCATCCCTTATATTGGTGAATTTTTAGAGCATTTGCTGTCTTTTTTGCTTCAGTGCAAATCAATTTCTATTTATATATTCAAATTTATATAGGCCCTTCTTTTATTTGAGTATAACGAATTATGACAACAGATAGATATTGAAAATTAAAACACGTTGTTTTATTTGACTTGTGTCTCACAAATTATATTATTATTACGGTGGAATAAGAATCAGGTCAGACAGAAGTTGTGAAAGCTCTCATCGTCCTCCCAGCCCTACTCCCGGGCCGTAGCAAATCCACGATCAACACAGGCAAGAAATAAAATAAGAAACATTGACATTGTGGATAGGCTAGGTCCTAGGATTAACCGTAGATTAAGTACGGTAACTTAAAAATTGATTGTAAAACCGAACGTACAACACCATTAACGGCATCTAAACCTTTAACATTAGAGTGCGATAAATTTGGATGATAGGGTCTACTACGTCCCACACAAAAAAATAATGCCGTGGCAGACATGCTTTGTGTGGGCTTTTATCATTGTTTTGCCGTTTGCCGTGCTAAATTTCGAGCGCTGAGTTGAGAAGTCGAGAGGGTTAAAATACGACTGGGCGGCTTTTGGGGTTTATTTTCTTTGGGCTTGACGGCGAAAAATAGTGGCGCCGGGCGTGGCTACATCCCTGTTCCTTGCATCTGTAGCAATTCCAAGAGCTATTAGGCTGATATTTTCGGACATATTTGGGTCTGAGAAAAGCACTTTCAGGAGTTAAAAAGGCACTTTCCAAAATTAGGGGGGGGGGATGCGCGCCCCTTGCGCACCCCCTTGAATGCGCCTCTATATAGGCTTGATCTCGCTTTAACTACGTAGGCTACATACTTTCAAAGCCTCCGCTTAATACCCAGTATATTTTCAGCACAAATTTCGATTGGGTACAAGTCCCACTGACGCCAACAAGAAAAGAGGATTGATCGTGGTATATACATGTATATACATTGAGCACGATTGGTTTTTAGTATCGCTGGATCTGTTTGGAACAAGGGGGGTATAGCTTACAACAGGAAAACAGTGTCCAAATACAACTCTTTCGAAATCCGAGGGCACAATTAGGGCACTTTTTCTGAAGAGAGGGCACTTTTTTGGAACAGTGGGCACATAGCCACACAGCACACCTCTGTATACTTTATTCGGAAATCTCATAGGATTCAAGCTTTATCAACCATTTCCGGTTTCTTTTGTTTTGTTTTTTGTTTTGTTTTTTCAATATTATCCACCCGCCCAGCACGCCTCTGGGTGTTTATTTATCAATGATGCCAACAGATCATGCTGGACGAATCTAGTAGTCTACAACAAAAACAGAAAAGTTATTTCAACCGTTAAAGGGAGACAACAAACCTTCTTATAGCAACAACCCTTCCAGTTTTCGACGAATTTTTATTTTGCTGGGGATAGGATCGCTCAACTGTATGAGAAGTGTGAAAACAGGGGGACAATACCATTGCAGTAGTCTATGCTGTAGGCTATATCTTAATAGGCCTAATCTATCATAAACTTGATCTAATCCAAAAAATAAAGCTTCAAATTGGATAAACAGCGGGGTTTTTTTTCGCTACGAAATATTAAACGAAATTCGAGCTGAATGGCCGGCTCGTTCAAATTTAATAAATATTCTATAGGGTACATCCTGGCCTATATTCGTCTTGTGCAGTGGTAGGGTGGAAATTTTGCCTCGACAGCAATGTGTATTCCAGCTGTCAAATGGTTGTTTTACAGTGCAGGCAGCGTGAACACGGGAACTCGGATTTCCGTCCCATCCGAACGAATACATGTAGGTGCTGGTCTCGTCAGACCTTTCGTCCTGCTTCACTGACAAGGAGGAACCACCTCCGAATCACAGTTAAATGGACACAGATCAACAAATATTCCTGGGTCGTCACCCGTAGGGCCAAAGTTATTTTTAGTCTCTCTTTCCCTTCCCCTTCCCCCCCCCCCCTTTGCATGGCGATTTTTGTTGACCTTTTGGTGTAGAATCGAAAAAAAGTGTTTGAAATTCATTTTATGCAAGGTTTTGGTGAATATTCATGATTTTAAGGGCGGAAGAATACAAGCAGGGTCGGATTAACCATGGGACACAGCCCCCCCCCCCCACACACACATTAGAGGGCCACCACAAAAATCCCAGTTGCGTCCAGCCCCCTCCTCTAGAAATGCCATCATTTCATAGCACTCGCATTGATCGATCCACTGAAATCACGCCAGAATGCGCTAATTTTGTGGCAGAATTTTATTTTTCTGTGGGAGGTTATTCTAAATGGCTCCACATAAGTGTTTGAAAAGCCAGGAAATCACGTTTCTTTCTAGTCTCAAATTTCTGAAAATTTCCAGGGGGGGGGGGCGCCTTCGACGCTCGCGGTGGCCAGCTCCGCGATCGGTGATCGGGCCACCACATGTTCCAGTGTCCAAGGCACCCACCATGGTTAATCCGGCGATTGATACAAGAGTTGTGAGGTTGGATACGTTGAAATGTAGGGCCTGAAATTGCATGTTTAATTGTCTCTACTTCCAGCTTGTGTACCTCAATATTGCTCCGTCTGTGGCAAAAAGCGTTCTGCCCAACGAAAATCTGGCGAAAAGTTTGAGCCGGTCTAAGAGGCGAGAATATTAACATTAAAGTCAATGGGCCAATGGGGAAATAATTAGTGACCTGTGGCCAAATATCGGAGGAATTTTCGCGGGCCTACACTGGGATCGAAACTTCTTCCTGGTACTGAACAACCGCCGCACCCTTAAAATCTTGGATCAGGGGCCTGTTTCACGAAATTTTAACTTAAGATAAAATCCAAATTTTAGTACATACTTAAATCTGATTGGCTAAGCGCTAAAATCAATCTAATACTATCCAATCGAATTACTAAAATCGGATTTTATCTTAGTTAAAATTTCGTGAAACAGGCCCCAGGCTACGAGGTCTAGCTAGACCTCTTTGACCTCTTTTAAAATACAGATGTGACGTCATCCTTTGATGTTGGCGTACCATTATCTCAAATAATGTACGGGCAACTTGCCAATAGTACATTATTTCAATATTACTACTGGCATGATGTTTTTCACTGCAAACGCACGTGCGGAGTGTGACCGAGTGTCTGAATTTTAAGAAGTTTAATGCTCTCGCGCTTAAGACATTGCGTAATATATTGAAACAACACTCGGCTATCGCCTCGTGCAGTATCAATATATTACTTAATGTCTCGCGCTCGACCATTAAACTACACTGATTTGTCAATTTCAATGTTGATTTATTGATCCATCAAAATAGGCCTACTCCGTCTCTGGAGTCCTACAGGTTTGGTTCAAGCATTAACACCTAACTATAGCAGACCAGACTTTTAATCTAAAAAAAAACAAAACATGGTCGATGGGTTGGGTTGGTGGTTTTTAGTTTTGGTTTTTTAATGTTTTATCGATGTATTTAAAGTAAATATTATTAGAATAGAAAGTATCCTTGTTTAACTGTTAGCCCTTCAGAAATACGCATCGATCAGACTTTTAATCTGCAAAAAGAAACTAGGTCATTCCGGGACTAACCTATTGTTGAAATTTTATTTCAATCAATAAGTCGCGCGTATGGGTCTTTAGCAGTGGGAGAAAACCGGTAGACCTGGAGCAAACCCACGAGGTTACATAAATAAAGTACAAAAGGATGAGAACAAAAGTTACGAAAACTTACCGATGCCCTCTCCACATACATTGTAATTGACAGTTATGATAGTACAATTGAAAAGAACATACAAAAACGGAGGATATAGATGTTATAATAGATAGTTAAAAATCCCGTTATAAAGAAATTCTTAGATATTTGGTTAATGAAAGTAAATTTTCCGACATGCTCAAAGAATCTTACTGGGGTATTTAGTATATTCTTTTGAAATTTAATATGAGTAATCACCCTTGCGAATAAAAATCGAAATCGAAAGTTTGAAGGGAAAACTCACAAAGTAGTAGTATTACGTACACAAAAATAAACAACAACAACAATCAACACATTTTTACAGTTGTGCAAATAAAAAAACAAAACAAAAATGAAACTACACTACGCATACTTATAAATTGAACCTTTTAGTTGATTTAATATATTTTTGTATTTGATTAAATATGTAAATGTTAATGTCAGTATTTAAACTAGAATCACACCAAAGAAGTATATTTAAAGGAGCTAAATCGCTAACATTTGGGATCCATAAATTGACAAAAGTGGGTCGAAACTCATATAATACTGTAATATGAATGTATATAAACTGATTTACATTAAATGCTTTCCGTTTTACTCCAATTTCAAATCAGTTATGTTCGGCGAAACAAGCCATTCAGTCTCAACCCAGTGCATTTTTTTTAGCGCCTGGTTATTCCAGTCCACATATGCAGTGTGATACAGTGCAATGTGTCTAGCCTCGTCCCTCGAGTCTCTCAATAAAACTAGGACCGGAGCGCAATATGGTACACGATTCGTGTACCAATGTTAGAAAAATTATTTTATCTTAAATATCGGATATCAGAAGCTCATCTTTTCCTGGTAAGTTTACATCATCAATGTTGGTTTAAATTGACCAATAATTCGTGTTTTCGATGTCGAAGAATTTGGAGGATTTTGAGTTACGGACTTAGGTCCTTTAAGGTTATGGTGGTGAAGCTCCGTATAGAACCGAAAAGTTCATATCTTTCAATATCAAACAAATTACATTCCATAAGATAGTGCTTTGAGTTTTCGGATGACGCGCCACAAGAACATTCAGGATTTTCAATTAAATTTATCCGAAAAAGATCTGAGTTGAGGGAACTGCACCATGACGAAGTTTTGTGTGTAAAATACACAACTTTCTATTATTACCGCTCGCATAATAATTTGGAGTCTTTATTATCTCGAATCTTTCAGATTCGTGTGTAGGAGAGAGCGGGGCACAGTGGGCATGATTTCTTTTTTAAGTAAATTGACCGGAAGTGAAATCCTACAGAGTATCGAACTATGTACTCAGTTAAAGCCAGTCATATGTTCGATATAACAGTGAAGTTAATATTGAAACCAATTTTGGGTAAATCATTGTAAACCCAATTTTTTTTTTGACCCAATGTGCCCCGTATGCATTAGGTATGTTTCTTTAAAAAAATATATAGTAACTTAGTAAACACACTGAAAACCATAAGAACTACAAAAACTGATCTTTTAGCTCAAAATATAAATTTGTTTAAAGACTTGAACACACTCAGATAGGCATGAAAAAAACCCAGTTTAACATTGAATAGAAGATTCTTTAACTGGAGAAAAAAAATCTTTTATTTGAAACAATCCTATGACTTGTAAGTCAGTAAGGATTCGTAACATAGGACCAATACTTAATTAAAGGCGGCAGCTCAAAAATATCCAGATTATGTCTAAAATGAACGGATGATATTTAGCTGAGCTCGAAATGCTTCTGCTCAGTGTGCCCCTCTGCAGTGTGCCCCACTGTGCCTCGTCATCAATCACGACAGAAAATCTAAAATTGCAGGAAGACATGTGATAGTATTATGAAACGAAATATTTCTAATGAGAGTCAACTACTATCTCCTTCACCTGAAATATCAAGTTTGTGGGCTCTAATAAAATCTGCAGTAGGCCTAGCCAAGCCGTTTAACCACTCCATCAAAAATCCACTTTTGTGTCACGGTTAATGGCTGAAAAATGTTAATCCGCTTGAATGAATTTATTGAATTTAGGAGGACAAATGTGGGAATTCCCCACTGATGTCACATTGAATTATCCCAAAACCGTGAGTAATTACAGAGCCTGGCTTACTGTGCCCCCCCCCCCCATGGCCCACTGTGCCCCGCTCTCCCCTAAAACTTTTCTTGTGGACGATTTGAATGGCATTCATGTAGACTAAGCGATTTTAATGTGCGCTGGGACAATTTTAATTAGTTCCTTATAAGACAATTAGTATTAGCGAGATTTTTTGATAACGGTACTTATAATAATTATATAAATCAAATCTCCAAATCCGCAAACCCCTCTTCTTTTTAAAATATTATTTTTGTGACTAGAAGATATTTCTATACTTTGGGACAGATGATTGGTCGATAATAAAATTTACCGGAAGTAGATGTTTAAGGCGGACTCTTTGAAGATTTTGAGCAGAGCGAGACCAAACAGTAAAATAATCCAATACTAATATTATTTTCAGTGCCAGCGCTAAAATCGATCGAGTATCTTCCCAAAACAAGGTAAAATTAAAGTGTCTGAATGTCACGTCAGAGCTTTTGAATCCTTTATAATCCCTTCTGTCACTGACACTGAAACAGTGAAGGCTGAAGTGAAAGAAAGGAGGAATCAATTCATTCATTGGATTCACTTATTTAGCCAATTTTAGGGCCTAATATTTATTATTTTAATAATTTTATAGCTTTTTACTAGCCCTAGTAGTATTTTAATTTTATTAGTGGATGGGGGGGGGGGGTAACTTGGCGCCTCGAATAACACTCAATATAACTGCCCAATTCGGGCAATATCACCAATAACACTCAATAACATAACTGACCAATCAAATAAATCTAAAATAACAAGCAACCACTACAAAATGTTGACTTTGGCCTGGGAATACAAAATAGTAATTTAGTTGAAGCATCACTGCTTTGTGTAGAAATTGGAGTTTCACGATCACTTGACTGAAGGGAGATAACTCGTATAGGGCCTATGGAGGCAGACCACCATTAATTTCCCCATTGACTTCAATGTTAATTCTAGCCTCTTTGCCTACCTCCAACTTTTTCCCAAATTTTCGTTGGGCTGAATGCTTTTCACTATAGACAGAGGAACAAATGACCATGTCTTTGCACTAAAATTTGTATGACGTTGACCACCAAAATCTTGAGATACACCAAGTTGAAGAAGTATACCCAAAACATGTACCTAGTTGCCGTACATATCAACGTAGCCAACCTGATAACTCAGTTATCCTTCCGCCTCAAAATCCGGAATATTTACCAAAACCTGGCAGAAAATATTAATTCAAACCCTCTTCTTCCATTCTAGACCACAAAATCAACAAAAATGTCCATGCAAAGGGGGAGAAAAGAGAAGGAGAGAGAATTGCTATAAATAGACGAACTACAATTTGTGGGTACCGAGAGTGTGAAATTTAATGGTGGTCTGCCTCCTATATGGTTTTAAAAGTTGATATATCATCAAAATTCTTTTCTTTATAGCTTCACATTTATTTTTGAAAAATTATTATAATACAGAATTAAAAAAAAAAAATTACAGAAAAAATGGTGACCCTTTAAAGTTATGTACTGTTTTGTATACCAGGTTGCAGCCCAAGTCTATGGGCCTTTTGTTCAAGAATTGAAGATTCTTTCTTAATTTTGTCAAAATGTAAGTTCTGCAAAAAGATTTAAAGAGTTTCAAAAAAGTCTCATCAACAATATTCAAAATATTGGGATATTTTTCAAAAATTGTATTTTTTTTTACCTTTTTCTACAAAATGGCCCATTTTTTACACTTTGTATGTCTCAAAATGCCAATGTTTCCCAATTTCTTGGAAAATCTGAGGTAAAAGGCATTTATTTCAAGAAACCTTGGCCAATATACAGGAAGACAAGCTGCAAATTGGTTGCATTGAAGGTAACTGTATGGAACTATAATGAAACTTGTAAGCCCACCCCTGAAAAATGTTTCTGTGGTACCAAATCCAACTTGTGTCCACATAAGTACTACTGTTGATGGAATATGGCTAAAAGCCATGTTCTTCTATCCCTGGCTTATATACATACACACAAACACATGTACTTGTAAGAAGTATGAATAATTTATTAAAATATGGATTCATAAATGTAAAAGAAATGCTGTATTCAGGTGATAACCAGCCACTCTAATAAAAGGGTCACAAAACACTCTTTTTTTTAAAAAAATGGGAATATTTCAGAATTTAAAACATTTTAACAATCAGAGGTATCCTTGAAATTACATAGTGTAAAAATTTTGTGGAATCATGTTGTTTTAATTTTCAAATCAAATTCCTGACAAAATGAGGTGGAAAAAGTGAGTTTTGACATAATTCATAGCATAAAAGGAGTATGAAAAAGCTATTAATTAATATTTTATTGTTCTGTAAATGCCACATTTTAAAAAATCACCACAAATAATAGATTTACACCCAAAATGTAAAACATTAAGCTGCAAAAGACAAATCTACAACACATCAATTTTGGGGTGTGGACTCATTTGGAAAAACTGTCATAGGATTACATGTTTGGCCATAAACAAAAAGTCTTAGAAATCCTTGAAATCTTATATGTAACTATTTGTTTGTGCAAAATAAAATGCCCGGTTACAATTCAAGCACAAAATCTAATTACTGTAAATTTGGAGTCAATATATGTTCAATTGGATATCCAAATATCATGTTCAAGAAAAGGGGTGGGGTGGGGAGGGTGAGCCAGTCTGAATGAAATGAAGACAGAGAAATTTCCCTGCAAACACATAGATTTTATTGTCTCGAGAAGGGAAATGCAACAATTTCAGGTTTTAAAAGATTAAAATTGTGTTAAGTCAGAGGAACACTGCAGCAAAATGCAGTTCACTCATGATTTGGAAATTCTAACATACCTCAGCAGTACATAATTAGACCAAATTTCTTAATTTTTATATTTCTGACAAACACATGGATATTTTTTCAATATCTGACAAACACATGAATCATTTCCAATTTATTTAACAAAGGAAATAAAAACATGCAACACAATTTGTTGCATTTTACAACAGATGAATAATTAAAATTTTGACCGCAGTATTAGGGGTAATCTAAAGAATTTCAGGCAAATTTTCATGATTTTTAGGCAAAATTGAGTGAAATTATTGTACTTTCTTCCATTCTAACATTTTTGATGCATAAAAAGTAAAAATTATACATTAAAATATTTTTCACTAATTTTGAAAAGTAAATAAACACTGAAAATCACCAAATTTGGACTAAAATCAAAAATGTTCCTCACAAATCTGTCAAATATTTTTGAAATTTTACCATTTCACTTTTTTTACACTCAAAATGCCATATATCACATTTTCTGGCAATTTAGAGATCATATCATCAAATTCAGGCCTTTCGTCTACTTCCAGGTTGTTTACATATAGGAGGCAGACCACCATTAATTTCCCCATTGACTTCAATGTTAATTCTAGCCTCTTTGCCTACCTCCAACTTTTTCCCAAATTTTCGTTGGGCTGAATGCTTTTCACTATAGACAGAGGAACAAATGACCATGTCTTTGCACTAAAATTTGTATGACGTTGACCACCAAAATCTTGAGATACACCAAGTTGAAGAAGTATACCCAAAACATGTACCTAGTTGCCGTACATATCAACGTAGCCAACCTGATAACTCAGTTATCCTTCCGCCTCAAAATCCGGAATATTTACCAAAACCTGGCAGAAAATATTAATTCAAACCCTCTTCTTCCATTCTAGACCACAAAATCAACAAAAATGTCCATGCAAAGGGGGAGAAAAGAGAAGGAGAGAGAATTGCTATAAATAGACGAACTACAATTTGTGGGTACCGAGAGTGTGAAATTTAATGGTGGTCTGCCTCCCTATGTGATTTTTGTTGACAAGAAATTAATAACTGCCCAATAACACCCAACAACTGCCCAATAACACCAAATTCTGAAATTGTTGACTTTGGAAATACAAAATAACAATTTAGTTGAATTTAAAAGCTTCGCAACGTTGACAAGAAATTAACTATAGCGGGGATATCTGTAATAACTTTATGTTATTGCCACCGCATGACGATACCCATGGATGGAGGGGTTGAAATAGTTATCAATAGATTGATAGCCATCTTAAAGACCACGTAAGGCGAAAATTTTTAATTAAAGGTGCTGATAGACAATGGTTACTATATATCCATTTTACAGCAAGTTCAAACCAATGGCAATATGACTAAAATTAATTCAGTTATTTTGAGGTTTTAACTTTTAGTATCCGAAAGCCAAAAACAGTTTTCAAATTTTCAATTACAACCTTAATCTGGTTGATTGGCTGGTGACGTCACAGGTACTACACATAATGTTGACGTTATCTATACAATACACACCACCAGTTGGCAAGTGTGAACGTCTCGGTCCAATTACACGTTAATGGCATAATCATAATCACCAAATTATCGTCTTGCTTTGTTATAGATTAGTCATTTGCTATTGGAAAATTTTAGAGTGAAATTTCAAATGCTGTATCATGCCGTAGATCCATTTAAAGTGACATAGTTTAAATAGGCCCCATCCGTGACAAATGAAGACGACTCGAGCAATTAGCGCATTTATCGGTTATTTTGATAACCCCGTAATGCTTGATATCCCAAACTATTCTCTATAAGTAAGTACAGAAATACAATTGGTGCCAGCCATTTGTAGATATATCCATTATTATCTATATAATAATGATAATCATTTCTATACACAAAGAACAACTTTTATTGTAACTCCATTTGAAATTGACAGGGATATGGAATTTTCCGATGACGCTGGGAATCTTATTACCGGTACCCTGTACGGCTCCATGCACTAGGCGTAGTAAATCACTGTCAATGCAATTGAAAATAAACACACTTATATGGATATACTACTACTTCTGAATTTATTTACAAGCCATGTTTCGACATATACATACAGATATCGTTTTCAAGCAAATAATGCAATTGTAAAATATTTTTATTATAAAGAAGATAAACTATGTTAGATAGTTGTATCACAAAAGTTTATCACTAGAATAATTTATATTTAGAATACATATCAAGTCAATTAAATGTTGTTTATACTGTCAATGCAATTGTAAAATTAGAACCAAAATACTCTTTTGACGAAAATGTATCTCTAATCGTTTAGACTGCACACGATGGTAGAGGGTATTAATACTATTAACATCGCTATCGTGAGAAACGAAAGCGACCAAACATTATGTAAAAAAAATTCTGAATTGGATCTTAAATTTAAATGAATTACAATACAAATTATTCCGTAGTCAAGTGTTTTATTTAATTAGAGGAATTAAGAAATCAGTCAGGTGTTAAACATGCATTATTCAAGAGCTAAATCTGCCTGCTAGTGCTAGTGCAGGTCTTTTTTTGGGGCATGAAATGTTTTCTAAAGTATGAATTAGGCATTAATTAACTGATCCAGGCCTTAATCAACTTTGGATGGCATCACATTGCTCCGATCTTAAAGATTAAAACTTTTAAGTGATAGGGTGCCCCACCATAAATAAATATCTCCAAATATCTCGACAATTACTCCACAATATTTATATATATACAAAGCCTTAAATCAGTTCCACACAATTATAGTCACTAAATAAACGACCATGCTGTACTTAATAAGCTAATGATCATTTTATCATATAAATACTAGACTGAAAACTGGTTTCAATTGTTGTCCATAACATCCAGCACTTTTTGAGTAAAAGACAGGTTACTTGCCCTTGTTTTGACCTTAGTCTTGCTTAACCAGTCTACCAATCATTCTACGTTTGATTGACATGTCGGGATAATCAAGACTATATATCTTACGAAACGTTAAATAAAGCTGAACAATAAATTGAATTTAGAAATCAGCACGTCTGTCAACTCAACACCTGTTTTAAGAAACTTGTAAAAGTAAATCGAAACTGCTGCTAAAATCATGTTCCGGCCTAAACCAAGCATTTCAGAGATATTATTTCTACTAAACCAAACGATAGCACTCCTAACGGTACAGTTAATAATAAAGCAATTTAAAAAATAAAACGAACGTAATTTCTAAAGCTTCTGTAATAACAAAGAAGCTAATTTTACTGCTATTCGAAATCGTCAACAACAGATTTTTTAGGGCTCTAATAGCTGAAATACTTGTACAGAAATGCACGTGCCGTGGCTATTTATAGTCTCATACACTCCGGCGCTGACCTATTATCATAGTTCGAGACACAGCCACCCAAGCGTGCACGTGGCCGTGTCAAGACCAACTTTTTGTAGAGCACGGGGCATCCTATAAGTGATAAATCAAATATGGCGGTCCCAGACGCTTCGAGTCTTAGCTTTGATCAACCAGGACCGTGGTCCTTGGTTGAAATTATTGCACACGTCGGCCAAATCTTCAAATGCCAATATCTTCACTTACAATAGAGTAATTTGAATGCAATTTTCAAATTATTCATCACCTACTTACAAACTATTAAGCAAGAATGGCTAGTTCTTATCTATATCTTGAATAATGTAACTTTAATCGATAACACCCACGGCTGTACATGTATATAAGAAATTAAAGGGACAATACCACTCTTGCTGGCTTGACAGGTCCAGAAAAAAAATAGCCTTATTCTAACTACAAGATGTTCAAGTGTCCTACCTGTTGTGTAAATTATCCATTACAACCTATCTTACTTGTCCAGAGGGTTTGAAAATATGTTTAAATCCAAGTTGCATTTGAAAGTGTTAACGTAAAGCTTTTCAACTACATGTTCCGGCATGTAGTTGAATTTTTCCAATTTTTAAAATAAGGTGTGTTAAGATGAAATTTGTATCATCAATTAATTGAAATATTGTAAAATAGTACAAATTGTTGACCAGAATAAAGATTGGGACATATTATTCAGTTACAACAAGAGTGGTATTTGGGCTTTAAGGAATAAACATTCAGAATGGGGATTAAGAGTGTTTTTCGATAATTTGCCAAATCGTTTTTACGGGAGGTCTATATTGGCAACTTGGAATGATTATAGCAGATTTAATTATAATCAGATTGATGTTAACTTTCCGTAATGTGCATATAATAACCACTGGCTATCACTACGCCAAGTTTTAGTTTGTCGTCTTATGGGCTCTTTAATTAAATAATAATGCACTAGTTAAAATTACATTATGCAAGAACTAAATCTGATTACTGCAAGTCTTAATTTAGGCTTCAGATGTTATATAAATTATAAATTAGATCCTTTTTTAAACAACAAGCCCAAAATCAACTCTATAGACACATGGATGGCTAGGCTACAGCTTGGATTTAAATAAGATTTCACTGATTAATTAAATCAATATGGCGCACAGTGATGAGATTATTAACTGTTATGTTTACGTCATCAGTTAGATCGAGGCTAAATTTTGGTTGGATATTAATATTAATGGGTTGACATGGTGGTTGTTAAAAATACTTTCGATTGCATGTTTTCAAATGTATTGAAATAAGCAGTTTTCAAATTTACTCTGAAAATTTTATCTTTTGTACCATCTGTCAAGCTGGAATTACCCTCCTGTTTAATTTTTCAGATGCCGGAATTATCAATGAAAGACATATTCAACCAATGCCAGAAAGGACTACAACACCACAACAAGATGTTGAAGTTAATAAGAACTATTTATGCTTCAGTAAGTTAGCATCATTTTTGTTAAACTTGAAGGTTCAGATGTTTTTGTGACTTTTCTCACATTCTACACTAATAATTTACCTGTTCATAGATGCATTTCTTATTTATCAAAAGCGGTGAACAAATCAAAAGACCTACTGCATATATATTAATATTTCTAATCTTTAGTCGATTTACGATAACAACAATGGTTGATACTCACTACTGTTTTGGACTCACGAAGTAAGGCATAATAAAGTATGAGTATGAGATGTCTCTTTGACAAGGTACATAATTAAAGCAGCATTAGGTTAGATCTGATAAAGTGAGGATGTCAGATCAGCTCTTGATATAATTGGTAATTAGATAATGAAAAGAGATTATGCTGAAATTTCAGTCAAATTACTTCACTCTACAATAAAAGCCTAGCCTCGATTTAAACAAAATCTTGATTATCCATATTAACGGTAACCACACCGACCACAAAACATATTTAAAGTTACATTATTCAAGATATAGATAAGAACTAGCCATTCTTGCTATACTAGTTCGAAAGTAGATGATCTAAAATGAATAATTTGAAAATTTCATTCAAATTACTCTATTGCAAGTGAAGATATTGGCATTTGAAGATTTGGCCGACCTGTGCAATAATTTCAACCACGGGCGCGCCATATTTGATTTATCACTGAAATGTTTTAATCTATCGGAGCAATCTGATGCCATCCAAAGTTGATTAATGCCTGGATCAGTTAATTAATGTCTAATTAATACTTTAGAAAACATTTCATGCCCAAATAAAGACCTGCACTAGGCAGATTTAGCTCTTGAATAATGCATGTTTAAATCTACTTATATCGCAGCGATCTGATGGCATCAAGAGTTGATTATGGTCTTGGTACATATAACTTGTAAGCCAATTAAAGATACATTATGGGAGATTACCGTAGATAAAGAGCTGTCAGTTGAAGTTCTCACTATAAAATTTAATAGTTAAGAACTAGATATGTAAAGGGAATTTGCTGAAAATTTCAGTCAAATTGATCCACTCCGAAGATTGAATTTTCGGCCTAGCCTTGATCATCATTACTAAAAGTTGGTACGATAAAAAAACATAGACATAGTTACAATTATCCATTTCATGATTAAATCATGAATGAAAGATGAGCAGAAAAACAAATCTTAATCCAGTAAATATCGCAGGCTAGCGATGATATCGAGAGTTGATTATGGTCTGGATAAGTTAATTTTAATGTCTAATTAATAATTTAGATAACATTTCAGGCCTAAAGAAAGACCTGCAACTGACAAATTTGGCTCTTGCATAAGGCCTGTTTATAAGATTTTGATCAAATTTACGATATTCAAATGGATAAATATAACTTAGTTGTATACCTGTGCCGTGGAATCAATTACTCCAGTCAACGCCTATATCTGTTAACCAATTCACCGTAAACACCAATACTATGTTGTGTCTAAGAATGATTTTAGCAGTCCTCTCTTGATGGCACAATTATTAAATTAAGTTCGTCCGTCTGTCTTTCTGTCTGTCTGTCTGTCTGTCACACTTTTTGGGACATAATAACTCTCGTTCTAATTGAGCTAGAATGTTCAATCAAACTTGGTGTAGGTGTTTATTATGTCAATACCTTGATGGAGTTCGAAGATGAGCATTTTCTACTTAGGGTAAGCAGAGATAAGCAATTGATTGGTTGATGCTTTGAGACACGATAACTTAAGTTCTAATTAAGTGAGAGTGATGAAACTTGGTGTATAGTTTCATTACATCAATACCTTGACTAAGTTCGATAATGAGCATTTTCTGCTTGGGGTAAGCAGAGAGATAAGCAATTTGATTGGCCGAGACTTTGGAACTGAATAATTCTCATTCTAATTGAGTTAGAATTTTCAAACTGAGTGTGAGTGTTTATTAGGTCAATGTCTTGATGGAATTCGAAGATGAGCATTTTCTGCTTAGGGTAAGCAGAGACAAGCAATTGATTGGTTGATGCTTTGAGACACTATAACTTAAGTTCTAATTAAGTGAGAGTGATGAAACTTGGTGTATAGTTTCATTACATCAATACCTTGACTAAGTTCGATAATGAGCATTTTCTGCTCATGGTAAGCAGGGCGATAAGCACTTTGATTGGTCGAGACTTTGGAACACAATAACTCTCATTCTAATTGAGTTAGAATGTTCACACTTGGCATAGGTGTCTATTATGTGAATATCTTGATGGGGTTCGAAGGTGAGCATTTTCTGCTTAGGGTAAGCAGAGATAAGCAATTTGTTTGGTTGATGCATATTAAGTTCTGATTAAGTGAGAGTGAGGACACTTGGTGTATAGCTGTAGCTTTATTACTCCGATACATTGACCAAGTAATCAACATTTTCTGCTGATAAGCAATTTGATTGGTCAAGACTTTGGAACACCATAACTCTCCTTCTAATTGAGGTAGAATGTTCACACTTGGTGAAGGCATTCATTAATCATTATGTGAATGACTTGATGGAGTTTGATTATGAACATTGTCTGCTTAGGGTAAGCAGAGATAAGCAATCTGATTGGTTGATGCCTTGGGGGCCCCATAACATTAGTTGTAATGAAGTGAGAGCAATTTAACTCGGAATATAGATTAATTATATCATTACCTTGACTAAGTTCGATGGTGCAAATTTTTTGCTTAGACTAAGGAGCGATAAGCAATTTTATTGGTCAAGACTTTGGAACATAACTCTGCTTTTAATTGAGGTAGAATTTTGAACTTGATGAAGATAATCATTAGGCGAATGTCTTGACTGAGTTCAATAATTAATATTTTGAGCTAAAGCTAATCAATTTCATTGTTCAGTGCTTTGGAACAAGATAATCTTGATTCTATCTGATAGAGAGTGATCAAACTTTTGGGTATAGTTTGATTGTTTGATGCTTTTGAAAAAAATAAATGTTCGATTAATTAATATGTGTCATCTTATTTTGGGGAGATTTCGGTGGGGGACATCAGCCTCACTGTTGGCTTGTTTGATTTGAAATAATATTGTCACATTTTTATGTTTAGTTTGCATATAAACCTAGATTTATATTTACAGTCAAATCTGAGACTGTTCGTAATAATATGATCATCATTGCTTTAAGTTGAATATACATTGAACTTTGTAACTATTATAGATGGAGTTTGGTGTATTTTGGGAGGAATTTTTACATCTATTAAAGTTTTCTATGGTTGTATATAAGAGAGAAGTAGCTGTAGAAAGAACAATAGAATTTGTGTGTAAATTTATATCATCACCTGATTTACCTAAACCAGTGAGTCAATCAACAGATACAGACACCACTGTAACGGATGAAGAAGGAGAAGATAATGTACTGCTTAATCAAACTATTGAATTTTTACTCGAGGTATAGTATATTAAAAAATAAAAAAGATTTAGCCTATGATGGTGGTGATCTGGACTTATTCGAGTCTTGACTAGAATGCATATCGAAAAAGGGCTAAAGAAGAATATTTTTGGGATATATCAAATGTGTATTAATACCAGTACATTTACATGTCTGGCTGAGAAGAGAAACTATATACGGTAGATATCTGCTATAATCATTGATAGTGAATGCAGATAATCCAAGGGAAGTTGTAACAAACACTTTTGTCTTGTCAAAATTATCCTTTGTGGATTGTATTCTTTTATATTAAGGGTGTTGAGTACCAACTGTTCAACACCAGTCTCATTAAGACAAAATAATTTTAGAGGTCATAAGAATAGTATGGCTAAGTTAGTATTGACTAGACATTGAACCACATTCTCTCTCCCTGTATGCATGTTATGTATTTGACTGTTTTATATTTTAGTATCACAGTGCATCTGATAGAGGTGTAAGATTTCGTTGTTGTCAGATGATAAATAAGTTGTTAAATAATCTATCCCAGAATGCTGTAATTGATGATGAGTTATATGATCGTATATATAATTGTATGTTAGAAAGAATGAGAGATAAGATACATGTTGTAAGAAAGCATGCTGTATTAGCTATCTCTAGATTACAAGATCCTACTGATGATAATTGTCCTGTTATTAAAGGTAAATTTCATCTTTTACTCATTATTCTCGTTCATGTAGATAGAATGAAGAAATAAGACAGTTCTTTTATGATATTTCCCTTAATCCCATTTTTGAGTCACTAATAATACTAATAAATGAATTATTGTAAAATCACTTGAATGAAGTCTTGAAGAAAGTGTTTATGATAAAGTTACATAGTATTTGATATTTTTGAATTCAACATTACATGTATATGGTATCAATATTAATCAACTACTGAGATTGTTGACCATAAGTTTAGACATGGTAATAAAAACTTTTCAGCTTGTAGGCAGTTAGGCTCTTTTAAGTTAGGGTACCCCACCATAAATAAATGTATCCAAATATTATACCATGATATTTATATATAAAAGCCTTAATTTAGTTTCTCACATTTATTGTCACTAAAGTCTTAATAAACAATCTTGTTGCATTTTACAAGTTATAAACTATTTAAGTTAGCATCAACGAGAAAATAAACTGAAAAGGTAAAAGACAAACCATAAGATGCCACTCCTAAAGATATCGTTAAACTGTTAAAGTAAATTAAAACCAAAACAATAGTAATTTTCTAAAGCTGATGTGGCAAGCTAAATATATGTATTACTGTTGTTGTGTTATTCAGAATTGTTGGCTTTAAATACTTGAGAGATGTATAGAAATTCATGTGTGATGGCTATTTACAGTCTAATACTAAGAAATAGAACTCAAGATTATGCACATGTTGCATGTCTACCCTTTAATCTCTTGGGAACTTGTTATTTGAGTGTAAACAATCGCTGTGTTGAGTTAAAATTTTAAACAGGCATTATGCAAGAGCTAAATATGTCTGTTATTGTAGGTTTTTCTTTAGGCCTACATTATTAATTAGATATTAATTGACTTACCAAGACCATAATCCAACTCTTGATGCCATCTGATGGCTGCGATGTGATTGATATGGTTACTATAAAAATAGAGACTCAACACATTGTTTATTATCGTAACAACGGCCGTAATGACAATCAAACTCAAAGCTAGACTATAAATGTATTGCTGATATCTAGGCTCGGAGTGAAGTAATTTGACTGAAATTTTCAGCATATATTATATATTCTCTTCATTATCTATTTTTTTACTGTTATAGCAAGAACTGTCAACTCTGTATCTAATCTTACCTAATGCCACTTATAAATAGAGCAAATTTTGACTGCGTGTGGCACCCTACTTACGTGAACCTGACATATTCTTGTGGTATTGATTACTATAATAATAGCAATACCACAAGAAATTCAGGTCCACTTATACGTTACTAACACTAATTTAAATCACTACATCACAGACTGCATGATTCATACAGTGTTTCTGTTTTTAAGCCTACTTGTATTTAATGACGAGAGACCCAAACCCAGATGTCAGGCGAGCAGTGCTTGGAGTTATTGCCCCTTCAACCAAGACTTTACCATTTATATTAGAGAGAATAAGAGATGTAAATGAAAGTGTAAGACAGGTAGCATTTTGTGTACTAGCAGAGAAAGCCCACATTAAATGTTTATCTATAGCACAAAGATTACAAATTTTACAAGATGGTCTAAATGATAGAGCAGGTATAGTATAATTATGTCTAGTTGAATAATATTTACATGCCCACATGTAGCAGCATGTAGATGTAACTTAATTAATACCTGGTCATGCTAATGAAGGCAATCAAAATATTGAGCTGTGTACATTTGATTGCATGATTTGGTTGACAGAATTCTGTAACTTAAAGGAATTTCATTCTTCTGTTGTATGAGTGATTTGATAATCGCAGCAATCACTCACCACGATAATTTCAGCAAGTGTATATCTGATTGTCAAATCCACGCACTTACATAGCTTGAAATCTTGTGACAAACCTCAAGATTTTCAGTAAACATGGACTAAGACGTCCTATGAAGGAATGGATGTGCATCTTAGCTAAATCACGTTTTTAGCTTGTGGACACTCTAGAGGTCCCAATTTTGATTCCATTTTGATGAAACTTGAAAAGCATGGTAAAAATTCAAAGATCTTGGTTCTTTTCGATATTCGTGCATATCCTGAATTATGGCCCCTGATTTTACGAAAAAAATCACGTTTTTGGCTTGTGGTCTCTCCAGAGGTCACAATTTTTATCCGATTTAAAAAAACGTTTGATTATATCCCCATATCGTAATGAAGGTTGAATTTGAATTTTGTGAAAATCAGACCAAAACTGCCGGACATAATGGCCAATGCTTGTACGCAAATAGTGTAAAAATATGGTATATCAAGGTTGTGGACGCGGTAGAAGTCATAATTTTGATTCGATTTTGATGAAACTTGACATGTATGTTTTTAACTCAAAGTTCTTGTTTCTTTTCCATATTGGCGCATATCACCCTTGATTGAACCAAAAAATCATGTTTTTAGCGTGTGGCCCCTCTAGAGGTCACGGTATTTATCCGATTTTAAAAAGCTTTTTCTCTATCCATCTCTTGCAAGTTTTTTTGGCTTATCTTGCTGGCATCCATGGGTTTGAAACAGAAACAGAGTACTTGGCAACATACATGTTACTGTTAGTGTTTGTAATAATTTATAATTAATATTGTGTAGTATTTATAAACAAACTGTATATTTACAGCTGCTGTCAAAGATGCCTGTTCTAAGAAAGTATTACAGACATGGTTACGTATATTTGGTGGCAATATATTAGAATTATTAAAGAGTTTAGATGTAGAGAATTCTACTGAAACTTGTGAACAAGTTCTAAATACTATGTTTAAACAGTCTCAAGTAGCTGATCTAGTTGCCAACTTTAATCTTCTAGATGAAAAGTAAGTTTTTTTGCAAACCAACATAGAAATAATCCCACATCGGAAACATTCAAAGCTCATGTACAGTGGACTCTGTCACATCCGATTTCTGATCACTCCTGATTTCTGTGACATACGACATGATTTTCATGTCCCGATTTGTTTCCCTATTACTTAAGCCAAAACAAAATCTGATAAGTCATATGTAATTATATTGATTAAAATATTGTTTAAATCAACTTCGGTATGATGGTATCTTCCGTCTTGTATTGTAGATCGCTGCTCAATGTTTGCATGATCTTCACAAAATGGCTCCAATAAAGGCAGAAAATCGTTCGTCTTTTAACATCAAACACAAAAGAAATGTCGTTAACTCTTTCGTAGTTCCCGTGAATAGTGTACCAGCAGAGAAAAGACGGGTTTACTTCTGCTGCGCAATAGTTTTTATTCAATCAACAATGATAGACAGACGGCACAAACTAAAGCTAACATCGCTGATTCATTGACCTATTTCCAACGATGTCACGTGCCATCGGCATTCAGTATTGAAGACTCTTTCGGAAAAATATATTATTAATGACTGTTCTCGGAGTACATGTATTCGGTGTTATAGCAGTGTATTATATTCAATGAAAATTTAAATTTAACTGACAACGGGTCTGTGAAACTATCAAATGTATGATCCAATTTATTTTAATATCTACCTGGAGTTCATATGGAGCATCAATGACGTGAGATTCTGGACTAGTTAATTACGAGTGGACCGGTATTTTTAACCTCTATCGGTACGTACGGTGTACCGGTAAATTTTGAAGCTAGCGGAAACACTGATAGGCTTCTTATGATTTGAAGCTACAATATAAAAATGATTCAAGTTTTCGAAGTTACAGTATTTCCCGTTTTGGAGAAAACTCAGTACTCCGACACACTGTACAATCCGACATTTTGGAAAAAACTTTGTACACTTTATTGCAATTCACAGGTACATGTATAATATGCAAGCTGTGGCCATTTTAATCCATCAATTTTATGAAACAATTGACACAAGTATGCCAACCTGACATTATGGGTTTTATGTTTTCTGATAAAAAGCTTCCTGTTAGTCTTAAAAAATCTAACTGTGTTATTTTATTATAGCTATCTAGTGACAATGAGTGAACTAAGTTGTGAGAGTGCTATGTATTGGAGAGCCTTGTTGATGTATGTTGAATCACTGGGAAAAGATTTTGAAGAAGTATTGGAGAATATATTGCCTAATTGTCTCATGTATGCCTCATATCTTCGCAAGTAAGTTACCAAGATAGAATAAGTTGTAATATTATAGTTATAGATAATACGTGTATAGCACATGCTACATTATTTAAAAGAGGGAAGTATTCAAAAAAGTTGATTCTTAATTTTACGTCTATCTTAAGTAAAAAAAAAACAAATGCTATATAGTACTATATGGTGGGTTATGTTTCCTTTGTAACTTACATCAATTTCACCTACATGTATATGCTAAAATATAATGTTCAACAGTAGATGTGTTGATCATGTGAAGAAGGTGAAACATAGAAAGAGAGAGAAATGGGGTTTAACATCCACTTGACACAAACTAGGTCATATCGGGATTAACATATGGTTTAATTCTATTTCAATAATTCGCTTGGGTGTAGGGGTCTTGAGCAGTGGGAGGTCACCGGAGGATCCAGAGAAAACCCACAAGGTTGAACAGGTGACCCTACTCCTTGCCTGTACAACCGGGAATTCGTAAGCACGCCAGTTGACTCAATGACAGGCTTTATGATACAGCGCCCGCACAATAACCATTCAGCCATCCATGGTATTGGAGTTGACTAGTTTAAAGAGATCTTAAAGCTGTGAAGAGGAAGAGTTCACAGTCTTATCTAGCTTTTCAAAAATAAAAAGTAAATGTGATATAGGAGAAAGGTCATATAGGCTGTTCCTGTTCCTCAATCCCTTTCAATATCTGAATAAAATAATGTTCTATAAAAAATATATATATATTTGTATATGTTGTAGATATTTAGAAGATAATAAAGATAATGATGATATAGAGAAACAGTTAGAAATGGAGTTTGTTTTACAACAGTTATTAATGTTAATAGATACCATGGATCTAGCTGATGAAGCTGGCAGGTACGTTATTTGTCTAGTATATTTTGGTCAGTAGTAAAAATTGTACTTTTTTGACTAAATCATTTAAGGGGACCTACGGCTCGAGTTCAGTGTAAACAATGACAAATTTCATCATTTTCATAGGAATTGAGATTTAGCCGTATTTGAATCAAGAAATATGTTTACTTTCACATACCAGTTTGTTTTTCTATCAAACTCTTTTTTTTAATTGTCTTTTTCATGATTTTCTAAACCTATCTTTGTCGTTTTGTTGCTTAAATTGAAACTATTCCCTAAAATTGTTCGTATTTCGCTGACGTTTGCCGCCATGATGGCGGAAGAAATCCCAGCATGCTTGGTATCAATGGAAAGGGGAATTCCTTCCCTACACTCCCATGCAAATTATGTCAATGTGTCGCAATACTGTAACCAACAGTTGCGCGCGATCTGTGGGATGTTTCCGACCTAATTGTCCTTATTTGGTAGTAACCCTTGACCTTATGACGTTTCGTCTATTTTCATTGGCTGAACTAGCTGAATGGTATGTTAATTAGGTGCGCAGTGGTCGATTACGTCACGTAAGAGACCACGTGATCCAAACAAAGATGGCTGCTACTAGCGTGGTAAATTTAGTTCACTCGCTAGTTCGGCACCGAAAAACAAAAAAAATGGCACACCAGAAATACATTTGTAAAGCGTAAACTATCTCGGCGTTCATAATGTATGACATCAGGTATTTTAGGCTGACCCCAAATCCCAAATAGGCCCAATAACAACAGTGATCTGCCCCTATTCTTCGCCGATGACGTGAATGAATGTCGATGATTTATATATTATTATATTGATAATTACGGCTACGACTCACGAGTGACAATGTTTTCCATACCAGCCGTCCGGTTAACCCGGTTGTCAAATAGGGATTAAGATTACACATTTTCTATCATAAAAACGGTAGAATAAAATACGGAAAATGTAAATGGGAATGAGTCTGCTACTCCTACTCCTTGAGACTGAGTGTAGTGCCCCCCCCCAACCATCAATATTGTCTTGAATTTTGAACAATAATTCGGTGACTGTTAGACCTTCTGGTTATTGAAATAAAATGCCTAAAGTTAATTTCCACTGCCTATCTATAAATTGAAAGTTGTTTCTATAATGTAAAGTATTATTGTAAGTCTTCGTAGTATATAATTTATAATAAAAAGTATCTCCCCACCACACCCTACCCCATCAACAAATACAAACCACTATCATGTTATGAAAGTTGTCTTTTGATTTCTTTTATTGCAAATTATTATTTGTCAGAAGGAAATAATATAATTTGATTTAAGCAACTCAAAGAGTCAGAACTATCCCGTCCAACACAAGCCCTTTTTGAGTACGTTACTCGAACCCACACGTGACACAGCACCAAAAATTATCCCAACCTTATTTTTTATGAAATATAGGTTTAATGTATCATATTTACATTTGCAATATCCTGATTTCAACTAAAAACAACAAAAAATAATGTTAATTCTGTTATTTCATGGTACTTTGTCTGGATGAATTTTCGGTTGTCGATTTCTCAAATCGGACTTTTACGCTGAAATACAGTTTTGTGGACACAATTTCTCAAAGGCTGTTTAACGGATTTTCCCGAAATTTGGCATATGTAATCAGTGCTATGTGTTGTATGCAATGAAAGAGTTTTAGACTTCTAGTTTGAAAATTACTATATGTCGGTGAAGTTTGAAAATTTGATTTCGTACTTATTTTCGATCATTCAAATTTCAAGGGCCACAAAATATTTCAGAATCATCCCAGCAAGATATAATTATTTCATTGCACAGTTTAGACTATCAGTTAAGAATTGCAGTTGGAATTTTCAAAATATATGAATTAGACTTTGAGAAAAAGCTTCCACAAAAAAGGTGCCACAAAAAGTGGGCGTGGCCTGTTACCATGGCAACCAGTGAAAATTAGGTGACAAAATTTGTGCATTCCTGATCAACTACTCAGGGGGATTAATAATAACACAAACTTGCACAAATCCAGACATAAATATAGAATTTGACTTTTCGATGAGTAGGTCCCCTTAATGGTCCATACAAGGAGGTTGGGTGGGCAAAGTGGGGTAACCTTCCTAACCATTAATAGTTTACACACACAATAATGTTGAATTTGCTCGAATGTAAGTCATTTGTTAAAAAAAAATCTTAAGAAAAATACTTGCATATTTTGTATGAAAATAAAAAATGTGTGACATTCTCCATGAACATCATTCTGGAGCTTTTTTAATTCTTAGAAAATTTTATGACACTAAGAATTGATTGTATGTGTGATTCTGCCTACAGGTTTGGGAATGAAAATCTTTCTTTACTTTTCAGTTTAGGGAATCATGTGGCTAAGGGGGTAAGACGCTGGCTTGCAAGCCTGGAGGTCGGCTGTTCAATTGGCCGAGAAATATCAGCTTGTCGTAGTGCAGTCCTCCTGCATTTACTATTAGAGTAGAGTTTTAGCCCTTCGTACCGCAGAATGTTCTCGTTGTCGGGCTTTGCTCCTGTTAGCTCACTACATTTATTTTTTTTAGCGTTTTCCGAGTTTCTGTCCGGATTATCGCCCTTATTGTTAAAATTATTTGACGTTCTAACACCTGACGTCAATTGGCTTAAAGAGACGACCACTTACAAGATCGGTCGCATTTTTTTTGTTTTTTTGTTACGTCTTTTATGTAAATCATTTTAGTGAAGCCTGTGCCAAGACAGGCCCGGGACTGTACAGCGCAGTGGACGCTTACGGCTGGCCCCCGGATCCATTCACTTGATTTGATAATTGTTTAGTTCTTGCAATGTCTATTTTCTGTCTTGTCCGCAGGTTTATCTTGTAGATTTTTTTGTTTTGTTTGTTTTGCGTGTAGTGCAGTCCTCCTGCATTTACTATTAGAGTAGAGTTTTTGCCCTTCGTACTGCAGAATGTTCTCGTTGTCGGGCTTTGCTCCTGTTAGCTCACTACATTTATTTTTTTAGCGTTTTCCGAGTTTCTGTCCGGATTATCGCTCTTATTGTTAAAATTATTTGACGTTCTAACTCCTGACGTCAATTGGCTGACTATCGCCATTAAGGTGTCGTATTATTGCTGGGATTGCCTTATGGGAGAAAGTCTGTTCGCTCCCTCAAGTCATCTTGAAAGATCACAGCGGATGGAGATGATAATTAATCACTCACAGAAAAACTCAACTCGCCATGTGTGTTTCATCTACCCAGAATCTAGTTCCGGTCGATCATTTATTATCTTTCTATTAAGTGATTAACTAAAGGGAGATAACTGTGTCCACTACATGTGGAATAAGCACAGTATAAACACGAGAGGTAGGAGAGAGGTCTACAATACGACATCCCCCCCTCTTCAAACAATGCCCCCTCTAAGGAAAAGGCAAAAATACATGTTTTAACTTATACTACAAGAATGCATTTACAACAAAGAATGCAGGTAAAAGTTCAAAAGAAGACTAGATTGATTACAATCACTCTAATTCATTGACACAAAGTATCCTTCATACATAATGATTAGAGAATAGACGATATAATGAACCATAAAAGTCAATTGCAGTAATTCGAACAATAAAGAAAACATATTTACATGTTCATATAAGCATATCATGTTGAAATGGCAAGATTAACATTACATAGTATGAGTAGTGCTCCTTCTCAAATGCAACTTATCAAAATGATATAATAATATTTTAACATTTATATCAAAAAAATTACTCCCAAATCAAACACTAAGCTTAAACTGTAGGTTTGAATAATGACTCAAAATTAATTTTGGGACTGGTAGAAAGACTAGCTGACATAAGAGCTACTCAACTAAGTAAAAAAATGTCTATTTAATACAATAGAAAATTGGCTTGTGGTTTACCAATAATAGGTATCTTTTGATTCTCCACTAAGACTTGAGCGATATTACAAAGATCTTGATCATTAACTACATTTATCCATTCACATACTTTAGGATTTGCTTCATTATAATTAACTAGTAATTGCAACTGACCACACTTAAAGCGGCCTTTCTTAATACTTAGTACACAACTATCATCGGACACATCGTTTAATAAAGATAATTGATTTTCTAATTGACAATCAGACAATTTACTCAAAGAAGCAAGACTATGATTGTCTGTAAGATGCTGTAAACAAGTCATGGTATCAACAGCAGACGTTGACCTGTTATAATAAACATTGCAATCATCAAATTCAGGTAAAACAGAACCATTAACATCAGTGAATTGACAAATATTTTCTTGAGGTAAGCTATTGAAATTCTTATCTTTATCTAAATAAGATTTCAATTGAGCAATATGACTAAGACGTTTTACAGGATTATCAGTACGAATAAAGCAAGGTTTAAGTCGGTTTATTGAGAATACATCTGGTAAAACTTTTCCTTGTACAGTAGCAAGAACGTAATGTGTACGATCTAATATTTGGTGTATTACTAAAGGTCCACACCAATTAGCTTGTATTTTCCTTAAATCTGATGTGAGTGCGGAGGATGAGGGTTTCAATACATAGACAAATTGACCTATACCATAAATAGGATTCTTATTAATGCTATGCGAAATACTAACATTTTGAGAATCTTGCTGGTGTTTTTGTAAACTTTCCATAAAAGACGAGATATTACCAAACTTTCTCTTTAAATGATCAAAATATTCAGCATAGGATTTACAAAATCCCTCAAACTGCCAATCAATTGAAATTAAGGTCTTTGGTTCCTTTCCAAAAGCAAGTTGAAAAGGACTATAATTACCCAATTGAGGTGATACAAAGGAATTGTAAGCATAACTACATGTAGGTACAAATCTAACCCAATCAGTTCCATACTGATTCAAATTTGACTTAATTAAATTAGCTATAGACTTAATATGTCGTTCTACCAATAAACTTCCATGATTGCCAACACTAATTAACTTATGGTCGATACCTAAGGATGTACATAAGCAAGAAACTAATTTTCCTTTTAATGATGTGGCTGCATCAGTAATTAAGGTAGTTGGAGGGCCAAAGATACATATGATCTTCTGGATGATAGCTTCACATATAGTTTCGGCGTCAAGTGTTTTTAAAGGAACACATATTAAAAATCTAGTTATTTCATCACAGATGACTAACAAATGTCTAAACCCAGTAGGAGAAGTGGGCATACACTTAAAATCTAAACAAAGCTTGTCAAAAGTTCGATATTCCTTATGAATACGAGGATGGTACATACGAATATTATCAGTTTTATCCTTAAATTGCTGACATCTATGACATGAAGTAACATATGTGGCAATAGTATTAAACATATTTGGGAAATAAAACAATTTCCTCATAGTTAAGTACGTACGAGTAATGCCTTGATGGCTAGACAATAAACCATCATGATATATACTTATGAGATTAGAAGACATAGCTTCTGGTATAGCCAATTGAAGTGTAAAAGTATCGTCTTTTGCAATGAGAAGACGAAATAAAATATTGTCAAATAATACATATTCTTGACTTTTATTCTGAATAGACTTCGCTGCTTTTCGAGAAACTGGCAATATACCATGTAACAAGTAATCATAAATAGGTTTAAAATAAGGTGAAGTTGCTTGCTGAAGTCTTAATTTGTTATGATCAATAGGCAAATTATAATCTCTTATAAGTTTACGTTTAATAACAGACAGCAATCTGTCTAATTCGTGTTGTTTAGGAAACTGGCTTTGTATAACAACATTATCAATATTGTGAACAAGAGGCTTAGGAGGAATAAATAATTCTAAAGGTATTTCTACATTAGGTTCCTCAATATCATTAATATTGTGAACAAGAGGCTTAGGAGGAATAAATAATTCTAAAGGTATTTCTACATTAGGTTCCTCAATATCATTAACTCTATCGACTAATCTAAGTTCAGTATTAACATTATTGTTAGGCAGGTGAGAATTATCATTTAAATCAGATTTTTGTAACAAAAGAGGTCGAGTTGTGGACTTGGGCTTAATAGCGTTTGACTTTTGAGAAATTGGGCAACTTAATGTCTTATCTTTGATCTGTGTGGTAGATTTAGGTCTAACTTGATTAATTTGCACTACAGGCTTAGGTTTACCTGTATAGAGTTCCCTGACTGGAATTTGATTTTGACGTGCATAACGTCGAGTAACTGGTCTCTCAGGAGCCTGAATAACAAATGCGGTGGGCAAAATTTTATCGATCTAGGAATCGTCCTCTAATGGACTTCTGGAGAGAAAATCAGCAAGAACAAGCTCTGTGCCCTTTTTGTACCCAATTTTAAAAGAAAAATGGGATAACTTAACTAACAGTTTCTGCAAGCGATTAGTGCATGGTGGCTTTTTAGATTCTAATAAAGGTACTATAGCAGAATGATCTACATAAGCATCAAATTCAATACCTCTTAACAAATACTGAAAGTTTGTGATGTTAATTAATAAACCAAAAAGTTCTAACTCAGTAACAGAATAATTCAGACATGCTTTAGGTAGGCGTTTTGAATAGTAACCTAATAAACGTTCTTTACCAGCTACAACTTGAGTAATGTACGAACCAGTTGCAATACGAGATGTATCACTGTAAAGTGTAATACGTCCTGTATCATTAGGCATAAATAGAACAGGTGGTTGAACTAGCATTGATTTTACTTTTATAAAAGCATTTTCATGTGCATCAGTCCAAATAAATTTGGAACGTTTACTAGATATTTGGTGTATTGGATGTAAAATGGATTGTAGTTTTGGCAAGAAATTAGACACATAATTCACAGCACCTATAAATCTCCTAACTTCACGACTATTTTTGGGACGTGTAAGGTTACATAGATGTTTACATCTATCTGAAAGAGGTTGTATTGTAAGCAAGTTGTTATCATCTATACTGAGTCTATGACCCATGTAAACAACATCTCTTCTGTAAAAGTAACATTTGCGAGGTGATATACATAATCCATGTTTTATAAGGGCTGCAAATAAGGATTTCAAATGTTGGGTATGTGACTTAATATCAGGACTGAACACTAATGTCGTCATGATGTGCAATGCAAAAGTCATAACTTGTAGGTATGGTTTGTAAAACATTGTCTACAGTCGCTTGAAAAACAGCTGGGGAAATACTGAGTCCCATTGTGAGGCGTTTAAAATAATAGTGTTTTCCTCCTGCATAGGAAGAAATACCTGTATATTGTTGTGCATGTGTGGAAAGTGGTAATGCAAAAAAAGCCGACTTGAGGTCAATACAGCTGATAACTGTAGGCTATGCACTACCTATTCGTTGTAACGTGTTTGTGAGTAAGGGAAAAGGAAGATTGATGCGTCTTATCTTAGAGTTTAAATGACGGAAGTCGACAACAACTCGTTTTTCTGTAGTGCCCTTCTTTGGCAGTACTAGTACAGGCGATGTGTATGGTTGATGACCTACAGCCAATATCCCTAATTTAAGTAATTTTTGTAGCTCTGTATCAATCATGCGTTTTTCTTGTTCAGTTGTAGGATATGGTCTGATATAAAATGGATCTTCCTTATCAACTTGTATGTCTACTTCAATATTGGGACATGTGCCTATTTCACCATGTAAACTAAAAGCGGCTCTGTTATTACATAGAATATCATAAAAATCATTTTGCTGTTTTTGAGGTAGCACAGTATGGGACAAATCTATGGCTTTTTGAAACATTACTTTATCATTGTTAGTTGCAGATTCTTTGTAAGTACCGTCTATACAAACAGTAATTGTGTCACAGGCGTAAATGTCATGCATGTAGGTATATACTATTGGTTGTGACCGTTTGATATGTATAATGTGGTCTGTAGGGTTATGCAATGGAATGGTAACATTATTACGTTGCAATGTGGCAAGAAATGTAGAAGGACATAGATTTGATATGTGACTAAAGGTATGCATTAAAAGTTCTTGTCCTCTAAAGGCTGAAGGGAGGTTACCCTGTGAAGTAATGTAACCTGTGTGATGAGGCTTAAGTGTAACATTGCCATTTGCAGTGAATACCACCTTTGTTTTATGTGTAGTCGGAGTGGCATTGCAAGTTAAAATATTATGTTTGAAATGTAATGAACCATTTAAAGATGCTAAGGTATTCTGACCTAAGATTATATCTACACCAACCAATTTTGGAGCTAAGTAACAGTCTATTGTAAAGGTGTGACTCTGAATAGAGAGTTCTAAGTTAACTGTATAATAACTTTGTAACACATTACCATTACCGAGACGAAATGTCAGTGGTTTATCAAGTTTCTTGCGTTTTAAACCTGAAAGGTAATTAGATGTGTCAAATAATAATGAACTAATTATAGACTTTGATGATCCACTATCTATCAATACAAGAGCAGATTTATTATCTGAAAACTGTGCTTTACAAAAGTTACGTTTGTTTAAGTGTATACAAGCATTCGTGGTGTGGTTGGATGTATTATGTGTGTTTATATTTTCTGTGTCTTTTTGTTGACATGGGAATCTACTTGGAGCAGGGTAGACTCCCCTTAACAAAAATCCTGTCTGTGCTGTGCTGCCATATGTCTTTGTCGGTATAACACTGTTGCCAAGTGTGATTAGGCTTATAACAATAATCACAAAAACGACTATTACCTGATATTGGTGATTGCGATTCATGTTTGTGTTTTTGAAAGTATTGTGAATGCCTGTGTGGCGAATGTCCCTGTGAATATCCATGTGGTGATTGCGATTCACGCGAGTAGTTCTGAAAGTGTCGTGAATGCCTGTGTGGCGAATGTCTTTGTGAATATCTATGTGGTGATTGCGATTCACGCGTGTAGTTTTGAAATTGTCGTGAATGTCTGTGTGGCGAATGTCTTTGTGAATATCTATGTGGTGATTGTCCTTGTCGTGGTGAATGTCTGTGTGGGGAGTCACCTTCATACAACTGTGTACTGGTATGACTCGGGTTTTCTTTATTCATATGTAATGTTATAGTGTGTAATTGGTCCTTTATTTCTTCAAGTGTAGGATCTGTTGACCTTAGAGGTGGAGAATGTTCCTGAGTAGAGAAGGATACCTCCTTCGACTTTTGTGTATTATTAGGACCATTAAAGTCAAAATAACATTGTGCCTTGGTACATATTTGTCGTAAGGTTATGTCTTCCTGTGATGACAAAACAAGGGCCTGTTGACACCCATCTGGTAATATAGATATAAATTTGTGTTTTAATTGCACATCTGTAACTTGTAACCGGTTACTAATTTTCTGTAAGCGTTCAAGATTCTCAGATGGTGAAAGCTCTATAATATATCTATAATCAGTATATGCCCTGTGAAGGCCAAATGTGGTTTGTGTCTCCGAAAACCGATTAATAAACTGGGTTCTAAGATCTCCTAAAGATCTAAAATGCTTGCCCTGTATCCAAAGGCGAGCAGGACCTTTTAGGGTTTGTTTGAACAATGTAACTAATTGAGCAATGCCCTGCACATCTATGACTTCTGTCTCAATGTCATTTAAATCGAGATAATCCCTAAACGACAGAAAATGGGACAATGACTTGTCTCTGCTTAAGTCTGAACCGTCAAAACGGTCTAGGCCTAAATCTGACGAGCGATATGCTTGGGCTTCAGCTTCAGCCATACCGGTACTTATAAATAATGACCTTAAATTTAATTAATCTTAACTAAGCTTAACTAATTAAATCCTAAATACTATATCTTAATTAATTAAGTTAATTTAGTATATGTGTACATCTTAAATTAAACTAGTACATCTTAATGAAGCAAATCAGACATGTCATAAAACATGCGCTGCAAATCTGGCATGGTAATTTAAATCACTTAACTTATACCTAATTATTATTATTAATAATGTACATCAAATGAAGACAGAACAATTTCAGTCATTGTAATTATTTCCAAATTCAAATCATACTTTACTACTGACAAAACATGTTAAAAAAAATCTTAGTAATTATAAAGTTAATGTTCAGCACAGTTGGGTTCTAATCTGGCACTTCAGACTTGCATCATTTCGATTCAATTCACATCAATCAAATATTGAGATCTAATGTCCGTGTAGAAACTGCATCAGACACTGCATCGGTCGAGAAAAAAAACTAATGTTCTTCATGAAACTGTATCTTGTAGTAACTGTAACACGTCCAACAAACTTAATGTTCTTCTTGTAACTCCATGTTGTAAAAAATACAAAACTGCATCACTGCGTCGGTACAAATAAAATTCTGGAAGCTGACGAAAATCACCGGATCAAACACACAACAAAATTAATGTTATCGATTGACGAAATTAAAGCATCTGTCGGAAAAAAAATCATCTTTAGGTTCATTGAAAATCATCGGGTCGTAGCAAATCAACACATCATCGGGTGGAAACAAATTAACAAATCATCGGCAAATCATCGCCATCGGGTCAAGAAAAATCATCCACAAATCATCAAATCATCAACAAATCATCGGGTCGACAAAGATTGGGTCGAAACAAATCGAATAATCAACAAATCAGCAAATCATCATGTATCATCGGGTCGACAAAGATTGTGTCGAAACAAAGTGAAAAAAAGTCAGCGGCAAATCAAAGAATCATACTTCAATCTAACATCGGGTCATCGAAAGGCATATCCACCATGTCGTATTATTGCTGGGATTCCCTTATGGGAGAAAGTCTGTTCGCTCTCTCAAGTCATCTTGAAAGATCACAGCGGATGGAGATGATAATTAATCACTCACAGAAAAACTCAACTCGCCATGTGTGTTTCATCTACCCAGAATCTAGTTCCGGTCGATCATTTATTATCTTTCTATTAAGTGATTAACTAAAGGGAGATAACTGTGTCCACTACATGTGGAATAAGCACAGTATAAACACGAGAGGTAGGAGAGAGGTCTACAATACGACAAAAGAGACGACCACTTACAAAATCGGTCGCATTTTTTTTTTTTTTTTTGTTACGTCTTTTATGTAAATCATTTTAGTGAAGCCTGCACCAAGACAGGCCCGGGACTGTACAGCGCAGTGGACGCTTACGGCTGGCCCCCGGATCCATTCACTTGATTTGATAATTGTTTAGTTCTTGCAATGTCTATTTTCTGTCTTGTCCGCAGGTTTATCTTGTAGATTTTTTTGTTTTGTTTGTTTTGCGTGTAGTGCAGTCCTCCTGCATTTACTAGTAGGATGGAGGGCCTGACAAGGACAGCTGTCTAATCATTGGTGTGCATGTAAAAGATCCCTTGGCAGTTAGAAAATATATATAAGAGTAGGCCGTAGCGCCGCTGCCTGGGCAAAATTTTCCCCCATAGCACAATGTATGGCCTATGCTCGTCTTCATTAGCCCAGCTTATCAGCAGAACAGTAGGATGTTGAACTTCATTTAGTTTCATTGATTTTTCAGTTTAAAAATGTCAAATTATTTTGTTTTATACAGGAAAGCGCTAGAGAAGATATTACATGATATGTTAGTAAATGATGAAATAGGATGTGGTTTAGTTAAACATATACTACCTAGATTACAAGCTATTAAAACAACATCTGATGCTCTGGTTAATTATTTAGCTGAAACTATATCAGAAATACGAGAACCTATAACAGTTATAGAGAAAGGTCTGGGTCAAGATCAACAACGGCAGATAGATCTCAAGGTTTGTTACATTATTTTATGTGGGTTTGGGAATGGATGGCCAAGATTTTTGTGAACTAATTAAACCAAGTTTTAACATTGTCTAAGATTACAGGTTTTATGATCAAAGGTTTTGTTCTAACCTGAAACCTGTTTTGTTACATTTATGTTATTATATAACAGATAGCTAGTGTACATGTTATATTATGACACATAGCTAAGGCTCCGGTTAACTAATTGTATGTTTCTCATGATCCGCCTGCATGTCTGTTTTCATCCGTAATAATGTAGTGCCATCTATTTTCATAACACTCTATTAACCAGTCACGTTTTTCCTTTGATTTACCCTTACTGGATAATCGCATCTTTAGTAACTGTAAAGCAGGCAGCATAAATTGATAAATTTTGTCTGCTCTGCACAACGAAATGGTGGTTTGCCCATGTACTGTTGTCCTGACAAAAAATTCACTTTTACTGTTAAAACCAACAGCAAAGATTTTTGTAATACTCCAGTTTCTTCTTTTGGGAGGAAGGGGGATGTCGTATTGATCCTTTTCTAAAGGTCATGATGATTATTATTGTAATATGTGTCACGTGAGATGAGAGTTATCTGCCCACCCTTCTCTGTAGGCCTAATATATTGAAGAATAATAAAAGAATACGCTCATCACTTCTAGTGTGGCCACACCATGAGAATGTTTTGTTCTGATATATAGGGGGTTTGTGTATAGTTTGGTTGCTCGATGCTTTTGAAAAGAATTAATGTGGGATTAATAAAATTCATATGTGTCATCTATTTATTTTTGGATTTTGACGGGGGACATCAGCCTCATTGTTGGCTTGTTTATACATGTTATTTTATAACACATAGCTAGTATACATGTTATAATTCAGGATATATGTTATAACTGGTTGTTAAAGTTATGTTACTATGTTATAACAGATAGCTGGTATACGGGTCAAAGTTATACAATTAAGAGATGAAATAGATCAATGTGTACAGAAACAAGAATTTGCTCGAGCTGCTGAATTAAAATCTTCAATTTCGGAACTTGATGCTGAAAAATCTCAATTATTTGATTCAGCTCAACCACAAACAGAAGAAATTAGAAATGAAAAGGTATCTATTCTTGAGATTTTAATTTCCAGAGACCCATTTCATAATACATACAGATATCTTATACTTATCTTATACACATTTCAAGTATATTGAATTTAAATCTATTTAAGTTTGTTAGTTTGTATGTGTGTGGTTTTTGTTGATGTATGCTATACAATTACTAACTACACTATATTACTAGAGTAGCGTAATTATTGGCCAATGGGGTTTCCGTACAACAATGCACAAAATGAACAGTGTTAACGAATGAAGTAGACATAAGTAGACATAATCAGGAATATAGTATACTCGTCAAATAAATAAATTTAGAATAATAGCCGAAAGAGACATGCAATATTTACTATTCGAGTTAATATGACGGCCATAAAACTTTTTAAAGGATTTTGTAAGTTTAGTGGCCAAGTATCCCTGTAGTTGAAGCTTAGATGACAAAATGCCTTGATCTACATCAGAGTCATTACACGATAAAACCATGATAAATGCAGATGTTTGAAGGTGGAGGTTGGCTGATTAAGTTCATATTCATAGCCAAAATCATCGATTTCCGAAATCAACAGTTTCCGAAATACAGGCCAATTACGGTTTTTGGCCGATTTTTGCCATTTTCAGGCCAAATTTTAGCTTTTTTGTCACGCAACTACAGCTGTTACATGACCCTGGCAAACTAGGTTTGGATTGTTGATGATAGTCAGAGTCTTACTCTATCACATTATCATGGTCATCCGGTTCAAGTTCATTTTCGATAGGTTTCAGAATACTAAACAAGATACATGTCTGGAGATACCTGAAATGTACCATATCTTCAGGTTTGGAATAACTCCACTGGTGCAGGGTTTGCGTTAAAAATTAAAATCAATTTATTTGAAGCTTGACCAGTTCTAACAACATAAGAAATAAAATCGTTGTCAGTTAACTTGCAACAGTATGTAAATTTGTGTCGAGAGTTAGCACAAACTTCAGTTTTGATTGAGATACATCAGCTGATTATTCAGGTACCCAATCGCCTATATTGTTATTAAAAGGGTGAACATATCAACTCTAGCTCCCTGTCAACCCTCTTTGCCAAAATATTCACTTCAGTGCACATATGGTGTTGTATCCAGTCTAGAAATCCAAGATGTCGTCTCCCAGTGAATATTGATTTTCGCAAATTCTTGATCTAAAATGTCTGTCCTGATTATTTAAACATTTTTTTCTATGAAAAATGAGAAATTTCAATACAAAATTTTGAAGTGCAGATCTGTATAGATATCTCCACACGAAGTACCAAATGAAGTGATTACAGATCTTTGATTGGATATTCAATATAATAGTAAAATGGATCATCATAGAGAATATTTAAAGTCCACAAATAAAAAGTGATAAATACTGTTCATGTTGTAATTGTATTTTGTAGAATGATCCAGCTACAGTATTAAAGTGTTTAACTATAATTAGTGAAATGTTGAAGTTATTACCATTAAAAACATTATCACCCACAGTACAGATGATGTTAGAATCTCAGGTACAATTACATCTCTTAAATATACATATTTCTTATTGTTGAAAACCAGTCAATACTTTCTTTATTTTACATCAAATACCAGTCACAACTGAATATATTTGAGTGTCAGTAGAATTGGGTTATTCTGTAATCATAACGGTGTTTTTTGTTGCAATATTAGTCACAAAATATGTCGAGATTAAGAAAATAGTTAATACAGGAATGTGAATTACATTACATTGTTCCACCTCTAGTTTACATTATGATGTATTGGTGACTGCTATTATTATACCGGTATTTGAATGTTTTAGATATTACCAGGTATTCAGAGTGAAGATGAAAGTGTAAGAAATGAAGCTGTAACATCATTAGCTTTATGCTGTCATCTAAAACAAGATATAGTTTTACTTTATTTACCTTTATTAATGCAAGTAAGTAAAACTTATATATTATTATTCCATATACTATTTGTTTGTTGTACACTCGTCAATTAGTAGTTTCAAGATTTCTCACTCTGAAATATCTAAAGATAAATTGTATGACAGATTTTCCTGTCTACTTGATTATTCACAAACAGTAAGGAGAATATATTATTTTTTTCTTGGAAAAATGTGAACCACAAGGTCTGTTATGTTCAAATGCACTATTTCAGAATAATTTATGAAAATTTCACATTCAAAATCATATTGAATTGTGTAATACATAAATTCTGTACGTAACCTGTTTAGTGTGTAGGTCGTTATAGAACGTCCTGGACAACTGCCACTCACTGTGTGTAGGGCATAACAGTACATAGTTCTTCATCACTTCGTCAAATTAATTACTAAATAGATGGTAGTTAACGTTTTTAAAATGTCACGCTTAACAGGTTAATAGTGGGATTGTTTGATAAATTGGTCTAATATCTGCACATTAGATCACAAGTCTGTCATTGAGAAACATGTTGTGGGTTGTCCTCCACAAGTAAATTAATACTGGCACTGCCAATCTAGGTCATAAACTGTTTTTTAGTCAACATTCCCATACACTTTTCAGTCATAAAGGGTCCATGGGGCAATAATGTGAAGAGGACACTGGGATGATCTAGAAACGTGTCTCGATTTGAGTTCTCAGTGGCGGTTCAACTGTTGCTTTCAGTCGTGGATTCAATCCCACATATATGGCTTGGAGATAAGGAAGCCATCCCAACCTGGTGGGTTTATTTAGGTTTCTTGCCACAGGAAAGACCACTGTGCATGCGCTGAAGTTAATAAGATAAGCGTTTGTCTGCGACATTAACATCACTGAGTAGAAGCAGATATTAAATCCCCAATTAACAACAACAATAATCGAAATACTATTAATTAATATAAATTTGATATTTTAGATATCACAAGTTGATACAGAAGAAGTTCGAACCAGTGCTTTAAAGTGTTTGTTTGATTTAGTACATATGTATGGTATAGATATATTAAAAGATAATGAGAAGAAGATTGATGATAATACTATAGATGTATTTGATGATAGTACTATAACTACAGATAAACAACCAGATGAACCTGTTAATATAGCAGCTAAACTTATAGCTATACTCAGTTCATTCTTAGATAGTGAGGTCAATATTTACAAATAAATCTTCCCTTAGTAATATATATTAAACAAAATTGTGTAAAACATAAAACAAAATTAGAATAATAATCGTATTTTTCCAAACGTCATACTTCTGTCAATTCTACACAAACTTGAGGTAGTGTATCAGGAAACTTGAGGTAGTGTATCAGGGTTCTTAATCCATTTTCAGGGATGTAGCCACAAGATTTGCTGAGTGTTGAAAAAATCTCTTGCGAGCGGAACTAGCTGAAAAAAAATTGGGGAGGGGGGGGGGCTTTTATGAAAATTCAACCCATCTTGGTATATTTTCAGAGCATCTGCTGCCTTATTTGCTTCAGTGCAAATCATTTTCCATTTATATATTCAAATTTATACAGGCCTATTCTTAAAACGGTGTTTGTGTTTTATTTGAGTACAACGAATCAGGTAGATATTGATAATTAAAACTCGTTGTTTTATTTGACTTGTCTCACGAATTATATCATTATTATGCTGGAATGAGAATCAGGTCAGACAGAAACTGAGAAAGCTCTCATTGTCCTCCTAGTCCTAGTCCCGGGCCGTAGCAAATCCACGTTCAACACAGGCAAGAAACCGGGATAATAATTGTGTAGCGCTTTGAGCATAAACTGAGTTTGTGGATATAGCGCATTATAAATGCCCATATTATTATTATTATTTTTATTATTATTATTTTTATTATTATTATTATTATTATTATTGTGGATAGGCTAGGATTTAGTTTAGATTCGGTAGAATAAACAATAGAATGAGTACATTAAATACTGATCGTAAAACCAAACGTACAACACCATTTACGACATCCAAACCTTTAACATTGGAGTGCCCTAAATTGGTCTGGGTGACTGATTTACCGAAAATATACAAATTTAAAGACATTAGAATTGTGAAATGAATAGACCTACACAACTTCTAAATATAATTTATGAATAAACAAAATACCAATACTTCTTTGGGTTGATAGGGTCTTCTACGGCAAACAAAACATAAATTATACTGTGGCTAATAAGCAACAAGTAATAATTAACCCGTTGTAATTTAGCTGAAAGTAGATTGATATATGATACCATTGTGGCCAGTTCATTGTTTTACCAATCGCCTTAACTGAACTTCAAGCGGCTAAAGCCAACAAATAATGCCAATTAAGATCCCTGATGTGAATCTATCTAGCTGCTGTCACATGTAATAATTTTAATAAAACAAATACTGTTTAGCATTAGATTAACATAGCATTAAAAAGCTTGAAACGACATAAATGTAATATATCAGGTAACAGGTTTATGTTGTGTAGCACATATATTATATAGAAAACCCTTATAAATATGTATATGTTTTTTTCTTCTTTGTTTATTAAGATATGTTATGTTTATTTTATCAGAGTGTGGACTTGAGAACTGTAGCAGCTGAAGGATTAGCTAAACTAATGTTATCTGGTAGATTAGTATCATCTAAGATATTATCACATTTATTATTATTATGGTGTAATCCCGTTACTGAAGATGATCATCATTTAAGACAATGTTTGGGAGCATTTTTCCCTATATTCTCATTTGCTGCAAGGTAAAATGATATTGTCATTACCAGTACATTTACACTGGCACATTTCAACTTAAAATATTGTACTCCCACAAGTAAATGTATTATTAATATTATGTCATGTACATTTATCAGCTATTGTTTCAATAATATTACTTTTTATATTGTGTATTTTGTTAACAATATCAGGGGGTCAGGTGGTTGAATGGTCTAACACATGATCTTTAGATTTTAAGGTATTGAGTGAAGGGCCACCTATCCAACCTTATGAGCTTCCTGCCACTGCTAAAGACCCCTACACCACATTTCTCACCCTGTCGTTTAGGCAGTTGAAATGGTTTAATTTTCCCTCTTTCTAGGTCCTGTTTACACACTGGCATGCACGTAAAAGAACCCTTGACAGCTGAAATTTGAAATAAAAGAAGGCTGTAGCACACTGTATGGCGTATGCCTGTCTGCATTTGCCCTATCGGTGCAGAAAAGTCGGACGTTAAAGCCGTCTTCATTAGCCCAGTATAGGAGTAAAACAGTAGGACGATAAACCCTATTTCAGTTCAGTTGCTATTGATAAAAGGGTCTTATGAGATTATGAGTAGTCACATAATTAAGTGAATTCCTTTTTTAAGTTGGTGTGTGATATTCCTAATTATATTCATTCAAAATGAACCCAAACTTATTAAGCTATATTTAAAAATCTGTTTGACTTTTATAGGTGTAACCAAGAATTAACAGAAGAAGCCTTTATGTTGACGTTAAAAACATTGATGAATGCTCCAACATCCAGTCCGTTATCAGATGTAGATTTAACTAAAGTATCTGATATACTTGTACAATTAGTTAATACACGACGTTTAGTCCTACATCAGAATACAGATACATCCAAGATGGTAGGTTAAAATATTCAGTCTTATCCAAGTCATAACAACCATAAAATTGTGTTGAAAATGACATCTTTGCCCAGGCATGGTTCTCCACCTTGTCTGTAGTTCATAGTAACAACCCTTTGGTTTCGTGGCAAACTCTTACCTAGTGAAGCATGCCAGATCATTAGTTCCTGGTAGACCACACATTGATAGCAACTTTGATTTTCAAGCTTTTTCAACAAAATATGTCGATGAACAACTACTAAGGTCACTCGTTCGAGCCGTAATAAACATTTTTATCTGTGGTGCTTCTATCATCCAATAGAAATTAAATGGCATTTTCAAAATGTGTATTTAACAATCATTCCTTGCTGATTGCTGCCATTTATCACTTGACTCCAGGTATATCATGTGATTTATGGCCCATTTATGATTTGATAAAAAATCTGCAACATCATTAGCATCTCAGCAACAAAATTGATCTTTAATTAATTTTGGCAACATTTGGACAACCTCTTGCCAAATTTTACCTAATGTTTACGAACTGTACACAATATCAACTTTTTCATCAACTTTGCACCTGGTCGCCATTTTGCTCAACATGTTACCTAAAATGCTGGTAGTGTGTAAATAGGTTTAGGCACATCAGTGACATATTATCATTTTAGCATATGGGCATTTTAACTATAACAAGTTTATTTTATAGTAATACCTGAGAATTGTGTGTTTTTATTATTTCAGGATAATCCAGGTCATGATAATATATGTATTAAAGTGTGTAATGAAGTTATATCAAACCCAGATACATTTAATTTGAAACTATGGACTAGAATATTAAATCAGTTAGATATAAGTTGTGATAATGAGTCCAACTTGAAAGCTGTAGGTGTTTTATGTGAACAGATGTTAGAGGTAAAGAATTATTCTACAATTATTAGTCAGTATTCACAGTGATCTTCTAAATTTACTCTCTTATTCTAATTTTTAATGTCACTAAATTGGGAACTAATGCTTAATTTGGTTAAATTTTTTGCTCTGTAAAGAAAAGATAGCTTACCAGATAAGCCCACAGCAGCTAAATTTTCCAGGCAGTCAACAAGAGTTGTCGCATATTAAAGCGCCACAGAGCAGTCAGACTGACTGAATGTTCAGCGCTAATCATCTGTTGATGAAGGAAAGATCAGACTGTTGGTCCTTTCGGATTTTTCAGCAGCTTTCGATGCTAATGATCACAGCAACCTACTGTATCAACTGTCATCAGATTATGGACTAACTGGATACATTCTAAAATGGTTTTCATCCTATCTCACTGGTTGATTTCATTACGACTTTAACGGAAAAATCCTTCCCTACATTATGACTTCTTCATGTTTCATTGATGGTTTTTGACCAGTTAAAAATGTTCAGCCAATTTTACTTCTCACCACTCTCATGTCTGATTTATAGAATCTATGTGTTTGTATATTTAGGTGGTTAAAGATAAACTTTGTGTCAAGTCTATAAAGAAATTTGAAGAATCAGTAGAAGAGTTATTAAAAAAAATTACAGATGTTGAAACATGTAACTCACCGGGTAGCAGTGTGGGGGACAAAGATCACGGTGCTAGTAATCTTGATGATGTGGATAATTTATCACAAACATTAGCAGAGACATCTATATCACCTGAAGAACCTGCTACAGCAACTAAGAAACCCAGAAAATCACGAGGTAACATGAAATGTTGATAAATAATAATTATTATACACCCACATGGAAATATGGTCGTATATTGCCGTCGCTCCCGTCTTTCTTGTGAACACCCAGAGGCTAAAGTTAATATCTAATATCTGTTTTCAGCAACATCCGATAATTACTGCCAAAGTTAAGGCCCATGATCACTTTGAAAAATCTTGTGAACACTCTAGAGACTAAAGTTAATATCCGATTGACTTTAAACTAATATTAGTAATATACAGTGTTTAAGGTGATGAGACGAAAAAAGCCTATTGAATTTCAGCAACATCCGATAATTACTGCCAGAGTTATGGCCCATGATCACTTTGAAAAATCTTGTGTTCGCTCTAGAGGCTAAAGTTAATATCCGATTGACTTTAAATTGTTACACAGTGTTAAAGGTCATGAGGTGCAGAAGCCTATTGATTTTCAGTGATATCCGATAATTATCGCCGGAGTTATGTCCCTTGATCTCTTCAAAAATCTTGTAGACGCTCTAGAGGCCAAAGATAATATTCGATTGACTTTAAATTTATACACAGTGTGTAAGGTCATAAGATAACGAAGCCTTTTGATTTTCAGTAATTTCCGATAATTACTGTCAGAGTTGTGGCCCTTGATCACTTCAAAAATTCTTGTGGCACTATAGAAGCTAAAGTTTACATCCGATTCACTATAGATTGAAACACAGAGTTTGAGGTCTTGAAACGAACAATTATATTGATTTTTAATTAATTTTGATAACTTAAACAGCTAAATCCAATCCATGATATTAAATGTTTCGTATACTAAACGTTAGCATGGAGGAGAACTTTTATGCCAAACCAATTCTAATGATTTTCTGATAATTAATTAATGAGTTGTTACTCCAAATCTGATTTTAGTGTATTATAAATGTTTCATTACCGAAAAAAGTAAAAATATGGGACAACTCTTGTTGACTGCCCAGACGATTTAGCTGCTGTGGGTGTATGTTTGGTTGCATGGCAACCTATCTTTATAATAGTTATTCCATTGTAAAGTAGTGGAAACATTTGTATGCCATATTCAGTACAGGTGGCATATATTTAGCTACTGTTTCTGTGATAAAAGGTTTAGTAATTTATTCTATATTTACAAACGACTATATTAAACACAAGGTGTTTGTGTGCATATGAAAATACTCTTTGAACAAAATCAAAGGCTGTAATTTCTGTAATAATTGCAATAATGAACACATAGAAATTCAACAGAGAGTTGTGTTGGGTATATTTTGCAGTATTTGTCTTTGCAAGCACAAAGTTAACATTGTTTGGCTTATTGTATATTTTAGTAAACTTTATTTGATATTGCCAAATAAAATGTATGTTACATTGGTTTCTACTGAAGTTAAATCTATATGATTGAAATTTATGATGTTTGATATACCAACATTTCCCTGTTTACTTTCAAATGCATGAAACCTTGTGAAGCCTATTGAATTTCAAAACATTCTGTTTCCCCTTGTCAGTGGTGCAGGATGGAGGCAGGAGGGCCTGGCAAGGACAGTGTTTAGTTGTTTGGACCAGGCAAAAAACTAAATTTCTGTGTGCACGAAAAAGAACCCTTACTACACTACAGTTTGAATTTGATATAAGAGGTACTGTCTGGGTAAAATTTGCCTCGTTGCACACTGTAAGGCTTAATCATGTCTTCATTACTCCACTCTATGTGGAAAAGTGGGACATTTAACCCCATTTCATTTATCAAGTTTTCTCTTCTGTCGTAATTTTTGAGATGTATTTTTTTATAAATATAGATTTGTTTTCTTTTCAGCTAAATCAGTTAAAACTCCAGGACCTAATTTATTAACAGTACCATCTGTCCAATCAAAATCAACAACAAAACGTAATGCTAAAAAAGCTGAGAGGTGAGCTGTATTCCATTAATTTTAAATATTCTCCATCAATAATATAATGGTGGAAGGTGGGCATTAATAACATAATGTTAGGCATAGTATCAAATAAAATAGGCAGCCCTAGGTCTATAATGCACTTGTTTAACAACTACCCAACCTACCTCAAATTAAATAATCCTGGTCAATGAATATTATTATTGAGAGATAAGTCATGGTCAATGAGTATTACTATTGAGAGAAAAGTCATGGTCAATGAGTATTACTATTGAGAGATAAGTCATGGTCAATGAGTATTATTGAGAGAGAGAGAGAATTAAGTAAGAAATATACTGTGCAGAACAAATAATACTCTTTTGTGGTTCAATGGGTATATGGTATTTTTCAGAGATCAAGAGAATCCTATCACTGAAGCTGCTGGTGGAAAATCTAAAGTAACTAAAAACTTAGAGCCATTACTGCAAGATAATAATAGTCCAGTTAGATCTTCTAGGTATTTTCATTTATTCTTTAATTTATCATTTAGCTGTCAAAACTTGGTTTGAAGGAGATGAAACAATTACTATACTTAAAGGGAAAGACCAATGATTTTCAACAAGGTTTCCATAAATCTTAAATATATATTGATAAATAATCCATGTATGAACACAATACAGCAGGAAACTTATGCCAAATCTGTATGCTTACTATAGAGCCCCGTGAGCTTGTTGAACCAACTATGTCACTTCCGGTTTTAATAAAAATTAATTTCTCGCCTGTGTTACGGAGGGTATTATTTATAAATATATATTTAAGATTTATGGAAACCTTGTTGAAAATCGTTGGTCTTCCCCTTTAAAGAATATATGAGATGTTGGTAATGCAATATATTTCACTCAACTAAGTTTCTTTGAAGCTGTTTAACTTGCAGCGGATCACGGTGGCTAAGTTGGCAAGACACTTGCTCGCTAGCCTTGAGGTCGGGTGTTCAATCCCTGCATTGACCGAGAAAAATTAGATGAGCAGAGAGACAATCTTTTATGATTCTTCTTGGAAGAACACAGTTAATTCGCGATTCATACTAGAGTTTGGTCACCTGGATAGCTAATAATATGTGCATCAAGATGGTACCACATGTAACAAACACCCATAAGCCAAACCCACGGACAGGTGACACAATATTTTGGAATGTTGATATCAACAGACTCCCTTCATAACGACACTTTTGAATTTCTGAACACCAAGTTTAGTGCCCTGCAGGTGCACCCAATTTCAATTCGGTATACTGAACAGGGTAAGAAAAGAAAAGAGAATTTAGCCTATGCAAAATGACACTTATAAATGATAGGGTGATGCATCTGACTTACTAGCAGACAAATAAACAGTAGCTCTTTCATTGCCGTAAACAGAATACTTTCTCCTTTACTCTAATTCAGATCCCTTTTCTTTTTAGATCATCAAGATCAGCATTGTTTGAAGTGTCTAACTCAGAAGTGTAGTACAACCACAATATTCATTATTATTTCACTTTATCATTAATGTAATCTCACCTTAATAAAAAAATCTTTAACCATCTTGGTTTAATATTGTTCCTTTCATGGGAGGTCAATATAGCTAGCATTGAATTGTCTCCCCTTAGACCACATGTTCAAAACAGACCTTGGACAATCAGTCAACTAATTTTGTTCCTTGATAAGTGTTTGACATCCACTTCAACTAATGGTGATACACTGTATGGCAGACAAATCTTATTTTATTATGCTTAGTGCACAGATCTTTCCTATGCCATTTGGGAGTATCAGTAAACCTGTGAGGCCACTATCTCCAAGCCATGTACAACTGAAATGAGGTTGTTGTTCTGCTCCGACTGGGCTAATGAAGGTACTAGGAGGGAATTTAGCACGGATAGCAGCACTATGGCCTACTCTTATATAGAATTCCAACTACCAAGGATGTTTGACATGCATGCCAATAAGTTAGGCACCTTTGTTTTTCCGTCCAGATGGCGTCCTACAACACTGACCAGGAAGAACCCCATCGGCCAATGCAAGGATTGAATACTTGACCTGCAGGCTTACCCACTCCATGTTTGTTCTTTCCAGAGAGATCATTTATAGCAAGCATTGAATTATCTCACCTTAGACCACATTCTCAAAACAAACTTTAAACACTTAAAATGATTTTGTTTCAATTAGTGTTTGACATCCACTTCCAGGAATGGTGATATCATCGGTAGGTAGACGAAGTGACGTATCGTCAACAGAGAACCTGCTGACGATACGTCACTTCGTCAACCTACCGACAAATTATTTTATTATGCTTAGCACACCGGTATTTCCTGTGGGAGTAAACCTGCGATGCTGAGAAGGCACCATTATATCCAACCACATACCTTCTAGACCATCCCAATCTTGTTCCTTTCATAATGGCAAGCATTGAATTGTCTCCCCTTAGACCACATGCTCAAAACAAAACTGGGACAATGATAATAGTGAAGTAGTAACTTCAGTCAAATGATGATTGCCAAGGGGACATTATTTTCTACAAATGAAAATGTTTATTTCACAAGGATATCTTTTTAATTCTTTGGAATGTAACTTTCAATAAATTTTGTAGACAAAATTTAATTATTATGCAGTGAGAGAATGGAGTTAAAGTCCACTCACACAAACTAGACCATTTGGGGATTAGGGTGGTTTAATTTTTTTCAATAATTCACTGGAGAAAACCTACGAAGGTTGACAGGCAACCCTACTCCTTGTCACACCACTTGACTCAATGACAGATACACCTTGTGATCTAAAGTGCATGCATGTAACCATTGGCCACAAACACACCTTAAAAATTCTGGTCCATAGCAATATTTGCCACACACAATTTAATAAATAAGACAAGTCAAATTTAAGTTGAGAATGTACAATTTTAATTATCATATGTACACAAGTTCATCTGACTGAAATAAGTGATTCTGTATGGGATATCAACATATGGAGGAAGGTGCAGTGCAATAATAGACTTATCTATATTTAAAAATATGACGATTGTTATTAATATCCATTTCTATAGAGTATACATCTATTAATACACATTCAGTATTTACATACTGTAAATGTACATATACTTTGGGGGCCAGGGGTGCTTCACATGCTACTATATGATATTATTTTTTGTTGTAATTTTTTTTACTTTTACAAGTATTTTTGTTAAAACATGTATTACAATATTTGAAAACTATTAGCTTTAATTACCATTTGTAATAAATCTCCCACCTAGTATAGGTCAAACTTAACCTAAACTTTATTGTCAGACCCATATTTAAACCAAAAAAACTGGTTTAATACAATTTGTATTCCTAAACACACCAAAGTTATTTAATTCCAAATGATTACAATGTAAACGATTACCTTATGAACATATAGGCTACACCAATCTTAATGGGTACATACATGTACTAGGTGTACAAATTACCAAACAATACAACAATTTATATTTATTGATACAAGTCTACTCCTGTCACATCAAAATCCATACCAAACTTAGGTGGCCTGTCTACAGTTAGCTCCGCTTGAGAACAGACACTAAGCTAGTTGACAGACATTTTAAGTCTTAAATCGACGATTAGTTGATATCACTAAGTAAACTTCGAGAATTTATAGAAGTATTTATTCTGCTTCCATTTAATGGAATTGAACAGGTTTATTTAGTTTTTGTGTATGTATCAGATGTGAAACAGAGTAGAAAACAATATACTCATTTTAGGATATGGCAGCCATTCAGAACAGAGATTTATTCTTGAAGTCTGAAGTAGATGGATCTCTGTGTGCAGGCTGATTTAAATCAAATACATAATTGGGCTTCTTCATTAAACAATTCATCACATTTATCTAACAACAGGAAAGTCATACAATTTTTGCAGGAAATTTGTTTAAATCACGATCGATCGTTTCTTCTACAGTATTAAAATTTAATCAAAAAATAATCAACATTATTATCAATTTATACATTGAAATAAAGCATGAGGATGGTTTTTATTTGAGTGACATACATCTTAGCTTTACTTTTTTTCCTTCAGTAATCTCTGTTTAAGACTCAATAATTTAAGCAGCTTATACAACTCCATAACAATTGCTCTTTTTTAAAAGCAGGCATGATAAGAAATACCATCTTAAAAGTATTAATATCAAGATGTTTGTACATTACATAAGGAAAAATATAATTATTGTAAATACATCTTTAAGCTGGGTACCATCTGACTACTGTTGGTCTATCATTAAGCCCTCTTTTATGTAATAAATGAGAATAATTCCAATAAAAAATCTGGAAAGCACTAAGAAATAAACAAGTGTATATTAACCAAATAGAGTAATATAACAACTACTAGCATACCATATATGGCTTCATCTATTCTCAATAATTATATTATTCATACAATTATCACCAACAAATAACGATATTACATGTAACTCTCATGTTTTTGCAATAACATAACATTATTATTTAACCAAAACTCATCATTTCACAAACAAAGAAAATTCATAATTGATTACAAAGCTTGCTGCAAAATGACATCCATGTGAATGAAACACATACCGGTACTGTACATGTACAAGGATATTAATTCACTATTTCAAGTTAACTCCCTGGAGTACATGTCCTCTACATACATGTACAGGCCTTTAAAAACAACCTAGTTGTCATTAACAGCTTTTATAAGCAGTCAACATCATTTGGTTATTGAATTTGTATGTTCAATTAAAAGTTGTATCTTGCTTTGCAAGCCAGTTATTGTCTATAAATATAATAGATGAAGCCATATAAAGAAGAAGTACAGAATTTAACAGCTCTAATAATAATAATAATAATAATAATTTAGCCACTAATAAAAGTGAGAAATAAGACAACTACTACACAATGATATTTTTCACTTCACACATTACTATCCTTACACTCACTTTCATCCATTTTTGCTTTCTTATTAGAAAAGGAATAATCTTCAAAAGAAAAATATTGTCTACTTTTGCGTTTACGCGAACTTGATCTGATACCAGATTTATCAAGAACGTCTGCTGCAGTATTTAAGTCTGTAATTTGACTTGATAATGAAGAGTTAGTTTCTTCAATATGAAATGTTACTATTTTACTGTTAGCCTCCACAACAGGTAACAGTAGTTCTGACACTGTAACATCATTGTCTTTATCACTTGTATTTAAGGTAGACACAAGTGGAGTCCACCTTTCTTCTACAGTTCTTAATTTTTCTAATGGAACGTTCAAAGACATAGATTCACATTTTTCTTCTATGTCTTGTGGATTAGCCATATTATCACCAACATCGAGGACAGCCTCTCCTATCGAAGTCGTTACATCCATTGGAGACAGTTCTTCACTTATTTTACTTTTTGAACTTTTCTCCACTGCATCCACAGCTTTAGCAACTGCTTTTGCCGGTTTCAAAAATCTGCAACCTTCAAATTTTTCCCGCCGTTGTTGAAAATCTTCCCAAATATGTTTCATATTTCGAGATGAATCACTTGACTTAGGTGAAAGTGTCTGAGTTTCTAGAACTGTTGTCAATGTTTTATCATCTTCAGGATAATGTTGATGTGCTAAGAAACTCTGAACAGACAGTAATTTTAAACAGTCCACACACCGTACGCACAATGAACTTTTCTTTTTATATAAATCTAAATGAAGAGTTCCATTCTGAGAGATGGGTATTTGACCCACCTTGTATTCAAGTGCTGTGTGAACAACATCTAATCCTTTCATAACGTTTTTAATCATGGCACTTTTTTTAGATGGCTTCGTAAAATGCAGCAAGCCTTTCACGCTGACACGAAGAGGACCCAGTCTTTTGGACTGTGTTTTTTTACCATTTGTGGGCGAAATTTTATTTATAGTTTTTTTACGTTTGGGCTTGATGGTTTCACACTCTTCTTCTGTAAAAGATAAGGAAGTCAAGCTTTCTTCCTGAACATCCTCACTTTCTGCAGTACCTTCTTCCTCGGAACTATTCTCTAGAACAATTTTACTCTCTTCCTCTTTCTTCTTACCACGGTTGTTTAATTTTTTACTATTTTCTGGTTTCTTTTTGTTAACAGAAACTTGAAGAGCTTTCTCGGACTGTACTTCCGCTTTTTCAACAGAATCGCCCTTTAACATCTCGAGGAAGTTGATTTTCTTGTGCCTTAATCTTTTTGACACGACGGTAGGAATAACTACTGGTGCAGCTTTCGGGACTTTAGGTGATAGGGTTGCCGACGTGGTCCCACTCTTGCCATTTTCCTTCCTGAAATATATTTGAATTAAATATTGGTGAATTAGAGTTCATCCGTAAGTTTACTGATTTTATAATAATGCCCACTAGTAGAATTTATAATAATGCCCACTAGTAGAATTTATAATAATGCCCACTAGTAGAATTTATAATAATGCCCACTAGTAGAATTTATAATAATGCCCAATAGTAGAATTGGGGAAGAAAGGTGCATTAACTCCAAAATAATTAGGGCAGTAACTCTATTGTCTGTACATCCAGAATATCAATAAGGTTATTGACTTACAAATCAGCAATATCTTGGTGAACAATTCGAGCTATGAAAAAGAGTATTTAACAAGATATTGATGACAGGAGAAACAATTAAATGCGTAACATTTAAATTTGAAATGGTTACGTATTAACAATAAACATGTCATTATGACAATTAATTTGACATGAAATATTGGCATATAAAATTTTAAGGTGTTGGCAACTGAACTCTAACCAATTAAATATTTTTACATGCATAATGAGAGAAATGTGGCTCAACACAAGCTACACACTTGTGGGTTATTTCAGGATTAACACAGTAAATGTACATCTTATATGAATATTTCACTTGAGCAGTAGGTGACTTTAACGATGGCAGGAAACCACACTACTTGACTCAATTGCATACATGTATATATCTTATCGAAGTGCACACATCAGAATACTCATTCCTCCTCAATACATGTGAAACATATTTCAGTCTACATCTAAATCATTAGACTTGGGGGGTAGTTGGGTGATAAAGAATTGTAGCTCTACTGGGCCAGATTTTAGCAATATATGTGACCATATTGAGTCACCTTTAGTCAAATAATGGACCGTATATACATGGACAGGCAACAAGTCTGTTTGGTTGGATTCTCTGCTGATCACGCAAGACAGGACGAGATCTCAATGTCAACGATAAAACAAGTGACACGATTTTTGTTATTGCAGGACTTTATACTGGCCTAAAGTTCACAAAACATTATCAGACTTAAGTTGAGAATTTGCTTAACTTTCAATCATTGTTTATGAGAAATATCTTTGATCCAGAAATACAAAACTTTGCAACATTAAAAAAACAAAAATTTCATAAATGGCTATATTTTACTTAAAATAAGGTGAACAAATTTGACTAAATTCTCAACTTAAGTCTGAGAATGCTTTGTGAACTCGGGGCCAGATTTATTAACACCTGCTTACAATTAACAGTATTCTTATACTTTGTAGTTAACGAAAACTCAGCATGTTTTTTTTTTCAGATTCACATGGGTCTGTCTTAAGTCTGAAGACGATGTTTTGATTCATTTACACCCCAATCATCAGAAGTCCGTACGGGTTGAAAATAAAGGGTAGCAAGATAAATAAAAATATTATGAATTGATTTCTGTTTCTTTGCTTTTAAACTTAATACTGGTAATTGTTCAAGGGGAGGTAATTTTATTTTAGTCACAAATGTCAGGTCTACTCTTTTCCGAGGCACAGACTTCTAAACGCTTTGTTTGCGTTGCCTGTCAATCTATACACGGTCGATGGTTAAATTAAGTGTGCTTAAGTCTCTGTGACCCAGAACAGCTTTATATATTAGAGTAGGAGGAAGAGATGGTGAACGACAATTCATATACAGATTACGTGCCAATGACAGTGATATACATGGAATAGTGAAACAGTCTAAATATAATAATTCAAGAAAACCAACCGTTCTGGAGATGTGTTCCTGCTGGCAGTTCTTGATCCAGATCTCTTTTTTCTCACCATACGACCATGTACAGCAGGTACATTAGGTTGGAATAAGGCCATGTGTTGAGAAAGATGAGACAAATGTAGAACTGTGGCATCCTCTGACTTAGCAACACGAGGCTGTGGATAAGCATAATATCCAACCAACTGACAAGCATCAGTTTTCGATACAATTAATGTACTTTTAGAATTATAGCCTCGACCGTACTGAACCAAGAAGTAACGCTGCATCTCGGAACAGTTCATAACATATATACTCAACAGTTGACAACGTTTCTTTAATATTCCTGTATCTTTAGCTGGTAGTATCTGTTTATGTATATCAACCAGTCGTATAAAGGGTTTATTATTAATCATAATCGCTGGTAGATCATTCCAATATATAGTAACAGTAACCACCCAAGGGGTATTATTATAATCTGAAAGATTGGATTCTTGATGAGGTGCTAGATCCATGTTTGCTTCTGGAAATAAATCATCCGGTTTGTCCAGACGGAAATCATTCCCCAAAAGTTCAAAAGATTTTTCAAGAGGCAAGTTGAGGTCTGGTAGTGTAGTTTCAAGTGTATTAGAGAATCCATTTAATTCCGAATCTAATAAACTTTTCTCTGGTTTGGTATTAGCCAGTGCCACATTATTGAGATCCTGATCAATAGCTAGTGATTTATCAGTTATATTATTGTCTAGAACACTATTTACACACTTGTTTACATCTTCTACATGTACATCCATATCACCATCTTTAAGTTCAAACGATTCCTGTGAGTCTTCTTTAATATCAGAAACACTAGAATGTCCAATATCTGAGGATGAATATGTTGAGTCTGTATCCTCGTTATCTCCTTGTTCTGTTTTGACAGTCCACTCTTGATCCGAGACATCCATAGAGTTGTTGTCCAATAATCCAGTAGAAGAGTCATTACAGTTACCATGCATGTTAGTAAATCGGTGATCTTCACTAGGTGATGAGGCCAGTACAATCTTCTCCGGACTTTCTATAAAATCTTCACTAGTAGAAACATCTTTTACAGCATTTAATAACAGATCAACCTGAAGTAGAGCAACATATTTTATTAATTATAAGCCTTAAAATACAGATGTGACGTCATCCATTGATGTTAGCGTATCATTATTTCCAATAATGTACAGGCAACTTGCCAAGCGTACATTATCTATACTAGATGAAATATTGGAATCGCGCAACATATTTCATTGAAAAGCCTGTGCGGGGTAGTGTCTGTATTTTAAGTTGTTTAATGGTCTCAAGCTAAAGACATTGCTTAATATATTGAAACAACACTCGGCTAATGCCTTGTACAGTATCAATATATTGTATACTTAAAGTTGGGTTCCCAGCAAAGTATTTATCGGGTGGTTATTTCCAATAAAAGTATGTCAAATTTGGTATATATGGAAAGTATAGACACCCAATCTTACTAGAAAAATACTGGATTACGCCCATTGGGCAAGCACTGGGCAATATTGTCAGGGAATCACTAACTAGCAACCCAACAGGTTCTGCTGGCTTATTGTCTGCTAGCTAGGGTCAGGGAGCAGTTGTTATTTCTTGCTCAAATGGTTAGGCGGTTTGGGGGACATTGAGTGTTGTCAACGTACAAAAGACTCTGCGATTAAAAGGTCTAAAAAGAAGTAGACAGAAATAACTAAGAATTTACTTAGGCCTCAGTAAGTATGGTAAATGTACAGTAAGTATAAAGGATACATTCTGAAAAATGGACCCTCCCACAATGAAGTTAAGTCGGCAGACATTGCGATTAACAACAGCTTACTTATAGCTATGGGTATCCACGGCGAAAGCAAAGTTTTGAAAGGGAATTGAAGCAAATTTTTGATAGATTGGTTACTTTGAATATGTTTTTAGTCCACATATATCGTCAATTCACAAAGTTTGTACCCGGGAAGGCATCTTTAATCCATCAATAACATTAAATTTTTAAGTCAATTACAATAAACATGAAGCTCCATATAAACAAATTCAGAAGAGTTGATGCATGAAAAATGGGTTTTAAAATGAATCAACATTACACTGAATACAAAATTATTTTTTGTATAGTACTTTTGAATTTCAGTATACATGTAAGTTTACTTATAAATGATATTATGTGATAAGTTGGGTGTATACAAGTAGATAATGCAATTTCTATTTTAAACCTAGAGTAGTAGTAAGAGTCATCTGTCATAGTAAATCTAACTTCAATGTAAGTAATAAATTCACAAAAAAAAATTATTGTTGTTAATTACATGTTGTTTTGCCTAGTAATAATTTTCAACAAAAAAAAACATACCATTAAATCATATTGTTTCATGAATCTGATCAATGTACAGTATATGGTAGCTAGAACTATCAACAGTTGATTCAAACTACATTACTTGTACCATTGCGAGATTGTAAAAACATACAGCTACATGTACATGTAGTTGTAGTATGTAGGACACAATGACTTGGCTAACTGTTCTAAGTAAACTACGTATTCTGGTATTTATATGCCGGCTGTGTGCCAGAACAGATATTTACAATTAAACAGTCATAATACTGGTTAAATCATTCTTTAACTTCATTTACATGTTATTTATCAAATTTGACTGAGTTCTCCTGACTTTACTTTCAATTGTGTATTTCAAGAAATTTATCTAAAAACAGTTTAATGTAAATATTTTCCCTTAAAGGGCCAATCCCGATAACTTTTTAGGGAATAAAACTGCTTAATTTTGTGTTAAAATCATTTAAAACCCATTATCTAAGGCCGATCAACTAACCCGATTTTTGTGATACGCTTGTAAATAACTTAAACCTGACAGTCTGCATGTGGAAATGGAGACCTTTGTATCATACAGTATCTGGATAAAACCAGACTTTTTTTCTATAAAAATAATATGTAGGTAAAATTTACCTTTTGTTATCAAGTACAGTACATGGGTCATTCACTGTATAGACCTCTCAAGAAACGTTAATCGATTATAAGGTCACCAAATGAAAAAAATGACCATCAATCTTAAAAGGGTTACGTGCCTGGATAATCAATTTTGGCGTTCACGTCCAAATGACTCAATATTTTGAGTTGAAATTTTGAGACAAGGTATAAACACCATTTCCCTATATTTTGGCGTTTTATTTTCATACATTATCAGAATTTTATTTTTGAGCCTCTGTATAATACGGGATTTTCCCTTTAATACAACGTTCAGTATAAATTAAATTTTTAAAAGGTAGAAAACTTCAAAAGTTGTTAAATTGGTAGGCTAGTGTACATGTACAATTACCGTATAAATGTATACCTATTTATCCTATTTTAATTCTACAACATTACAGTACATGTATGTATAGATCTAGAATATTCTTTCTGTATTTTACATGTACATATAACAATAACATTGACCTACAGTACATAGTACATATATTTGTGGTTTCAATGATATACACAGAAATTTATGTGCATACATGTACATGTAAATACTGTATCTCAATTCAAATTCTATTTTGTATTTGAAATATATTGTTATAATAATAGGAAAAAAATAATCAACTGTTCTATTCTAGCCAAATGGACCAAAAATATGTTTATACAGTATACACTACATTTATTTACCTGATCTGGTGTCAAGGTCATATTTTCCCCCATCAGATTGATTGTCTCTCCACCTCCATTATTAAAGAAATCCATATCTGTAGATACACTGTGTTCAGATGGTACTGGAGAACCTAGATTATCATTTTCCATACTCAATATAGTGTTAATAATTTTATCATCATCAATATAACTCTCTGTAGTTACATGATTCACACCATTGTTTTTCTCAGATATTTTACTTATATAATTATTGTCAACATCACAAACTTTACTCTGAGACTGTAGTGTAGCACTGAAACGATCTAATAATTGGGGATTTGTACTAAATTTTTCTAACATAGCAAGTCCAGCACGTCCTTTTGTCTGTAGCACTTCCAAATCATCATCAGTTAGATGGGGAACGATGATATCGATAGGCTTTGCAGGCTGTACTATTTTTCCATCCGAATTTACAAGATTTGCAATTTCAAAGGATGACCTCCTCCTGTTACGAGATGTTTTGTTCAAGAAATAAACAAAATCATTTTGAAATTTCCCTGTGATTTTCAACTTGGACCCCGAATCTAGTTCCATTTCTGGCTCTTCTTCTTTTTCTAATCTACGTTTTGGTCGTCCATTGGAGTTGAATTTATCAAGAAAAGGGTTAACTGGTTGTTCTGGTTTCTTGAAGTTGCAATCTATAGAAACGGGTGCAGAGGTTGCCAATGAATTTTTAACCTTCTCTATTGTTTCTGATAAACCTTTCTTATTTTTTATTTTAACTGTCTTTGATTTTGGTTCTTTCAAATACAGGTTTGTTCCCCGACTCCTGGCTGCTGTCATGTACTTTCTCTTCTCAGTTTTTCCACTTTTTCTGTCGAAGCAAATGGGACTAGATGGCAGAGAGCCTCCACGAAAACAGTAATCATGATCGTGATTCACTGTTAAACAAACTGTAGAATTGTTGGGTAATTTATTACTCTGAAGCATGAGAGCAAGTTCCTTAGGTTCTTCAGGAGCAGGTATATAGTCCATGTCATCTAGCACCTCCGATCCAGCATCTGACCTGTCCCAATCTCCACAAGGAGACTGAAGAAGAGAAGGAATTCCAGGAGAAGGTGGCATACTACCAGATGATGCAGGAGAAACACCATAATTGACATTAAAAGAGTCCCGATTATATATTTTATCTGATTCAGTGTCATCTATGTTAGTAAAGGAGGCAAATTTACCAATTCTAAATTTTCCTACTTTCACTAGATCATGTCCAGTGTCTGTTTTATCACTTGTACTAGCAGCCACCCGGTTATCAACATCAAAATCTACAGTTTTATATTTTTTCTCATCAAATACAGAATCACTGTCATATTTTTGAAGTGAGGCGTTTTCCACAAGATTAGTGCCAGTATTGTGATAGTCACTACACTGAGAGTCTGAGGAAGAAAGAGTGGGAGATAGAACAGATAATCCAAGATGATAGCCTGAATTTCCTATAGGTGAACGGTCAAAATCAGATCCCTGAGATAAGAGGCGACCACTTCGTCCAGATAACTCTGGAAAACCACAGTGTAGACAGTTACTATCCAGTGATAAACTCCTTGTACGATGTTCAGCCTCTTCTGAAGAACTGTTGCCATCAATTCCTGAATCTGATTCATGATCCTCCCCATCTAATCTCTCTAAATATGAGTAACTGGGAGTGATATTTTTACCAGGTACTGAAGCATAACAGTGATCAGAAACAACCACAAAATGAAGAGCCTCAGAGTCACTGTGAGAGGTAACAGGATCTTCTATTGAGTCCAAAACACTGTCTTGAAGACTATTTTTACAATTCTCCAAATGATTTTTTAACACGCTACTACCGCTGTCTAAGGTAGATGTCACAGTCTTATTTTCACACATCTTCTCAGATACGGTAAACTTTGCCTGCCCGACATCAACTAGTTCATTACTAACTGTATCTCCAAGATCGCGCTCACATTGTTCAGATATGGATATTCCAATACTAGCACTATTATTTTCATCAGAGCTTTGATTAATTCCTACAACGGAAACACTATCAGGGCTCTGTTCATCACAGTTTACTTTCTTACAAGAAACAACATTTGTTTCATCAAATTGCTCACTATCTGCGTTCACAGTTTGTCCCGTTAATAATGAACGCATTATTGTCTTATTGTTGCACATTTTATTATCCAGTTCATCACTTGCTGTCCTAGTCACCATCAAATCTGAGGTAGATTCTTCAGAATTTAGAATATCATTGTCCTCCATACAGGAATCGGTGTCTGAATTCTCTGTCTTGTCTGTTATATTCAGTGACGGAGTAGGTAATATAGATGTATCATCCGTCTTGGATTGATCCGACACATTATTTATAGTATCACCATTTTTTTTACCGCAATTTAACAGGTCTTTTGTTGATTTGACAAAACACAAATTTGTGTCTGTAACATCTTTGGGTAAATTAGGTGTTTCCTCTGTTAGGCTAGCCTTTCTTCCTCTCTTCATAGAACCCATTGTATCAGCCACTTGACGTATGTCTTTTATCTCTAACTCTGGTGGCTTCCCATCCTCATCAGTTTCTGCACTCTGTTCTGATGTTTCATCACTTTTACCATCTTGGTGGTGGGTACCAGGACTGCTAGAATTATCAGAATCTCTTGTCTGGAGAACAGCAGTTGACGCCAGAAGGTCTAGGGCATTGAAGTCCATAGTCAAACTGTCCCGCATAATCTAGTCCACTCATCTATATGTTCTTTTTTTAGCAGCCTAATTCATAACCTGAAAATATAGAAAAATCAACATTTAGAAATAAAGTTTATATTATCTGTTTACATTTTAAATGCATTTAGAGGGGTTGTCAAGTATAAATTACATGTGACAAATAACAAAAGAGTAGCATACATTACATTATATATATTATATTCATATATATATACATGTAGTATGTCTGCACTACTCCACGCCAATCCTTTAAATAATATTAATCATTTGGTATTGTACATGTACTACATTACCATATTATGGTTAATTAAAATTACAGAATGTTATATTATGACTTATCAAGCTATATGATATGTAGCCAGGAATATAACCTGGTTTAATAACAAAAGTGGCTATGTACAAGGAAATAAAATCGTGGTCATATGAATAAACTGCACAGTTTCATTTTAAAGCAAAGCCATAGTAAGAAACATATTTAATCTAAATGATGTAACTAGCCCTGGGCGTTATTAGCTTTAAACTTTTACAGAGACTGCATCATATTCACAGTAAAATAAACCAGCTAAGACCACCATTTCCCCTCTTTACAACTCAATTATTAATAGTTAACTACAATAATATACAAATATTAATTACAATATACACAATAGATTAAACAGGTTCGTTGATATTAGACAATAAAGAAATATCTTATCACATTATATACATCCTGATTAAATAGTTTACCACAAGGATATGGCCTTTAACCAGATAAATTACTATTCTCCAGAATAAAAAGATACCTGGATGTACCTTTAGAAATAAGCAACATGAAAATTCATATGACTCCAGAAGATAGCACAAGATCATGACACTAAATTAATGAAATTTCACATTATTGATGTACATAAGCTTATAGTACACATGATTACTACTTAATAATTCACCTGCTATTCAGAATACACTATTGAGCACTGACAACCACAAACCTATACAACCAGCACAGGCCTAATCAATACACAATCTTCAAACTTATTGGACCATTTCTATATGACCCTCTGATAAGAATAGACATACACAAGATATAAAATTTAAATGTACAGGCCTAGTTTCATATCACTCAGGTAACCAATAGTTAACATCTTTCATACAAGTTATACAACAGAATAAAGACATAAATCACTTTATTTATTTTTTAATTTCTTGTTCAGTATTAATTAACTGTGACAATAATAACCAGTTTTACAAATCTATATTTATTGTAATAATTATGTAATTCATTCAATTACACACAACTCTAATATTTGACAGCCACAGACATATTTAATTCTCACAAGATCAAATTTGGCACAAAGCTCAACATTATCCCTAAAATAGCTAATTTATAAGATTCAGGGACATCTGTCGTTCTTTCCTTGCCTCTTGTGATGTGTGTCATCTTTTCCCTCATATTTCAAAATGTAATTTACATGTGCTTCTTTATTTTCAATAATATTTTGCATCCTAATAAAGTTGTCCCTTTATGATTTTGAAATAAAAGATTAAGACTGTCTATACATGTAGGTACATGTAATTGTAAATATTGTAATATTTGTATTTAATTTGTAAATATTGTTTCATCAACAAGTTACTAACAACCGACCCACCAACATGTACATTACCTTAATGAAATTGAATATTTTAATGTTGTTATATGAGCATCCAGTAAGGTTTTATAATATAACATATTATCATACAAACTTGAATCATACTATGACTAGTCAACTTGATGGTGTGGTAGAAGACCACAGGGAAGGACTTAACACCACAAAGAGTCCACTAACATATTGATCTGATAGCAGGAATAATTAGTTACACATTATCATCACTCTCATCTCACTGATACAGAAAATCATAGCTACATGTACCAGTAGTAATATTAGTATTATCACAACAAAATCACCATTTCACATCACAATATCTTAAAATACAGTCAGGCACACCCACTCAGAAAAATAATTACATCCCCATTTGAATGACCTATTTTTATTTGCACAGGAGTGATTTGTCAAGCATGTTTTTTAAACCAACTATCCTTGTGACTACTCCGTCTGCTAGTGAGGTATCTCACATTATTTAGTTTTTTCACATAAATGAAAACAAATCATGAATTATTTTTTTAAAGACTTGATTATAGACACTTGTAAAACAAAATGAATGATATTTGATCAGTGAATTAAGTAATCTTTACTGAAGTTTCAAGGCAATTTTCAGGGTGAAATTTAGGTAAGGTTTTCTATTATTATAGATGATTTTTTGATCCTGTGTCCACACAGATGTATCAGCCTGTCCAGCTTTAATTACTTTTTAAAGGGTGTGTTGCTGTACCCGGTCTTCATGTTTCCAATATTATTATAAGACTAAGAGAAAAATGTTTTGGAACTAGATAATGTATTGAATAATATCTATCATACCGGGTACTTGTTAACTTGGGGGCATAGCAGCAATACTTCTACTGATAAAAGAAAACTGGCACTAGGATAATTGACAGGACATGTATTGGGAGAGAAATAAGATCGTTCGTTTGTAGGGTGGTAGTTGTACTGATAACACAGGTTAATATAAAACTTTTATTTACTACCAGCAAATTATCACTTGTACAAATCAATAAAAACTAAGTAACAACCCTCTGCTATACTGTGAACAATAGTTACGTTACTGTGAAATATATTACTGCCTGTAGACTGTTTGATCAACATGAACAGTAGTCGGGCCCCAACAGGTGGCTTTTTTTTCATACTTGTCACTTCAGTAACCGGTCACTCTTAATTATCAAAGACCAGTCACATCATATATAACTTGTTTAGGTTCTTATATTGAACCATATGAATATCGTAATTTGCAATACAAAACTTTTAATATCTCTTCGACATTGGTAGGCCTAAAAATTCTTATGACTTCCCAAATCTGCTTTGGTCAAGACTAAGATTCAAAAAACTTTTAATTCAAATACATAAAAACTGAATTTCAGACAGATCATGAGGGAGGGCTGGCCATTTAAGCACTATGGAAATGTGCTGTATGCACTTAAGCATTATGGTTAAAGGGGAGGACGCCAAGTCAGAATTGGTGTAAATAAAGCCATGAGGACCCCTCACTGTAGCCTCAGCACAGGAAACTGGCATCCGTTCTTGCCAAGGCATTGTCACACATTGCTGTCCAGGAGGTGGCTTATCTGTAGTGGCCTAGCATTGCCAGGTAGGCCTAAAAAATTTTGTGACTTGTGAATTTAAGCGGTGATTATTTGAGGTTTCGTTTAAGTCTTAAAACAAAAAAAGGTAAAACATGTTATCAAAATGGCAGACATTTCCTTACGAAGAGGATTAAATAATTTGATAGTTGAATTTCTTTTACTGTGGCTTCATATACCGCATGTAAAATATACAAGCATGCCTATCGGATATCATTATTTCAAATTATATTATCACCATTGGTCGAAAAGTAAAGAATGAGTTGAATATTGGTGATTCTTGAGGGAGAAAACAGTTCGCTATTTGTATCATATTACCGTCACCAAAATGCTCAAAGTATAATTAATTTATAATGGAAGCCTCTCTTACAAATATAATAGAAATATATATCATTCTATATTCCGATACCTTTACGGTACCTTTACGGTACCTGAAAATAACAATAAATCTATTTTACATGCAATACATAAATTTATAGAAAAATCGCAATCCTTGGATGAGATTTGACGTGTAAATACTGAATATATAGTGCAGTACGACGATGTTCAAATAGGCACAAAAAAATAAATCTGATGTTATTAAATCCAAACTTTGCTAATGTATTATGTAAAGACAGATATCTAATCTAATGTTGTTGTATATTGTATTGTTTATTTCGATAACTGTTTTATAATAAGCCTAGCGGAAAAATTATATGAACATTTCTTTATATAACCAGCGGCTGCCAGGCAGGATACGCCCACATACAAGAGTTGGATAGAGAACAAGCTAAAAAGAAAGTGATTTTTCCTACAATCAAGGACAATAACTCATGAAGTTACAAATCGATATGCGCATATATCGAATGGAACCAAGATCTTTGAATGGGTTATGAACATGCATTTCAAGGTACTTCAAAATCGGATTAAAATTATGACCTCTACAGGGTTCACAACCTTGATAAACCATATTTTTACACAATATTCGCATACAAGTGGCGGCCATTTTGTCCAGCAGTTGTGGTCCGATTTCACAAAATTCAAACTCAACCTTCATTACAATGTAACGATGATATAATCAAATGTTTTTTAAATCGGATAATAATTGTGACCTCTAGAGGGACCACAAGCTAAACAAAGATGATTTTGCGTATTATCAGGGGCCATAATTCAGGAAGTTACGATCCACAACCTTGATATACCAGGATTCGCGTACGAACAGCGGCCATTTTGTATGGTCATTTTAGTCCGATTTTTCCGAAATTTGAACTCAACCCTCCTTAGTGTGTAACGTTGATATAATAGAACGGTTTTTCAAATTGGATAATAATTGTGACCTCCAGAGGTACCACAAGCTAAAATAGGTGATTTTTCGGACAATCGGGGGACATAATTCTGGAAATTACGTTCCGATAGGCACAAATATCGAAAGGAACCAAGATCTTTGGGTTATAACCATGCATTTCAAGTTTCATTAAAATCGAATTAAAATTGTGACCTCTACAGGGTCCACAACCTTGATATACCATTTTTTAACCGTATTCGCGTACGAATGGCGGCCATTTTGTATGGCAATTTTGGTCCAATTTTACCGAAATTCGAACTCAACCTTCCTTAGGGTGTAACGGTGATATAATCAAACGATTTTTTAAATCGGATAATTATTGTTACCTCCAGAGGGACCACAAGCTAAACCAAGGTGATTTTGCGTATAATCAGGGACCATAATTCAGGAAGTTACGATCCGATATGCGCAAATATCGAAAGGAACCAAGAAATTTGGGTTATAACTATGCATTTCAAGTTTCATCAAAATCGAATTAAAATTGTGATCTCTACAGGGTCCACAACCTTGATATACCATTTTTTAACAGTATTCGCGTACGAACGGCGGCCATTTTGTATGGTAATTTTGGTCCGATTTTTCCGAAATTTGAACTCAACCCTCTTTAGGGTGTAACAGTGATATAATCGAACGGTTTTACAACTCGGATAATAATTTTGACCTCCAGAGGTACCACGAGCTAAAATAGGTGATTTTTCGGACAATCAGGGGCCATAATTCAGGAAATTACGTTTCGATAGGCGCAAATATCGAAAGGAACCAAGATTTTTGGGTTATAAACATGCATGTCAAGTTTCATCGATATCGGTTCAAAATTGTGACCTCTATAGGGTCCACAAGCTAAAAACGTGATTTTTCGTACAATCAGGGGCCATAATCCATGAAGTTTTGATCCGATACATGCCAATATCGAAAGCAGCCGAGATCTTTTGGGGATAAACCTATATTTCAAGTTTCGTTAAAATCCGACAAGAATTGTGACCTATAGAGAGTCCACAAACAATTGTGGACGGACGGACGTCCGGACGGACGGACGGACGGACGTCCGGACGGACGGACGGACGGACAGACGGACAGGGGCGACGACATAATACGTCCACATGAAAATGTGGGCGTATAAAAATTATCATCCATTTTAGCGGAAATAAATTGAAAGCCAGTGTGAGCCCTGCTTACATCACAACCATTTTGGAAAAAATAATTAAATTTTAATATATGTAAGGTCTGAGGTGCAAGTATTGTTGTCTCAAGGCAGTTTTATGAAGATAATTTATATATAATCTTCGGGGGTTTTTCAAACTCACTATATCATTATTGTATACGCATGATGTATTTGAAATAGGATGTGGCTTAAATCCATTAAAGTTGCATTAGGTAATATTAGATAATGCTAGGTTCCAAGTCCCACTACCACGATCCAGTCCTCAACCACTGACAAAAGGAAAGCACACCTGAAAATCCAAATGAACTTTCTCAGCAAACACCAGGATGGAACCCATGACCTCCAGACTAGCGACCCAGCAACTAATCACTTAGCCACTGTGGCTCCTGGAGAAACATACTTAGGCGAGGAAGACAGTATTTTAAGAACAAAGAAATTTGCACATGTTGTATTTCACAAGTAGTTCAAACAAAAAAATATTGCCTAGTAATATTGGTGAGTAGTGAGAGAACATCAGTGGACAACATTCTAGTTGTACACACAGTATACCAAGGTATTACTAGCCTCAACAACATCAAGGACACTCAATGACATTTGTTATTGATTGTCATTCAAGACAATTTATCGAAATAATATTCACCATTGTGCAGACCTGCCATATTTGTTACTCTATCCACACAGTGTCATTAAATCAATAACAAGGGGTGTTCAAAAATCACAAGAAGCATGTTACGTAAATAATACTTCAGCATTACATGAGGTTAATTTCTGCTTCATTTTATTCTATTACACTAGAGAAATAAAATAAGACAATAATAGTTTTAGGAAAAATATTAAAAATAAGCCAACAGTGAGGCTGATGTCCCCCGCCGAAATCCCCCCAAAAAGATGACACATTAATTAATCGGACATTTATTTTTTTCAAAATTATCGAGCAATCAAACTATACACTAAGTTTCATCACTGTCTCTCAGAATCAAGATTGATTGGCTTCAGCTGGAAATGTTAATCATTGAACTCAGTCAAGATATTCACCTAATTAATATCTACATGTAAATCAAGTTTAAACTCAATTAAAAGCAGAGTTGTTAAGTTTCAAAGACTTGACCAATCAAATTGCTTATCGCTCCTTACCCTAAGCAGAAAATTCTCACCATCGAACTTATGAATCTATATTCAGAGTTTCATCGCTCTAACTTCATTATAACCAAAGTTATCGTGCCTCGAAGCATCAACCAATCAGATCGCTAATCTCTGCTTACTGTAAGTTGACAATGTTCATCATTGAACGCCATCAAGGCATTGGCCCAATGAACGGCTACACTGAGTTTGAACATTCTACCTCAATTAGAAGGAGAGTTATTGTGTTCCAAAGTCTCAACCCAATCAACTTGCTTATCATTCTGCTTACCCTGAGCAGACACTTAGTCAAGCTACATGTATTGATGTTATGAAACTACTGGGGTGGTGAAACATAATTTGACATGAAATTATTGCGAATTTCTATAGTGGGGGGAAAAATTATTGCGAATATAAATATTTTTTTCTAGTAAATTTGTCTATAAAATGTGGTAGATTATTAATTTTGGGGTGACAGTCTGCTCTTCAAAACATCAGTTGATTGGTGATCATTAAATAAACAACTATTGGGATTATGGCTTTGAGTCTGTATTCAACAGATCAAAGAAAATTAAATACCATACCTGTTATCAAACTCAATTTTTAAATATTTATTGTTAAATTAAATCCCTTGATAAACTCTAAGTTGACGAATGACTATAAGACAAACACATGGCGACAGAATATGGAAATTCCAAGGCCGCAAGAAAGTTTTCTCAAGGTTAATATTGGTACTTAGAGTAATAAAGGGGGGGTAATTCAATATAGCCAACATTTTAACAAACTTTCACGATTTAAAGGGACTGTCCCGAATAGAACATAGTCTCTAAAATAAAAGTTCGAGTCTGTAAGAAATTTAAACGCCAAAATATAGAAGACTGGTGTATATACCCTGACTCAAAATTTTAGCTCAAAATATTGAGTCGTTTGGACGTGATCGTTAAAACAGCTTATCCGGACACGTAACCCTTTTAAGATTTCTGGGCAATTCTTTCGTTGGGTGACCCTTTAATCGATTTCCGTTCCTTTAGAGGTCTACATGGTGAATGGTCGATGTGTTGTACTTGATAACAAAAGGTAAATTTCACCGACACATTAATTTTAATAAATTTAAAGTCAGGTTTTATCAAATCACCGCAAAATACAGTTTGGGACACCGGACTCCATTTCAAGATGAAGACCGTGGGTTTAAGTTGTTTGAAAACGTATCACATATATTGCTCGGCCCTCAGATAGGGGATCTTAACTGATTTTAACACAAAATTAAAGAGTTTTATTCTCAAAAACATTATCGGGATTGGCCCTTTAATTATTGCAAACATGAAATTATTGCGAGAGCCGAAAGGGCCTCGATTGCAATTGTCACAATAATTTTATGCTCGCAATTCAGTATTCACTAAGGTTCATCACTCTCACTTAATTATAACTAAAGTAATCATGTCCCAAGGCAACAACCAATCAAATTGCTTATGTCTGCTTACCCTAAGCATAGTATGTTCCTCTTCTGACTCAATCAAGACTTTGACCTAATAATAAACACCTTCACCAAGTTTGAACATTCTAGCTCAATAAGAAAGAGTTATTGTGTCCAAAAAAACGTGATGGACAGACAGATGGAGAAGGTTAACACGTTAAAAATGTTAAGTTAACAAGTTAATTATCAAAGCTGTTAATCATAACCATTTTAGTATTCAACTCATTTCAGAGAGTAAATAAACTTATACTTGATCGTTATTTTCATTCTGGATTTAGGTGGAATTTTTACCAGAAAACTTTTTTAGAAAACAAAATTAATGTCTTCGACCTTGACCCTTAATTCCAAATGGGAGACTAGAGACTTAAGGTTTTTTGACAGTGGCAATGTGGTCTGTGAATGATATATGTCATGAATTAGGCCCTTTCACTGGTCTGTATAAATATTTACCTTTTTATAAATCATCTAAAAATCAAATTGCTTATGACTTTGCTTAACTGATCAGAAAATAATCAACTTTATTTAGTCAGAGTATTGATGTAATGAACTCTACACCTAGTTTCATCACTCCCCCTGATTTGGCCACAGATCACTAATGATTTTCCCATTGACTTTAATATGAATTCTCGTCTCAACCTCTTGGTCAAAAGCATGTTTTAGATTAACCATGGAAAACTTGAGATACACAAACTGGAAGTAAAGACCTATCAACATGCAATTTTCTGTCCAACATTTCAACCTAACCTACCTCTTAATTTTAACCTTTGTAATGTATCCTTCCGCCTCAAAATCATAAATATTTACCAAAACATGGCAGAAAATGTATTTTCAAACCATTTTCTTCAATTCTACACCAAAAATTCAACAAAAGAAAGAGAAAGACTAAAAGTAACTTTCGCCCTTAATTCGTAGGGGACAGCGCACGAATATATATAAGACGAGGTATAGCTAAACCCAAAATTCGTGGGTGAACAATATCTCTAATTTTGCTATATCACTTTACAAACTTTTAAGTAACAGGAAATGTTACCAGTAAGATTCACAACTAGCTCACTGACTGGCTAACTCATTGCCCAGTACTGAGAAAATAACAAAATAATGGGTTCCATGGATTAAAGAGAAAAAAAGTCTGAATTCAAATACAGAGAGCCTTTGCTGAAAACAATGTTGATACTAAATCGATTGGCTATCACTTTCTATTTGTTTCACACTGTGATATTTATATATCACAAGATAAATAAACCAAATATAATTATGTGACTTACACTTGGTTGCTTAGATAATAACAGTCCATATTACAATAAATATTTCTTTTCAGTTTTTTTTTCTCAACTATTTGGGTACTTTGGCTGGTTGACTCTTCAAACTATACAAGAAGCTATATAATTATTATCTGTGAACACCAGTCTTGTAAAATATTAACAAAGAAGAAGTGTCTTGTCTTGTAAAAAAAAACCCAACAAAAAACAATAATCATGTCCATATTTTATTATCATACAAAACACACCTTGGATTACAAGACTCCAAGTGGCATTTTCACTTCCCCCAAAAAATTTGAGACATACATGCAATATTAATTTATTCTGCAGTCTGAGCCATGCTGTATGAACAAAGCAATCAATTATGTTTTTTAAAAATGTACCAATATTTCCAAGTCGCATTTACTCCAGTAAAATGAAATCCACTGTAGCATCAAGTATTCTTATTTTGAAAAATTGAATTCAGCACAAATTTTATCATCCGGGGTTGGGGGGGAGGGGAACTTAATGGCAGCTACATGTAATTGTGTCGCTTATTAAGGTAGATAATTTTGAACAAACAGGTGACAGTGTGCTATATATCCAAACATTTTGCAACACTTTTTACACTGTTTTCATGTTGTGGGGATTCCTACATATTGTTTCAATAAGTAGTTTAAGTAAAAATGGCTGCCATTTTGTACCAAGTGACAATCGCTATGTGTGCCCGTTCATTACTGGTTGTAAAAAATCACTGGCAAATTTGAAATTTCAATTGCTGCGATCGGGGGGGGGGGGGGGGGGATAAGTTTGTCTGTCCATAGCATATAACAGTAGGCACTTGTAGAATTCTGTTATACATCATATATATACGTAGATAATGTATTTTTGGGTTATTTAGGATTCTAGTCTATAAATAAAGTATTCTCTGGGTATTTAGAATTCTAGTAATTAGATGATTTATTCTTATGATACATTGTATATCTAGATAATATGTGACTTATCTTGCTTTAACTGTTTTATAAATTAGATAGAACAATACACCACTATAATTAAAACAAATTGATAAAATCTATCCCCCTTTGTTGTAAACCCGTTTTATAAACAAGTCAAAGCTGAATAAAGTTTGAGGAGCCCCACCCAACACGATATTATAAGTAGACAATACATGTTAATAGTCATACCTGAATAGGCGGTCTCTTATGTATGTGTTAACTGTATATACATGTAAGATATCTATTGTTTACTGGTAGACTAAGCAGACTCGTACCAAAATCAATAAAGAAGCCATAAGGTACCAAAGAATAGAATAAACACTATAATTTCTTAAATGATACCAGTTGAGTATGTCCAAGAAATAGAAAAATAAATAAATAACCTATTATGGAGCTACTATTGCCTATATAAACTATTTTTCACTGTCCACAGCTCACATAGTACATGTTGGTACATAATATAAAAATTAAACTGATAATAAGTGACATTAACATATTATTATTGGTAAGAAATAAAAATAACATAATATTAACAAGTTATAAAGTAACATGGTGATAAAATATTTGATAAAAACTTCACTGTTTGCTATTGAGAGCTTGTCAACACAGCCCTTTAAACTGTGTGACATTCAAACTATAAAATCTAGTAGTGCAGTAGTTCACATAATTACATTACCATGGACGCATGATTACCTATTGGTATAAAATACTCTGAATAACTGCCGATGTCATGTTATATAATTTGCAAAAATAAGCATGAAGCACCCCCAAAATATATGTTACTGTACATGTAAATAAGTGCTTAATCAGTAAGGATCAAATATCAATGTTGCAATAAAAAAGACTTACACACACTGTTAAAAATAAAGCAGCAGAAAATAACAGTGGTTTAACTCTTTATTTAATTTTAAAATTTAAACTGAACAAACTTGGACATGGTATTTACCTGAGTAACATTCAGAAACTAAATATAAGCAGTATAAATAAATAACCACTTTAACCTGACTGTCCTCTTTCGCTATGGTGTGCTCTGATAGCTAGATCAGTCCATATTATACTGTAGGGGTGTAAGGGAAGTTGTATACTAAGATGGTTGAATGTATTTACAATGTATCTCTTTACAATTTCAGTCACTACAATAATTCAAACTGAAACAATTACATACCTAATTAACATTTTAAAAGTGTGTCTTTTGTGTAACAGTAAAATACATTTGTAAACATGGAACCCTTTTTTTTTGTCTCAAAACCAGCTTCTATTCTCATTAAATATTTAATAGGCTTTATTATCACAATCAGGCTCTAGAACATGTACACACAAGCAATCAGGCACTTGTAAAACTTATTTATTTTTTTCAAAAATAACATTAAGCTGTCCCCAAGTATTATGTCAAACTTGTTTGTTGGTTTTCACATGACCAGTTTGCAACCATTGATCCCATTCTTTCTTGATTCCACAGTTGTACGTGACAAGGAGTAGGGTCGCATTTCCAACTTCGTGGGTTTTCTGCGGATTATTGAAATAAATTTAAACCATGTTAGTCCTGAAATGACCCAGTTTGTGTCCAGTAGAATTAAACCCATTTCACCAAAATAATAAAATTGTCTCATTACCATGTCATAGAAAATTAAATGTTTCTAGAGAACAGACGTTGGCCAAATGGAACTGATATTTGAGATAATTAACGAGAAAGGCCATGTTATTGAAATGCTGATAGATTTTCAGACGAGTTATTTGTCCCTGAATCTGATAATCCTCCTTTTTATGTGAATACAAATGTAATTGGATTTAGGCATACTTAATATTATTTTTGAAAGAAATTGTCCATTTTCCAAAGTCTGCATGTACATTCACAGTGTAAGCTGATATCTAACCATCAGTGGTATACCCGACATCTTTAAATATCAAAGGTCTGGCAGAAGGCAGATGCTCTTCGACTAGTCTAATATTGATTCTAGGGGGAGCAGTACAGGTCTGATTTGGACTGAATAAAATATGAAAACCTGGTTAATTAAAAGCTGATAACTGAAGTGATAACTGATATTAAGTGGGAAATGGACCAACAACAACAATGTTAATTATTACTAGCTAGACAAATTTAAAGGACCTAATTCTGTAACCCAAAATCCTCCAAAATCTTCCACATCGAAAACACAAATTATAGGTCAATTTAAATCAACATTGATGATGTAAACTTACCAAAGATGAGCTTCTAAAATTTGATATTTAAGATAAAAAAAATTTGTTTAACATTGGTACACAAATCGTGTACCACAATGCACATCAGTCGCAGCTGTATTGAGAGACTCTAGGGACGAGGCTAGACACACTGCACCAAACCAAATGGAGTTATGTAGACTGGAATAACTAGATGCTATAAATGTGCACTTTATTGCGACTGCTGGCTTACTTCGCCGAACATAACTGATTTGAAATCGGAGTAAAAATGAAAACTATATACATTCATATTACAGTATTATATGTGTTGCGACCCACTTTTGTGAATTTCTAGGTCCCAGATGTTAGTGATTTAGCTCCTTTAAAACAAACATCTTAGAATTCTAATTTTTCATCTTGATACTACAACACTTGAATAGAAACCTATTTGTAAATATCAAACATGTACAGCTGCTTTTAACAGACGACAATAACAGACGATAACAGGAGCCTAAACATGGATCAATGGTTTGACTTCAATTCAGTAGAGGAGGGGTGGTAGGGGGAAATCTTATGATTTGCGCCAAATTTTCCAAACAGAATTTACACATTTTTACTTTTAGTAATTGATTTAACACCTAATTCAAATACAGAACGGGAATATTATTACTAAATAAGTGGTAGGTTTAAATTTTTAAATATTCTACAGAAAGAACCAATGCTCAGATCTAACAGAATTTGTGTCAAAAATGAAATTAAAATCAACAAACTGACTTCAACTTAATATTTTGAAATAAACATTTGATCACCTTGATATTGCCCCATAGCTAATGAAATTAAACATGCCCAACCCCAATTTAATACTTTAAAATACTCAACATGTTTAACTCCCTAAAGGGCGCGTTGGGCAGTCTAAAATGCACATTTTAAAATTGGCACTGTAATTTTTGTTGATAAGATATGACATTTTTTGTTATTTTTGGTGGCAAACTACATATTAATAACCAAAAAAATACTAGTTTTATTTACTAACCTTGTTCCAAACTTGGCCCAAAAGCATGATAATAAACAGTGCTAATGACAAAAAAATTTTCGACTATAGGTCGTGGTTTGTCTGGTATCCATGGAAAGGCAAAAAAAAACGATAGATGGTAGAGGGATTTCCTTCTGACATATCTACAGACATCGATATTTCCAGGCACATGTGCATGGCGTGCGCAGGCACATTTGCTTTAAAAAAACTTTTTTGCAGGAACAAAATTACCGTATAATAATTTACTAGAATAAGCTAGTCGATGATAAAAACATCAGCATGCGACGTAACGATTCCACCTGTGACTTATGACCTATAACCTGTGACCTCTGTTCAATTTAGTGACAATTCTAGTAGAATGCCAGACAATGATTAAAAGAATAGCACGCGAAGTATGAACTATCACCTGTGACCTCGGCGACCCCTAAACACCAGTACCGTGTAGTAACCAACTTACGCCTGATAATTAATTCTATAACGATGGCTTCCTATCTAGTATGAAATGGAGAAAAAAGAACAAAGTCTTTTGCCGAGTATGTGGTGATGTTATTTTATTTCAAAATTATAAAGTGCATATACAGCGAGTTCCATGGCTCGAAATGTTAGCCTGTCTACTTGTCGCCGACAGGCGATTTTTCGTCTGACAGGAAGCAAATAAAACTACCCGACAGGTGGACTAAATTTTACTTGATGTTCAGTAAATTGACCACAATACTCATGTCCACGTCACTTAAATATAGGCCCTAATTATTTGTTTCTAAATGCAAGAATTGATCACGGAAATACCGCGAAAAGCTGCCATTTGCACTGTTTACATTACTCCCTGTAGCAGACTACACATACGCACACAGTTTGAAAGTAGGCAATTTTATAACAATGAATTTCACACCATCTAGGCTTGTTTTCACCTGCTTGACATTAGTTTATAGCAGTATGGGATTATCTCTAAATAAATTAAAACTTCACCTGAAATAATTCTACCGTAAAGACACCACAGTAAATAATAAACATAGGTTGCCAGGCAACGAAACATACGCCCACAGCAGCTAAATCGTCCGGGCAGTCAACAAGAGTTGTCGCATATTTTACTTTTTTCGGTAATGAAACATTTATAATACACTAAAATCTGATTAAAAGTAACAACTCATTATGTAATTATCAGAAAATCATTGGAATTTGTTTGGCTTTGATAAAGTTCTCCTCCATGCTGTTCAAATTATCTAAATTCATTGAAACTCAATATACTTGTTCGTCTCATGACCTTCAACACTGTGTAAAAATTTAAAGTCAGTCGGATATTAACTTTAGCCTCTAGAGCGTCCACAAAATTTTGAAATTGATCAAGGGCCATAACTCATACAGTAATTATCGGAAACGCTGAAAATCAATCGGCCTCTTCGTCTCATGACCTTAAACACTGTGTATAAATTTAAAGTCAATCGGATATTAACTTTGGCCTCTAGAGCATCCACAAGAATTTTTGAAGTGAGCAAGGGCCATAACTCTGACAGTAATTATCGGAAATTGCTAGGATTCTTCATTTTATGACCTTAAACACTGTGTATAAATTTAAAGTCAATCGGTTATTAACTTTAGCCTCTAGAGCGACCACAATAGGCTTCTTCATTTTATGACCTTAAACACTGTATAAATTTAAAGTCAATCAGTTATTAACTTTAGCCTCTAGAGCGTCCACAAGATTTTATGAAGTGATCAAGGGCCATAACTCTGACAGTTATTATCGGAAATCGATGAAAATCAATAGACTTCTTCGTCTCATGACCTTAAACACGGTGTATAAATTTAAAGTCAATCGGTTATTAACTTTAGCCTTTTAGAGTGTCAACAAGATTTTTTGAAGTGATCAAGGGCCATAACTCCGACAGTTATCGGAAATCGTGAAAATCAATAGGCATCTTTGTCTCATGACCTTAAAACACTGTGTATAAATTTAAAGCCGGACGGACGGGGGGCGACGGCAATATACGACCACATTTCAATGTGGGCGTATAAAAAGTGTCTTGAATTGAAATGTACACAGATCGGTCGTTGCTTCATGTATTTAATCATTTAAAAAGGTTTTTTTAAAAATTCCATAAATATAAAGGCTATGATTGAATAATTTACAAGACAATTTGACAAAACAGAAACTCCAGGATTTAAATACAAAAGAGGTTAAGGGGATTTCAGAGACAGAGTATACTATGTAAGCCTGCTTTACTTTCCATCAAAGATCTCTGTACTCAGACACTGTACACTAGTGTTCTAATATTTAACATGGCCGTTCGTTGTGCAGACACAGTGGAACAAAAAATACATGGTATGCATTTCTAGATGGTATTGACATTCAACACATGGTCAACATACAGAACTTACAAACTACACACTGTCTCTCCTTTCTTAAAATACCTTTACAAGTGTAACATTGTTCTAGAACCATACAACCATCATATTATACATACCAAGTCAACTATATTCATGTACCTGTAATTATATCTCATCTTAAACTCTATCATACTTTTTACACTCAAATCTAAATTAACATCAATTCACCCTTTACAATCTAATTTACACATAAACAAAAACAAGCCAACAGTGAGGTTGATGTCCTGCGCCGAAATCCCAAAATAAATAGATGACATATATTAATTAATCGCACATTTATTATTTTTTCAAAAGTATCGAGGAATCAAACTATACACTTAGTTTCATCACTCTCTATCGATAGAATCAAGATAATCTTGTCCAAAAGCATCGACCAATGAAACTGATCAGCTCTGCTTAACTTGAGCTCGAAATGTTAACCATTGAACTCAGTCAGGACATTCACCTTATGAACATCTACATCAAGTTTAAACATTCTACCTCAATTAAAAGCAGAGTTGTTATGTTCTAAAGTCTTGACCAATCAAATTGCTTACCGCTCCTTAACCTAAGAAGAACATTTGCACCATAAAACTTAGCCAAAGTTATGATATAATGAATGAATGTATATTCGGATTTTCATCGCTCTCACTTCATTATAATCAAAGTTATCGTGCCCCAAAGCATCAACCAATCAGATTGCTTATCTCTATTTACAGTAAACTCCATCACCTTATGAACGCCTACACCAACTTTGAATATTTTACCTCAATTAGAAAGACATTTAATGTGTTCCTGACATTGCTTATCGCTCTGCTTTCCCTCAGCAGAACATGCTCATTAATTTAATGTAACTGCACACCAAGTTTCATCCCTATCATTAAATTAGAACTTAAGTGATCGTGTCCTAAAGCATCAACCAATCAAATTGCTTACACTAAGCAGAAAATGCTCATATACGAACTGTCAAGGTATTGACCAAATAAACACCTATGTACACCAAATTTGAACGTTCTAGCTCAATTAGAAGGAGAGCACAGGCACATGAAGTGATTAAAATAAAACTTCTTACTACTCTTTGACATATTACAGTAATAAGATGTAATCAGCTGCCATTTTGTTTCGACTTGGAAGACATTTTGTCTATCATCTCACAATACTAATTAGTTCTAACACTTCCTGCCAACGAGACTTTATTTGATCATTTTACACCTTCCTATGTTATTAAATTTGTCATTTTACAGTGATATAGACAACCGAAAAAACATTTACTTTAAGATATGACACTTGTTGGTGACAATATTCTATAAGAAATGTCTGCATAATTGCTAGTCAGAATATTGTAAACACAACAGGTATATTGTTGTAGATAAAGAGAAAGACTGACATGTCTGTATTTCACCTGACCAACACAATAACATGAAGACAGAATCTTGTTACCTCGGGGCTCGATCAATGTTCACATTTTACATTGCATCATTACCGGTATTGTATAGAGAGCCAATCGTCACATAAAATGAAAAGGTTACATTTATAAAATATGCACACAAATCTTGTATTCCCCTAAACTTAAATAAGGTGGCTACACAAATATGAATGTATGTAAAGGCTTGCCATGCTACTTTAAACCATAATTTGTTAGCTATGCAAAATGTTTGCTTTCAGTTACTAATAATATTGAAACGTAGCTAGAGAACTATCATGTTTGAGTATGAAGTGAAGCTGAACACTGACAAGAGATTTTGTTGCCCACAGCATAATGTGTAAATGTCAAGAAATCAGTGATAGAAGTGTGACACCATCTTATTCTATAAATACATTTACTTAATTTATGATATTGTTTAGTGGTCATGCTAAATTGTAAACTATAAGTAAGCTTACATTTAAACTTACTTGTACTAATACCAGCTTAATGAGGTTATTTAAATATGAATTTGGCTAATATTAATTACATTTATCTTCTTGGTAAAATTGATAATGACTACCAGTATATAACTGCTACAAGTTGTAAAATAAGAAATGTATGCATTATGATATTAATGTGATATAACTGTATAAATATAGCAATATAAATTACTCTGTAAATTAGCAAAGACAACTTCACCCCCAGGTGTAAACAATACAAAGTTTTGTGTAATTTACTAATTATAACTGATGTGAAACAGTGGAGGACACAACTTTATGGACCACCAATGTCTAAATCAAAACAAGCCGACAGTGAGGATTGATGTCCCCCGCCGAAATCCCAAAATATATAGATGATACATTTTAATGAATCGTACATTTACTTTTTTTCAAAAGTATCAAGCAATCAAACTGATTATCAACTTCACACTAAGTTTCATCACTCTTTATCCGATAGAATCAAAGTCATCTTGTCACAAAACATCGGCCAATGAAATTGCTTAGATCAGCTAAGCTTTAGCTGGAAATGTTAATCATTGAACTCAGTCAAGACATTCACCTATGAACATCGACGTCAAGTTAAAACATTTGACCTCAATTAAAAGCAGGGTGTTATGTCTTGACCAATAAAATTGCTTATCGCTACTTAGCCTTAGCAGAAAATTCTCATCAACGTCATCATCAAACTTAATTATGAACGTTATCTGCGCAAAAGCAGCAACCAATCAGATTGCTTATATCTGCTTACTGTAAGCAGACAATGTTTATCACCGAACTCCATTAAGTTTGAACATTCTACCTCAATTAGGAGAGTTATTGTGTTCCAAAGTCTTAACCAATCAAATTGCTTAACTCTCTGCTCACTCTCAGCAGAAAATGCTCATTATCAAATTTAGTCAGGGTATTCGTGTAATAAAACTATGTACACCAAATTTCATCACACTCACTTAATTAGAACTAAAGTTATGTCCCAAAGCATCAACCAAATTGCTGATCTCTTCTTACCCTAAGCAGAAAATGCTCATCTTCAAACTCTTTTAAGGCATTTACCTAATAAACAAGTTTGAACATTCTAGCACAATTGACCTTTCCGTCAGAGACCCGTAGCTCCTCCCCCTTTTTATAATGACGTCACCTTAGACAACATTGACGCGCCTTAGACATAAACAAGCATGGCGATGGCAGAACGACGTTCAATCTTGTGCCAATCTTTTGGACCTTTCCGCTAATTTTTTAGAATAAATTTTTGAAAGAGAAGTGTATTGTTAGTTTGGAGTAAAGACAGCAATCCTCCGGGTACTATAGAAGGATATTTTCCTGACATGGACCTGTTTTAGGCGATTGACGACAGACCAACGATCAGTGGATATGTCACGGAAGTCAAAACTGACAAGACATAGATAGAGCGAGAAACCATATTTATTTCGTTTAAATTTGACTTCAAAGGAAGTAACAGACTACCATCGTTGCTGTCAGACTGGGTAAGCAAATTCTCCTTTTTTAATATCACTTATGTCGATATTTGTATTGCAATTGTAAGCATGTTGAGTTACTAAACGTTAGTGAAGCGTAGCCGTAATGGGGTGGGGTGGGGTACAATACACTTATCAACGTATGACATTCATCGGAGCTGCAATTAATAAGGTTCATCATAGTTCAGCATAGTCTGGTCTGGATTTGATATAAATTTAGAGAAAACTAAGGTTGGATATAGGCACTTATGTAGATTGCAAGGCCTATAAGGCCTAGTAGGCCACACTAAACATAAAGTTGCGTTAGGCTATTCAATATTGTCGCGACTTGTACTACTACTATAACTAATACTCTATAATTTTTTATAGTGGAATATTAAGACTAGGCATCGAAATTACACTTTTTATAACTGGTGCAGTGTGTCTATATAGTAGGCCAGGCCACCCCATATGTTCCTTTCAACAAATAAAATAGAGAAACATGCCGAGATTTTCTTTTTATCACGATGATTTAACTTGTAGGATGTGTGGCTACTGCTCCCTTGCTGTCAAATGACCCATGCACATTGATCAGTCACTAAAACAACAATGAAGAAAAACCAAGACTAAGAGGTGACAAGATTGATCCTGTTCATAGAGTTATATAACTCTATGATCCTGTTGCAGTAATCCGCACCCACATTATCCATCAACCTAATGTCATTTGGTTTGAGAATACACTTCAAGATTGTAGATACCGGTAAGTAATACTCAAAAGTATTAATAAAATATTATTTATTTAAAAATACATGTACTTGTACAGTAAAGGCTACATCTAAATGATTAGAAATAATTATGCAACAGTTTTGTAATGTATGTTCTGAAGCAAAAGGTAACAGACTTTGCATAGAGTGACATTGTGAAATCACATACTAAAACCCTTTGTAAGAGTTTGAAGAATTAGCTTATATATATGTCATATGTGGTTATCGAAGATTATTAATAATATTAAGCAATACGGTACTAGTAAATAAAATAAAACCAAGTACGAACAATCCAAACCATTAGACAAAATTCGAAGTCCTAAAAAAAAAACGTTTTAGGCAAAATAGTGTACATTTTTTGTTAATTGTTTGTATTTTTTTTTTCTTCTTCAGGAATGTTGCTGTAAAAGAATAAAGAAGTAATAAGCTATAGACTGATATAAAATATACACATACATAATGTGATGTGTGTATATAGGCCTAAATTGAATTTTACATATATATTTTTGAAACAATTGCAGTATGGTTCCACTTAATTGACACCAGCATCGAAAAAATAAAAACATGCTATTTTATATCAGAGTTTTTCAAATAAACCCAACAAATTTGTGTCGTGAAATTAAATGATTAATATTTACCCTGAATTTCACCGTAATACATGACTAGGAAGACAAAACAACAAATTTCAGTGGAAAATGTATTTGGAAAGAATAGGCCTAGCAACAAGAAAAATGGGAGTAACGCTTTTCTATCTTTGTATGATCTGTATTAATTGTGAACTCTTGATTTGATAATAAAATTATTAGAGTAGTTAAAAAGCTAGTTTATTTACCTGTCAACAATTTGTCTTTTTATTGCTGCAGCTCTTGTTAATTTTGGTTTAATGTTATACTTCCATTTTATGATCAGGTGAATATGGTTCCGAAATATTTTCTATTGGTCCAGGCAGCGTCAGAAAGTGCTGAAAATCAGTTGATTTAACATGTCATTTTAAATGCAAAGTATTCAAACATTACATTTAAGACTACTAGAACTAAAATACCAAATAATAATGCCTGTAGGCCTAGAAGACACATCTCGTCTAGCCTAAATTGGCTATCTTGATAAACTTTCTTAGAACTAGGCCTAGGCCTCTAGTTTGGCCTTCATTTGGTTGTGGCAATAGAATTTTAGGCCTATATAAAAGCGTTCATTACATACCGTCTGGTTAGACTGTCTAGGCCTAGCCTACTGTGGGCCTTGAACTGATCAGGAAGGGGAGGGTGAAGAAATCCCCACCTTGTTGCCGAATTCTGCAACACGATACGGAATGGATGAATGTTATGGAATGATGTGAGATAACTCGTAAAAAAAACATAAAAGAAGATAAGACAGTATCAGTATCGACAGAAACATAGGCCTACCCTACACCTAGGTTGCTCCCGACGTTTTGACACTGGCGACTGTAGTGTAACTTTACAGTCATAGTAGGCCTACTCATAGTGTAAGCAGACGACGTGTTATACGATAAAGGCGTAGATTACATAATATTTTATTGTTTTTTGGCTAAACGAAAACAAATTTATTAACATTGGAATAGTTTACATAAAATTAAATGTTATTTAGCATTTAAAAAATAATTTACTTACCCCAGAACACACGTTAGAATTGACGTTTGTTTACATTTAATTGGGCAGTGACTTCGACAGCTGTCTATCTATTAAAAGACACGTCCCATATTTCTTTCAACTGTTTCGGGAAGGTAATGCACACTACATCACCCTTTAACCTGTCTGGATAGCAGCTATCGCTGTTACGATGTCCGTGTGAGCAATAATTAACTACGATTGACGACGTTTCAACACACGGCAAAATGTCAAAATTCACGTAGTTTGTCTAAGGTGATGAAGCGTGGAAACGCGACGTCATTTCGCGGGAAACGTAATCGAAGCTGATTGGTCAAAGCCTTATTGTGGGCGGAGTCGACGGAAAGGTCAATTAGAAAGAGAGTTATTGTGTCCCAAGGTGTCAGTCAATCAAATTGTTTATCGCCCTGCTTACCCTGAGCAGAAAATGCTCATTATCGAACTTAGTCAAGGTATTGATATAAAGAAACTATACACCAAGTTTCATCACTCTTGCCTTATTACAACAAAAGTTATTGTGTCCTAGACAGACAGACGGACAAACCCATTTTAATAGTACCCTGCTTTCTTCGAAAGGCGGGGGACAAAAAATCAAAAGAAGAGTTAACAATTTGTGCAACACAAATCCACCCAAGAAGATTCTCCTTTTCTAATCTTAACCCAAATAAACCATTTTTCATCTATTGTATAGCTTGAAATTTTGAGTCACCAGTCACCACTACAGGATATATACTTTAACCAGGATATCATACCATAAAGAAGGAAATATGTTAAACATTATTTTAATCTTAATAGCATTCTTTTGTAAAAATCTTAATCCAAACTCCACTACTTACTCTTAGGTTATTAATAACAAAATAAATTTTAATATAATCTTTAGTCTTAAAACAGTTTTTTTCATCAATGATGCAATTTAAATACAAGGTTATTAATATACCCATGTAAAGAGGTCATACTGTTTCAATACTATTACTATTATCAATAAATCTTTCCTGTTACCATTTTACTTCATATTATATTTGTATATCCAGTCATCTAAGTTGTAACTAAATATTCAAGACACACCCACATGACATGCACATCAGAGTATTGACTACGTCCAGTAGATTAATAAAATTGTAAAAGCAGCTGAATCGTCCGAGCAGTTGAGCAGTTGACAAGTGTTGTTGCATATTTATTCTTTTGTAGGTAAATAGGGGCATATATAGACAATTTCATACAGATGACATAGCGGTGTAACAGTGATATAATCAAACTTTTTTTTTTAAATCGGATAAAAATGGCAATTTTTCGTTTAATCAGAGACCATAATTCAGGGAGTTACGATCCGATATGTGCAAATATCGAAAGGATCAAAGATCTTTGAGATATAAACATGCATTTTAAGTTTCATCAAAATTAAATCAAAATTGTGACCTCTACAATGTTCACAAGCTAAAAACAAGATTTTTCGTGCAATCAGGAGCCATAATCCATGGTGATAAACCTATATTTCAAGTTTCATTGAAATTGGATAAAAATTGTAACCTGTAGAGTGTTCACAAACAATTGTGGACTGATGGATTATATATACATCCACATGAAAATGTGGGCATTTAAAAATAATGACCTCTAGTTTAAGAGTGTCCACAAGGTAAAACCGTGATTTTCGTACAATCAGGGCTCATCATCCATGAATTTACAATCTAATGAATACATGCCAATTTTGAAAGGAAACAAATCTTTCGGATGAAAATTGTGACCTGTAGTAGAGTGTCCACAAACAAAATGTGGAAGGATGGACAGGGAAAAGGACAGTGCATGTAAGATGAAATAAAATTTTATGGCATGTCAGATCCAACCGGGCTATAATGCGCCAAAGTATGGTAAATATTATGAGACAGGCAAAATTATATCACATGCATTAAAAAAAACAAAATCACAGTGAGTAAAATTAAAAGTAAAATACAACTTTGTAAAATGAATCATTAGTTGGAGAGACTAAGATAAATGTATGTAAGATGAATAATTAGTTGGAAAACCAGCCTCAGAGAACCTATACACTATTTGAAGGTCAGATCTATACCTTATAGGAAAATTCTGAAATAAAATGTTACAGATCCATTTCAAGAATCTGTATCCATTTCCGATACTTAAGAGAACACACGTCGACAAGCGACATTCCCTGAAACTCAAACGGTCATTAAAAGGCTCGTCATGTGAATAATTAATGTCTAAATAATAGTTTATATAACATTTGAAGTCAAAATATAGATCAACAATTCAGGTTGATTTAGCTGAATTAATAAGCTCTTACATAATGCATCTTTAACTTTAAGAAAATGAAGAATGCAGTTTAACCAGAATCATCATGTAAATTTCTGTTTACTGTCTTTTTAAACCCTCAAGATGTTTTTTCTTTTTTTAAGTTTATTAACCAAATACTATTATCATTTTATAATGTATTCTTAAACACAACAAAAGTCGCGGTCACACTACGTTATTTAGCACGAGCTAAATTTAGCCCGTGCTAGTTAACACAGTCCAAGCGTTAACACAGACGAAAAGTCTGTGTTGAATTAGCTCTTGCTAGTTTAACACGGGCTAATTTAACACAGGCTAATTTAGCACGGCCAAAAACATCGAACCAGGCCTGGGCTAAAATTTAGCCTGTGCCACTTGCACACTACTTCCGCTTTACTTAGTTACCATGGTCGCGCGTTTGTTAAATTAATATATTTACCTTAATTCAAGTAATAATCTTATAATGTCCGATAAAAAAGATCGAGGGTCCAATTGGACCAATGAAGAAAGCCTTGCCCTGTTGGGAATATGGAGACAAGATTTCATCCAAGCGCAGTTGACAGGGACTTGTAAAAATAGAATTGTGTACCCAAAAATTGCGAGTGAGCTTTTGCAATTAGGCTACGAAAGAAACGTCTCATGGTTGAAGGAGAAAAAGGAAGCATTTTTCGTTTGTGGCTGTTGCTAGGAAAACCCGGAAGTAAACAGAAAGTGATGTTACGCGACATCTGGCGATTTGCACTTATGACGTCACAGGGTCATCTTCGGTTCGTTTGGTGGAAACGTGTGTGAACGCGACGCTGAGATTTTAGCCCAAGCTAATTTAGCACTAGCTAGTTTAGCACGGGCTAACTCGATGCAGTGTGACCGCGGCTAAAGTCAACCTGTAAGACTGTGTGTTAATCATCAGTGTTTATTCTGAAGACAAAATAGTCTGCATGCATTTAAACCAATTTGCTTTAAAGAGTTGAGTCTAGATTATATAACGACCTGTCAATTTCACTATCTTTTTACCTGATGGGATGGTAATTATCAACATCAGCAGTGATCAAAATAGTCTTATCTATCTACTGCTGAAATATGGAAGACCAAATGGGACAATATTCAGGATTCGTGTTTCTACATTCTAGTTTGAACATTTTAGACACGAACGCAACATTCTAAACAAATGATTCTCGTTTCTATATTCCAGTTTGAACATTTTAGACACGAACGCAACATTCTAAACTAATGATTCTCGTTTCTACATTCTTATGTCAACACTTCATGCACAAAATCAACATTTTAAACAAAAAATTGACTTTATGTTTCATTTTCGCCGTTTTATCGGTAACTTTTATACATCATTAAATATTAAAATTATAAAATAATTTCTTAATTTTACACGACAAAGAAATCAATTCAATGGTTTCTAAAAGTGTCTAATAAAAAAAATCTGAAATTTGAACTCTTGTGAAAATATCTTCTACGTTTCAAAAAGTCTTGAAGTTAAAATCTTGAAATGAAAATGTCCAGAAAAATAATGAATTGTCAACATTATTACACCAGAGGGCGCTAACCGAAAACAATTTGGCGACCTATTCGGCTAGCGGCCTATTCGACAGATCCAGCTGGTAGGTAACCTGTTCGTTGGCAACCTACTCAGAATAAATTCAACAGTCGACCAAACTCACCTTTTTTTATCAATCAATCAAATTCAACGTTACGTCTATCAAATGAAAGTAGAATATATTATTATTTATCCATTCCGTTAGCTCATAATAGCGATGTAATTTCGCATCATCTTACAAAATTCTGGACATCCAACTAAATATATTCCGAACGGTATTTAAATAAGCTTTCCCAAATATTATTAGTAAAAGTTGGCACAGTCATATTAAAGGGGTGCACTCTCATCCTATACATGGCCAATTTTGGAAATAAAAAGATTTAAAGGCAAAGACTGTTAATGTTAATGTTAATATGCCGTGTCAAAATTTGAACCATCGTACACAATTCTGACGATCCAACTAAATATATTCGAAAAGGTAATTGAATAAGCTTTCCAAATATTATTAGTAAACGTTGGCACAATCATATTAAAGGGGTGCGCCCTCAACCTGGGCATAGCCAATTTTTCAATATTCTAAATGTTCAAATTAGGATTATCCTGAGTCCTACAAAATTCTGAGCATCTGGCTATGTATATTCTAAAAGGTACATGTAATTGAATAAGCTTTCTACATAATATTAGTATAAGTTCGCACAATCATGTTAAAGGGATGCGCTCTCATCCTAAACGTCGCAAATTTTTCACAGCACTTTAATAAATCTTGTTTAATCACCTTTCGGGATATATATATAGCTGGATGCTCAGAATTTTGTACCGGCCTATATTTACGTTTAGAATATTGAAAAATTGGCTATGTTTGATTGTGTCCACTCTTACTAATAATATTTGGAAAGCTCTTTTAATTACCTTTCAGAATATATACAGCTGGTTGCTCAGAATTTTGTACGATAATCCGAATTTCGACTTCGAATAAATACCGACCTGTCTTTACATTTAGAATATTGAAAAAATGGCTATATTCAGGTTGAGAGCGCGCCCCTTTAATATTATTTTGTCAACTTTTACTAATAATATTAAGAAAGCTTATCTAATTACCTTTCAGAATGTATATATAGCAGGATGCTCAGAATTTTGTACGATGATCCGAATTTTGACTCGGAATATCACTGTTCTTTCACTTTCAAATTGAAAGCGCGCCCCTTTAATAAGATTGTGCCAACTTTTACTAATAATATTTGGAAAGCTTGTTCTACTAATAATATTTGGAAAGCTTGTTCAATTACCCTTTAGAATATATTTAGTTGGATCATTAGAATTTTGTACGATGGTCCGAATTTTGACACGGCATATTAACATTAACAGTCTTTCCCTTTAAATCTTTTTATTTTCAAAATTGGCCATGTTTAGGATGAGAGTGCACCCCTTTAATATGACTGTGCCAACTTTTACTTATACTATTTGGAAAAAGCTTATTTAAATACCGTTCGGAATATATTTAGTTGGATGTCCAGAATTTTGTAAGATGATGCGAAATTACATCGCTATTCTGAGCTAAAGGAATGGATAAATAATAATATATTCAACTTTCATTTGATAGACGTAACGAATTTGATTGATTGATAAAAAAAGATGAGTTTGGTCGACTGTTGAATGTATTCTGAATAGGTTGCCAACGAACAGGTTACCTACCAGCTGGATCTGTCGAATAGGTCGCTAGCCGAATAGGTCGCCAAATTGTTTTCGGTTAGCGCCCTCTGGTGTAATAATGTTGATAATTCATTATTTTGCTGGACATTTTCATTTCAAGATTTTAACTTCAAGACTTTTTGAAACGCAGAAGATATTTTCACAAGAGTTCAAATTTCAGATTTTTTTTATTAGACACTTTCAGAAACCATTGAATTGATTTCTTTGTCGTGTAAAATTAAGAAATTATTTTATAATTTTAATATTTAATGATGTATAAAAGTTACCGATAAAACGGCGAAAATGAAGCATAAAGTCAATTTTGTGTTTAAAATGTTGATTTTGTGCATGAAGTGTTGACATAAGAATGTAGAAACGAGAATCATTAGTTTAGAATGTTGCGTTCGTGTCTAAAATGTTCAAACTGGAATGTAGAAAAGAGAATCATTAGTTTAGAATGTTGCGTTCGTGTCTAAAATGTTCAAACTAGAATGTAGAAACACGAATCATGAATATTGTCCCATTTGGTCTTCTATACTGAAATACTTACTGGTACCGTAAAACGAGGTGACTTAAGACAATTTTCACACAAACTTAATCTTAATTTTTATAATTAAATGGATTCCTTATTTCTTTTTAATGAAGTTTAAAGACCAACATGTCTCCCGGCTATGCATAGCTTTAATTGTTTTATGAAGTTATAATTTCTGATCTGTTTTCATGATAAAAAGTTGTCCAATGACGCCCCATAATTTGAGGCGCCTTTGGACAAGCTATTATTTTGCTCTTCAATCATATACATGACCAAAGACTTACCTTAAAAGGGGGTTCTTTGGACAATTAATGAGTTTTTAAAAAATAACAACTGAATTAACAAATATTTTAATAACATTTTTCTAACAAAATTGGTTAAAATGTATATGAAGAGAAATATTTTCATCAACACAGGCTTTTGATTTTAACATCTATAGCTGCTCTTTTCTTGAGATATTTTGACACATTCTTGTATTTAAAATACCATTGTGACACATTAGAAATGATATGCACCATTCTATTCCAGGATAATGTTTTTTAAATTATGGTACAAGCTACCCTCTACATCTAAGTAGGATTTAGCTAAGAATCTTAATTCTTGAATCATTTTGTCGAATGGGAATCCCCATTCTGATAATAACAGTAAATGTTCAATTAACGCTTGTTCCTCTGCATCAGAAAATACTCTTTGCCCACCAAAATGTCCTGGATGGACACCCTTCAACCGGTTGTGCAATGTACCTCTGTTAATATTAAATTGCTCGCAGGCTTTTCTTATACTGATGCCCGACTTACATGCTTTAATATCCTTATCTACATTTTGTTCAGAATAGTTTTTATAGTTCCTTGTTCCTTGTAGTGTCTTACCATTTTTTATATCTAAAAATGAAGATTTTATTAATTGTACAGAACTTTTGGACAAATAAGTGCCCAAAGTCACCCCTAAACTATTACCAAATTCAGGGGCGAAATTAGACAGCAGCACTAATCAGCAAGTAACAAAATATCAGAATTGGTGATCCACTCAATAGATTGTGGACATCTTTTCAGTAGTATGATATTATGTATGTTCACTAGCTGTGCTTAGATCTTTTTGAAGGACCGAAAGTTCGCCAAAGTTCAAAATTCTTCAAAAATGAGTCCTTAATAAATCAAAAGCAAGCCTGGACACAAGCGGCCGGACACGGACGTTGTCCGTCCCAATTTTACGACATGTCAGGCACAAATTTTATTGTTCCTGTCAATTTGTCCGTCCCAATATTTTTAAAAGAAATGTAGAATCGTAACTGATGTATAAACTGAGTAGCCACTTCCACGATGTTCTAGATTGTAAACATCCGGAAATCTGAAGTCTTGATCAACCCAGACAATTATTCTGTTATTTTTACTCTGTGCCATGTGTGCGACAAAAATAGGTCAGCTTATTCGAGACTTAAAAATTTCACACGAGAGCGAGGTCCCCGGCTTTGAGCAGACGAAAAATCCCGCGCAAGTCACCAGGCCTTTGTATTTACTATATTTACATAAAAACACGTAATTTGGTCCAAATTTGTAGGCTAGCACTATGCAAAAAATAACATCTTTCTTCAAAAAGTTTGAGGATGATACACGCAGTAGGCCTATAACATCATAGACATGTCAACCGCGAGCATAGAGTTATATATAGACTCTATGACCGCGAGATATCTCGAAGGTGAAGGTCGTCTGGTCTCGTCAAAGCAAAATGGCATTTCTTGTCCTACTAATTCTAATAAAAGTCACACCTTGAAGACAGCAAATGCCTGCGAGAAGATCTTGCAAAGTATGATGCAGATTTATGTTTTTTTTCTTCAAGAACACGTGGGTCTTGTAACTTCGTTAAAATGTGAGATTTGCGTGAAATACTGCGGTAGAATAAAAACAATGCGTGACTTCTCTATGGCCTATATTATATGGATAAACGGTTCACGCAACATTCGATTGTTAAATCCATTTGACCATGCTGAAACTAAATGCCATTGATTGGCGATTGGACTTTATTCTAAAGATACAAACACTTCTTTTTTGCAACTCCATTCAGAACTAAGCAATGGGTTTGTTGTTTTTTTTCGTAAAACACTAGACAGAGAGGGGATTTATCGAGGCCTACAGTTGAGTTTTATTTCGTTTCTTGGAAACACAACAGCGATATGTTTGTCAGTCACAACCTGTGCCATGTCAGGCACCAAGTGATTTGTGCCTGACATTTTGTCAGGCACAAATTTTTGAGTTGTGTCCAGGCTTGATCAAAAGTAATTCTATAATAAATAATATACAATAAAGACAAGACCTCATTTTGAAGTTCAATAATAAGTTCTAGAATGAGCACTGACTTTAAAAAATGTGAAATTATAACTCATACTAGAGATGGGTTGACCTGAATATTTTTTTCGGTCACTGTCCAAAGTCACCTCATTTTACGGTACTACAGTTTTATAGCCTATCATTCAGGCACATGTATCTTTATTATTTGTTAACAAACTGAAAACATTGTTTCTTTAATTAAAATGTCTATGTAATCTATGCTTCTTTTTCCCTACCTGACATTACATTGTAGACTGTAAGTTAATTGGACATGTCTGTTTCCCATGATCTATCTAATATGTTTATACCAAATTCTTTAAAATTCATAAAATGATTATGAATAAATGATTATTTTAAGCGGTTTTGTAGTCTGCTTTACACAGCCCTTCAAGTTTAAGGTGAGCTTTCGCTCCTGCTCCTTTCAATGCACGTCTTGATTTTCCTTTGCGGGAGTCATTAAAGACGCGTACAAATTAACTAAATCGCTCTCCTAAATATGGAGATTAATAAACTATTAAACAAGACTAAAGCATAAATACAATTTGGCTCTCCTTAACAATTAAGAAGAGTTTTTACGGGGGCAGTTTCTCATTTTTGAAATTGGCAGGAGCTTTTAATGGATCCCGCACAGTTTTATAAACGTGAATTACTGTTGTACATATTTCTAAAGGTTGTAGTGTAAACGCAAGATGTAAACACAGCTTAATTAACGCTATAAAAGATAGTACAGACGTGGCCCCACTGGAAGTTAACAGCAATATATATACATTTAAATTAATTCTTATGAAAGTTAGAAAATTATGCGCATTGCAACATGATTTTGGTAAAGCTTCAGTGACAAGTACATAGGAAATAGAAATATTATCAGGGATATACATGTACACGTCTTGCCAAGCTAGATCACATGATCAGTCTTCTAATACTGGAGCAATCAATATCAATCAATATAAGACTAGTCCATTATTTCCACACTAAGGTAAAACAACTTAACCTTCATTAAATCAATATACTGGTTGAGTTCATTATTGTAGGATACAAGAATTCAATAGGTAAGCAACATAAAGTATCCAATATAGCAGTCTGTTACAGACGATGACTAATATTAAATGCAACATTATCGTCATTATGTCACAGAACTAACCATTATAAACAAAAACAAGCCAACAATGAGGCCGAGGTCCCCCACTGAAATACCAAAATAAATAGATGGGGCCAGGGTTAAAATTATTTCAGTTTGCCCAAACCCGGCTCATGATGAGTAGGGATGGATAGGTACATGTAGGTAGGCAAATTCTTTTTATACGCCCACATTTTCATGTGGACGTATTATGTCGTCGCCCCTGTTCGTCTGTCCGTCCGTCCGTCCGGACGTCCGTCCACAATTGTTTGTGGACTCTCTACAGGTCACAATTCTTGTCGGATTTTAACGAAACTTGAAATATAGGTTTATCCCCAAAAGATCTCGGCTGCTTTGGATATTGGTATGTATCGGATCAAAACTTCATGGATTATGGCCCCTGATTGTACGAAAAATCACGTTTTTAGCTTGTGGACCCTATAGAGGTCACAATTTTGAACCGATTTTGATGAAACTTGACATGCATGTTTATAACCCAAAGATCTTGGTTCCTTTCGATATTTGCGCCTATCGGAACATAATTTCCTGAATTATGGCCCCTGATTGTCCGAAAAATCACCTATTTTAGCTCGTGGTACCTCTGGAGGTGACAATTATTATCCGATTTGAAAAACCGTTCGATTATATCACCGTTACGCCCTAAGGAGGGTTGAGTTCAAATCTCGGAACAATCGGACCAAAATTACCATACAAAATGGCCGCCGTTCGTACGCGAATACTGTTCAAAAATGGTATATCAAGGTTGTGGACCCTGTAGAGATCAGAATTTTAATTCGATTTTTATGAAACTTGAAATGCATGGTTATAACCCAAAGATCTTGGTTCCTTTCGATATTTGCGCATATCGGATCGTAACTTCCTGAATTATGGCCCCTGATTATACGCAAAATCACCTTGGTTTAGCTTGTGGTCCCTCTGGAGGTTACAATAATTATCCGATTTAAAAAATCCTTTGTTTATATCACCGTTACACCCTAAGGGAGGTTGAGTTCGAATTTCGGAAAAATTGGACCAAAATTGCCATACAAAATGGCCGACATTCGTATGCGAATATGGTTAAAAAATGGTATATCAAGGTTGTGGACCCTGTAGAGGTCACAATTTTAATTTCGATTTTGATGAAACTTGAAATGCATTGTTATAACCCAAAGATCTTGGTTCCTTTCGATATTTGCGCATATTGGATCGTAACTTTCTGAATTATGGCCCCTGATTATACGCAAAATCGCCTTTGTTTAGCTTGTGGTCCCTCTGGAGGTCACAATTATTATCTGATTAAAAAAATCGTTTGATTATATCACTGTTACGCCCTAAGGAAGGTTGAGTTCCAATTTCGGAAAAATTGGACCAAAATTGCCATACAAAATGGCCGCCATTCGTACACGAATACTGTTAAAAAATGGTATATCAAGGTTGTGGACCCTGTAGAGGTCACAATTTTAATTCGATTTTGATGAAACTTGATATGCATGGTTATAACCCAAAGATCTCTGTTCCTTTTGATATTTGCGCATATCGGATCGTAACTTCCTGAATTATGGCCCCTGATTATACGCAAAATCGTCTTTGTTTGTCTTGTGGTCCCTCTGGAGGTCACAATTATTATCCGATTTAAAAAATCGTTTGATTATATCACCGTTACACCCTAAGGAAGGTTGAGTTCGAATTTCGCAAAATTCGGAACAAAATTGCCATACAAAATGGCCGCCGTGTGTACGCGAATACTGTTATAAAATGGTATATCAAGGTTGTGGACCCAGTATAGGTCACAATTTTAATTTTTTGTTGAAACTTGAAATGCATGTTTATAACCTAAAGATCTTGATTCTTTTCGATATTTGCGCATATCAAATTGTAATTTAATGAATTATAGCCTTTGATTGTAGGAAAAATCACTTTCGGTTTTCCTTGTTCTCTATCCATCTCTCGAAAATGTGGGCGTATCCTGCCTGGCAGTGCCAGCTTACTATCTTTTTTATTCGGGAGGACCAGACTTTGACGATAAATAACGAGATTTTACCAAATCACTTGTCGGGTTTGGTTTTACTATGTATAGACATGACAGTGGCTGTTCAATCTACCGACTGATTATTTCGTGTTTGGATGTCATTGTCAAGCGTAAAAAAATGCTGTTAAAAATTAAAAAATCCTTCAAAAACGGCAATAAAATAATTTGAGTAGGCAGCTTTTTTTGGGGTAGGTAGCATTTGGGCAAACAAACAATCTTTTAACTATGGCCTGGCACATAATTTGAGTAGGCAGCTTTTTTTTGGGGTAGGTAGCATTTGGGCAAACAAACAATCTTTTAACTATGGCCTGGCACATATTAGTTAATCGCACATTTATTTCTTTCAAATGTATCAAGCAATCAAACTGATTAACAACTATACGCTAAACTTCATCACTCTTTATCAGATATATAGAATCAAAGTTATCTTGTACCAAAGCATCGACCAATGCAGTTGTTTAGCTTTAGCTTAAAATGTTAATCATTGAACTCAGTCAAGACATTCACCCAATGAATATCTACGTCAAGTTAAAACATTCTACCTCAATTAAAAGCAGACTTGTCATGTTCCAAAGTCTTGACCAATCAAATTGTTTATCGCTCCTAAGCCTCTGCAGAAAATTCTCATCATCGAACTTTGTCACGATAATGATGTGATGAGTCTTTACTCAGAGTTTCATCACTCTCACTTTTAATCATAACCAATGTTATCGTGCCCTAAAGCATCAACAAATCAGATTGATTATATCTGCTTACTGTAACCAGACAATGTTTATCAGCGAACTCCATCAAGGCATTCACCTAATGAATGCCTACACCAAGTTTGAACATTCTACATTAATTAGAAGGAGAGTAATTGTGTACCAAAGTCTCGTCCAATTAAATTGCTTATAATCGCTCTTCTTACCCTGAGCAGAAAATACTTATTATCGAACTTAGTCAAGGTATTCATGTAAAGAAACTATACACAAAGTTTCATTACTCTTGTTAAATTAGAGCTTACGTTCTAAGTTATCGGGTCCCAAAGAATCAACCAATCAAATTGCTTATCTCTGCTTACCCTAAGCAGAAAATGCTAATCTTCACTCCATTAAGGCATTGACCTAATAAACACCTACACCAAGTTTGGACATTCTAGCAAGCCAGTTATTGTGTTCCAAAGTCTCAGCAAATCACATTGTTTATCGCTCTGCTTACCCTGATCAGAAAATGCTCATCTTCGAACTCCATCCAGACATTAACCCAATAAACACCTACATTAAGTTTAACCATTCTAGCTCAATTAGAAAGAGAGTTATTGTGTTCAAAAGCCTCAGCCAATTAAATTGCTTATTGCTCAGCTTATCCTGAGCAGAAAATGCTCATTATCAAACTTAGTCAAGGTATTGAAGCGAAGTAACTATAAACAAAGTTTCATCACTCTTTGTTAATTATAATTTATGACTAATGGTATCATGTAATGTCCCAAAGCATCAACCAATCAAATTGCTTATCTCTGCTCATCTTCGATCTCCATCAAGGCATTGACCTAATAAACACCTACACCAAGTTTGAACATTCTAGCTCAATTAGAAAGAGTTATTATTTCCCAAAAAGTGTGTACGACAGACGGACTGACGAACCCATTTTAACAGTCCCCTACTTTCTTCGGCAGCATTCTCTGCACACAGAGATCCATCTACTTCATACTTCGAGATTAAATTTCTGCCCTGAATTGCAGACAACAGGATAGAGACAACAGCAATATATCAAAGTGGGCATATAAAAATTAGTGTATTGTTTTGTAATGCAGTTCTACTTTGTTTCATATCTGTCATACACACACAGACTAAATAAATCTATTCAATTCCATTAAATGTACGATGAAAACCAATAGGGTTCTTAGTCACAAGACCTTAAACACTGTGTATCAATTTAAAGTCAATCGGATATTAATTTTAACCCTTAGAGCGTTCACAAAATATTGTGGACGATGTACGGGGGCAACGGCAAAATACGACCACATTTCCATGTAGGCGTATTAAAAAGGATTTCGAAGCAGTTCAAGGGGCAATTTTTTATTTAATAAAAAAACATAAAAAAAAGTTTGTTTTCATTCGGCGTATAGTAAATTAAAATATAAAACATAAGTACTTTGTACGCCCACATTTTCGAGAGATGGATAGAGAACAAGCAAAACCGAAAGTGATTTTTCCTACAATGCAAAGGCTATAATTCATTAAATTACAATTTGATATGTGCAAATATCGACAGAAACAAGATCTTTGGGTTATAACCATGAATTTCAAGTTTCATCAAAATCGAATTAAAATTGTGACTTCTACAGGGTCCACAACCTTGATATACCATTTTTTAAAAGTATTCGCATTCGAATGGCGTTCATTTTGTATGGCAATTTTGGTCCAATTTTTCAGAAATTTGAACTCAACCTTCCTTAGGGCGTAACGGTGATATAATCAAACGATTTTTTAAATCAGATAATAATTGTGACCTCCAGAGGGACCACAAGCTAAACGAAGGCGATTTTGCGTATAATCAGGGGCCACAATTCAGAATGTTACGATTCGATATGCGCAAATATCGAAAGGAACCAAGATCTTTGGGTTATAACCATGCATTTCAAGTTTCATCAAAATCGAATTAAAATTGTGACCTCTATAGGGTCCACAAGCTAAAAACTTGATTTTTCGTACAATCAGGGGCCATAATCCATGAAGTTTTGATGCCAATATCGAAAGCAGCCGAGATCTTTTGGGAATAAACCTATATTTCAAGTTTCATCAAAATCGGACAAGAATTGTGACCTGTAGAGAGTCCACAAACAATTGTGGACGGACGGACGTCCAGGGGCGACGACATAATACGTCCACATGAAAATGTGGGCGTATAAAAAGTGTCCATTGATTTAGTCAAATAGCAATTTTTCGAATCACGGACACCTATGCATGACACGTCAGACGCTGAAGTGAATGATAATTTAATCAGTCTACCGGAACTTTCAAAATATAATTGGCAATGTTGGCATTATTTATATTTCTGCTTTATTTAAATTTATTTTAATCTGAAAACCAAGGATTCCTCTAGAAAATCTAAGTATCGGTATAAACACTTATAGAAATTGAAAAGAAATCTGATAATGCTAACGGGTTAAAAATTGAGCGAGAAGTTATGTGACTTAAAACAAAGCTTCTTATCTGCATTTATGGAATGAATATTTGGGAGTTTATAACAGTATTTATTCATCATTAAGCAGGGCATCATTTCTGTAAAACATGCAGGAGTCACAAAATGCTCTTGCACCTATATTCGCGGGAGCAAATAAAAACCCACTTGCAAATTTGCTCACAAGAGCTTTAATTTTTACCATGAGTGCCATGACTAGTCTATCCAAAACTTCAAATGGTGTAAAAAAAAAAAAATTCGTTGTTGAGACATTTTTTAGCCAATACACTGTATTTCTATTGATTGTATCCAAATTCTAGCAGACAAATACGCTCATTGAACATGCCATTGGTTGTCAAGTACTTGATTTACCGGTCTTGTCTTATGCTTACAACAGTAAACACTAGGCCTAACAGTGGACGCTTACGGCTTGTTTCTGAGTATGTCTTGTCGTTATATTTGTCTTTTATGTAAATTATAATGTGGTGCAGTCCCCCTGCACTAACTCTTGGAGTAAATCTCTGGCTCGATGCCAAAGGCAGTAAAGGAATGTATATATCGTGATTATCAAGACGTTTTCTATATGACCCCGACAGAAATTCATAACGTTATATTCATTCAAATTTCACAATCAAAAACTCTTAGAAAACTAACGCCATAACACGGACATTATTTGATTTGAAAACGGTCAATCGTTTATTATTAATGTAATATTATCACTAATACATAATAATCTATCGTGAACAATGATCTATATAATAATGATCAGTGACCGTGAGTGCAAACGTCATGGACTCATGGAGAGACTTGACAACCGAGCAAATAATCTTCAACCCAAATGACTCGATACCATAACACAACTACGCTTCGCGATTTTCGGATACAATAATATTTTATTTAACTTTTCAAGCCTGACTTTCTTGATAAAACTGTCGAAATTGTGTGAAATGTTAGCGGGAGCTATAACCTGCGCTTGTGTTTTCAAGATTACAGACGCAAATGGGCAGGAGCGCGCAAACGCCCGTCAAAAATGATGCCCTGATTAAGCAATAAAATATCGTAAACAACATCAACAGGAAAACAATTTTTCAATATATATGATATATGTTATACATGTATTATCAAAAAAAATCCAAACCGGTAGGCCAGGCTTCGATATTTCCACACACATGCGCACCACGTGCGCAGGCACATTTATGATTTTTTCTTCCGCGGAGTCCACCCAAGGAGCTTTCGTAAGCACCCCCCCCCCCAAATCCGGATCAGTAACAATAAGCGGAAAAATGTTACACGCATTTTATTTCATGTGACATATTTTTTGACACACAGTCTACAAAATCAACACAAATTTTGCGTGTTTGCTTCCCTCAAATTTGATCCCTGATATGATCAAAACATTTCAGTTGATTGGGCTGCGATTAGATATTGTCTGAAAAATGTAAAATGAGGATCACTCGCTTTAACATATTGTACAATCATGGAAGAAATTACTAGCTAGTGGCTAGAGTAAAGATTTTGTTAATCAATGGTATGGGATACAGTATGCTCCAGTTGCATTAATACCTGACATAGTCTACTGATTACAGTACTATAATCAATATACCAGTTTAGGTAAACATCAACCGGTCTCTATGTCTAAATAGATGCTGTGTATAACTGTATATCTATAAATAAGCCTTCAGTCAAAATGTTAACTTAAAAAAATATAAGGAACTTTTAATAGTCTGTACACAAAATATATAATTTAGGGTGCCAGACAACTTAATAAAGACTAAGCATATAAAAAAGATAGGTTGCCAGGAAACTATACATACGCCCATAAAAGCTCAGTCAATCAACAAGGATTGTCCCATATTTTTCTTCTGTCAACACATGAAATCTTATTAAGAGTATATTATGTAGCCCATTAAGTAATTATCAGAAATGATTATAATTTTTCGATCGATTGTTTGTCTCAAAGTGATAAAGGGCCATATCTCTGGCAGTTATCAGAAATTGTTGATAATGACTAGGATCCTTCGTATCATGACCTTAAACACTGTGTAGCCTCTAGGGCTTCCACAAGATATCTTAAAGTGATCAAGGGCAGGATGACCGCACTACACAAAACAAAAATCTACAAGATAAACATAAACCTGCGGACAAGACAGAAAACAGACATTGCAAAAAAACAACTATTATATCAAATCAAGTCACGTACCGTATACTAATCTTGGTATATAGTCTAAGGTTGTAAAAATAATGTATTCATAACATTGAGCATATATTTGAAGACGTTAAATTCCAGTGAGTTATTACAAATAAGTGCCACAAAGTATGTTTCAAAACAAAATGTTCTAGCTAAGCATGCTATAATAATACTATTGTGTCTGAGGGTGGTGTACTTTTTACTTATAATCTTAATTAGTCAAACTAAGGTACATTCAATAATTAATAACAAAAAAAAATTCATACAGAAGGAATCTTGTTTATGTTTTTAAAATATGAAATAACCATACCTTGGAGTGTGTGAGAGAGAGAAATCGGGTTTAACCTCCAATCAACACAAACATACGGTTTTAATTTTATTTCAATAATTTGCTTGCGCATAGGGTTCTTTTAGCAGTGGGAGGCAAAACCACACTGGTTGACTCAATGATAGGCTGACAGTAGTGACAGACAGGTTTTATGATACAGCTGTGCACGCTAACCATTCAGTCATCCAACCCTCCTTGATAGCGGGAATTCACAGTTCATTTTATAACAACCCATATATAGGCCTAGACCTATGTTTATTTCCAGGGCTCGAAATTCGTTTTTTTGATCGAATGCCAACTTTGGCCTACGATAGGCCAAAGTGCAACCTTGATCCAAGGCCAAAAATTGAAAATCCAAGGCCAAGTCATGAATTATGTAATATGTTATCAATCTGTTTATTGTAGATCTTTTTATTACTTTTACAAAAATAATACATCTTTACAGTGAGGGGGGGGGGGAGTATAATTTCTCGTACCGTTTTTAGAATGATTAGTATGGAAATCCCCCGAAACGTGACGCCAGAGCGGTATTTTTCAGCAAGTGTCTCCCGTACATAACGGTAATTGCGCCTATATTTCGATAATTTTTTAGTCACATTATTTGCATATATTGAGGTCGATATCAAAGTATTTATAAGACAATCGCTATTAATATATTTAACTGAAAATGTAATCCAAAATCGCGGATTGAAACTGAAAGTCGGCTAAATTTCAGTCAAATGGCTTCCGATTTCACGCTAAAGTCATGACGCATGAAATATTACTCCTCGTCAGAGATTGGTCAAAATCGCATCGACAGACGTTTACTATCCGTGGGATAAAATAATAGTTATGGAAAAGAACCTTGTACAGGTCTGTGTTGGTTTCTTTTGGTACGCTCATCATGTACTCAGATACCATTTATTACAACAAATTAAGTTTTCAGTCAAATTCAGCCAATCACGAGATCTGTTTATGAATCGGAAGTAAAAGATTTACCTCCCTTTGAACGTGAAACTAGATGTGGCCATTTATTCCGTGAGAAATTTGCCCCCGTGCGGTAATCCACGAGTCCTACAGAAAAAACAGACACGTCCGATTTCAATGCCGTTTATCGATAGTAAAAAAAATTATCTACACCCAGCAGTGGCCAGCACTAATCAGCGATCATACATGGCCGTGGATATTTAAACATCAGCCACGAATCTGTGGCCAAATTCTAAAATTCGGAGGCCATGGCCGCCAAAGCCGACGGCAGTGTCGAGCCCTGTTTATTTCCATATAGGCCTTTTTTCGCCCAAAGTGGTGACATTTTAAAGGGACAATAACACTCTTGCTGGCTTGACAGGTCCAGAAAAAAAATTAGCCTTATTTTAACTACTAGATGCTTTAGTGTCCTACCTGTTGTGTAAATTATCCATTACAACCTATCTTACCTGTCCAGAGGGTTCGAAAATATGTTTAAATCCAAGTTGCATTTGAATAGCATTACCACATCCACTGTCAGCGCTGTGCGACACTCAGGCAGTGTATTGACTCGTAATAGTCGTATCCTACACTCCTCACGAACAGAGAGCCAAGAAAAAATAACCAGTATGAAACTCATAATTTGAGTAAAGCAATTTTAACCTATATGACTAAAAAGCCCATTAAATTACCTTTTTAATGATATAGGTTTCGATTTTGTTCTTTATTGATAATGTACTCAAAACATAAGTTGAAAAGTACCGACGGCAATTTTACGTCACTGACGTGCGCCATTGTTTTACCATTAGAAAACTAATTTGGGCTCAACGCACGCCCGGCTTTTTGAGCGGTACATAGCTTAGGATTCCCATTGCTAGGGGAACCTCTTCACCTACGACATTGAAACTTTCAACCAATCATGTGGAGATACCCCGCAAGCTTCCACGGCAAGTTTCATCAAAATCGCGTGTTTACTTTTTGAGAGGTGAACGTTTTAAAAGATTGATGCCATTTTTTTCTGAGATCCTATGCTGCGGCTTGAATTTTTAAATAGTGAGTACGTTAATGAAACATCGTAGATTATAATGATGCTAGTCTCGACTGTAATAAAAAATATTTTCCTAGAATAATAAGCTGCAGAAGTTCATTGTCGATCGGATTTCTCGACCCGTGAAAAAATCTGTGGGCGATTCCATTCGTACTAAAATGGCGGCCCCTGATGACGCGTTGTATTTACATCACGTGATTGGTTTAGTTCCGCCTGATTAGACAAGTTCGCGTGACATTTCAGTTCTAGGGGTGGAAGGTGGAAATAACGGTTGTTTGACTGAACGTGGTCTTGAAACCGAAGACAAACTCGTATGTCTGACAAAATATAGATATTAATAAAATTATTTTTAGCTATAATTAAGCTTATTTACAAAATATTTTCTCAATAATCAGGTAGACTACACATGTATCTATTCTCAAATAATCATTTTGATTAAAAATAAAAATGTAGGCATAACCTTACTCTGTGGGCATAACTCATTTTTAAAAAATGAATATGATCTCTTTGCTTTGACTCTTTGAATGATCTTGACAAAAAATAAAATTTATAATATAATTGAATATTGTAAATACCATGTGGATAGGCTATATCTGTTTATAGTTATGTCTTTATGAACAACAGTTGATAGTTTGTTTTTTAAGTAATAAAGTTATTAAAACACAACCCAGTTTACATGTAGTTAGGGCAGTTAGGCTATATAAATAATAAATATGATGGGAAACAATCACTAGTTTTTACATAGTACTAGTAGTACAGATTTTTGACAATTATTCTGTTATTGTTTTTAAACACAAATAATATAATTAAAGGATCACTCGCAGGCAAGTCGCAGCTATAGGCAGAACTTTCAGAAGCTAATAGGGGTCTCATTATCAATATTTATTGCTACAAATAGCTTTTAATTTTAAACAAAATGAACAGAATTTTAAAAACCAATTTCCTTATTTAAAATGTTATGTTTTCTCAGGTGGTGATTGAGCATTTTGAAACTGTCATGTACTCTTCAATACCTTGAGTTTGATATATTACAACCCATTACCGGTATGTTGAGCACCAAATAAATGACAACAGACGGTGACGGAATCTGGCAAGTCGGCCATCTTGGATTCCAAAATGGCCGCCATTTTTCTTCGGAGTCATGAACAAGATCAAACTAACTTTATTGAGTGCAAAAGTAAGCAATTGGAATAACAGTGCAGTGTCATTTGATGCTGACTTAATGATTACAGTACAATTTAATGACCGTTTTAAAAGGAAATCCAAGATGGCCACCATTCCACGGAAGGCATGTGTTGTAGCGGCAATTTGACGACATAACTAAACTTGTCATCCATTTTTCATCGTGACTGCAAAATTTCAACTCGTTGCTCTTGATATTGCCAGAATTATTGTAGGATCTTTAAAAGACATGCTTTAGCTTCAAAATGCCTTATTTCGAGGGCGTGTTTTGCCTACAGATAAGTCTGTCACTTTTTATCTCAAAAATACCACCATCTACGCTGAGGAAAACATTCATAAAAAACTTATTAATGGACCGATTTTGAAAATTTAAAAAGTTTTTCAACCTTTGAAGCAGCCTGCATGCAGTAAAAAGAAGAAAAACACATTATCTGTTAAATGAAATTTTGATGTGGTAATGCTAATTTGAAAGTGTTTACGTAAGGCTTTTCAAACCATGTAAAGGCATATAGTTGAATTTTTCCAATTTTTAAAAGTAGGTCCGAGTAGTAGGTGTGTTAAGATGAAATTTGTATCATTTATTAATTGGAATATTGTAAAATAGTACAATTTGTTGACCAGTATAAAGATTGGGACATATTTTTCAGTTACAACAAGAGTGGTATTGGGGCTTTAACAATAATTATCGGCACAGATGACAGAAAATCACCAGTGGCGAGCGGCTAGCACTCACACTGCATAAAGATGTCAAGTTAGGATAGCCTTACAACGTGCAGTGCAAGATTCATTGATTTGTTCTATTACAATATTACAATTTTTTTTTTTTTGAATTATAAAAAAACACAAAAAAACCTATTGAAAACGTGTTGTTTTTTCTAGTGGACCAACTTGTGAACTCCTTGGACACAAAAAGGTACTGATGGATGGATAAAACTACAGAAAATGGCAGAGAATCGCAAGATTCATATTTTTGGACAAGGATTTTGATAGAAATATTCATAAAAACTGACGATTCATAGGTTGTATAAAAAAAGGCCTGTTTCTCAAGATCGGACAATGTCAGCAAAAATGTCAAATAAAATATGTGATTTCTAAGACTGGTTGGATAAGCTTACAATAATAAAGTTTGCCACTTATGACCACTGTTCTGTAACATGTTATATTAAAGAATTAAGGATACCACCCCGGTTACTACACCTTGGATCTAATCTATCTATAACTATGCTTTGACACTTGGCAATTAAAGTTTTATTTAGAATCATCATCATCAAAGGTAAGCCTATATAATATAGCCTAAGCCTATTGATATTGTGTGACAAACATCAGACAGGTTAGCACTAATTTCCATTTTAAGGTTTGGCCTAGAAAAGGCTGAATAATTGCCAATGTGTAGGGCACAGGTTTAATACGAAATAGTAATATAACTAATGAAAAAGAATCCTGACCTAGATTTAATTCTACTCTAGTCTTACTCTTAGTCTTAAGAAGAGTTTAATTAATTAGATTTTGTTAAATCATTAGAGGCTAGATACAACACAAACAAAACTAAACATACATTTCAGTTTCTTCTAAATTCGGGGAAAATATATTCATACAAAATCTCCGTTTTATTACGACAATTCAATAACAAAAGAACACTGAATTACATGATGAGCTAAAAATAGACGTCACACTCACACGGTCTTGCCAACGCAATACATTTTTAAATTCTGGATATTATTAATTAGATCTAATACTTAGCAAAGAAAATGAAATATTATCAAATTCATTCACAGCCTGAACCAAATATTAACTTCAATATAAAAGCAAACGCCAAGTCCACTTTGTGTGCTCATCACACTATGGTTTGGAAATAGTACTCGACTGAACACAAACAAAAGCATGTGGCCTAGATTTTGCCGCCATTTCTTATTCGGCGGAGGGGCGATTCGTGCAGACGATTAATTTTTCTTTGGCCTTGCAGTAACGATTGTGTTTGCACAAAAATAAAAATATAAATACTCACTTATATTAGAATAAAATTCCATAAAAGTGGTTTCTTAAGATTGGAGGGCTACCGTTAGTTATATAAGGGCAGTTACACAGCATAAACTTCATCAAAACATCCGCCCCAATGTATGACTGAACGTGGAATGCTATGACCTACTAGTCACGAGACATGATCGACACAACAAGCGATCGGAACTGTTTAGCGAGAAACGAAATTTCACGAAAGATACGTGGTCGTTATCCTCGGGAAACGGGGACAGTTGGTAAGAGGAGCTCCTAGTTTCTATAGCGGTAGTTTAAAATTGGATATTTATTATTTATCCTAAAACTAGACGTGTATCTATTATTAGTCCTACCGCCATTGCATTTTTAAATGGTCTGAAGGTTGTTTGGTTTTGATCACAAGAATAAGGATATCTTCTTTGATTTGCATTTTAAGAATTGAACATATTAAAACAATGTAGAATTTTGTGGATACACAATAACAAAATCAGTTATTGTGTGTCCATAAAATTGTACCTTAGCTAGGGGAAAGGATAGGATAAGGATTTTTTTTTTCAAATAATACGGACCCTTAAATTACTGTGGCTTTTGAATTCAATTAATATTTTCTAACAAATTAGAAAGGTCCATTTCTTGCCGAGTATGCGCCTGGTTTTATTTATCTAAAATCGATATAGGGAGAACGAAGATCGATTATAATTACTAAATATAATCGAAGTTAGTTCTAAGTTATCTTGATAGCTTATTATGTAAAAGTAAATATAGTTCTTGTACTGTACATAGTTATGAACTGCCGACAGGTTATAATATGTAATTACAAATGTGCCCTTCGCCCAACCACCATGAGAGGGGGGGGGGAGTTTACGCATGCTCTATAGGACATAAGGTCTGTCGTTAAATCAAGTGGCGTACTTGGTTTCGACTTCCTGCTTGTATTCCACGCCAGTGCCACGTATTATCTAAAGGGCACCGGTCGACGTCATCCGCATTCTGACGTCATTTTAGAATTAACCAGTAACCTTTGAGCAATGAAGGGCAGTGAGATCACAAGTTTTTCCCCTACTTCTTAAAACCTCTACGCGGAACCGAATTAATGACAGTAGGACGTAACTCTCTCTCTCTGATTAATTTCAAATATTTAAATACAAAGGAATATAACCTTAAAAAGTGTAATATAATGTGAAGCTACTAGTAAAATTAATAATGTGCAAGAATACTTCCTTCCTAATCCGTGAGATTTACGAATTCTGCGAGAGAATCAATAATGACGTCTGGAATGGATGAAACGGTGACAATGCGGATTGTATGATTAAATATAAACCCTTGAGCTATCAAAATATTAAAGTTTATTAACTATAACACTGTGAATTTTTATTCGATATACACTGCACCCAAGTCTCGCCGCTTCCACACATTGTTATCTTTTGTGTAGATAAAACGTCATTCACATACATTTCGATTATTATCATTACCATTCTATATTGTTTAACATTTCCTGACAATATAGCAAAACATAATCGGTTGTTCTATCTTCAAAACTACAAACTACGTCTCCGTTATTTCGTCTCTTTAAAAGTGTCCGCGGCACTAATTGGGTTCATAATCTGGACCTACTTACAGGTGACTCGAGAGTATTATATATAAATCTAACGGATTTATCACAGCGGTCAGACTTTTCTGTCTTGTCCGAAGGTTTATCTTTTGTTTTGCGTGTAGTGCGGTCCTCCTGCACTATAAGAGTAGAGTTTTAGCCCTTCGTACTGCAGAATGTTCTCGTTGTCGGGCTTTTCTCCTGTTTGTATGTATTATTTTAGCGTTTCCGAAATTCTGTCCGGATTATCGCCCTTAATGTTAAAATTATTTGACGTTCTAGCACCTGACGTCAACTGGCAGACTATCGCCATTGAAGAGGCGACCACTGTCAAGATTTGTCGCATTGTTTTTGTTACGTCTTTTTTGTAAATCATTTTAGTGAAGCCTGTACCACAACAGGCCCGGGACTGTACAGCGCAGTGGACGCTAACGGCTGGCCCCAGGATCCATTCACTTGATTTGATAATTGTTTATTTGTTGCAATGCCTATTTTCTGTCTTGTCCGCAGGTTTATCTTGTATTTTTGTTTTGCGTGTAGTGCGGTCCCCCTGCACTTACTATTAGAGTAGAGTTTTAGCCCTTCGTACTGCAGAATGTTTTCGTTGTCGGGCTTTGCTCCTGTTTGCTGTATTATTTTAGCGTTTTCCGAGATTCTGTCTGGATTATCGCCCTTATTGTTAAAATTATTTGACGTTCGAACACCTGACGTCAACTGGCAGACTATCGCCATTGAAGAGACGACCACTGTCAAGATTGGTCGCATTGTTTTCGTTACGTCTTTTTTTGTAAATCATTTTAGTGAAGCCTGTACCACAACAGGCCCGGGACTGTACAGCGCAGTGGACGCTTACGGCTAGCCCCCGGATCCATTCACTTGATTTTATAATTGTTTTTTGCAATGTCTATTTTCTGTCTTGTCCGCAGGTTTATCTTGTATATTTTTGTTTTTCGTGTAGTGCGGTCCTCTTGCACTTACTATAGGATTCATTTAAGATAAATAAAAAAAAAATTTGCCACATACAGTAATATCAAATATCAATATGGAGAGACAAATTTGTTTTTTGGATATGATTTCGAAAAGCGTTCGCGGAATTGTGTTATAATATTCTGGATTAGTAGATATGTTATGTATTCCTGTCATTTAATTCGGATTTCTAATAAATACAAAAACGCCTTAGTAATAAATATTCATTAAAAGAAAGGGCAATATAATTATTACAAATTTCAGTACAAAATTACACAAAAAGATAAGTAGCTAACCTGGTGGGTTGACAGATAACAAGCGCGGATCAAAACAGAGAGCTAAGTTACCTATATAGCGTTGACGTAAAATGTATACATATACACTATACCTTGATAAGAGACTTCATGATACGACCCACCAAGAGACTTGGTGATCGATACCTAAAAGTCGTGAACCAATCAGGTTTCAGGGTTAAGATCACCAGGCCACTGTAACATGGGGCCGGTTGCTCAAAGCTCCGTTATCTTTAAACGATCCGTTAACTTTAACGGACATATCTTGGTAACGTGTTGTTTGTTAACTGTCCGTTAAATTTACTACAGAAACACTATAGAACACTGTATTATATATTAGCATAAATCTGTAGTAAAAATTTGAAACACACAATGTTCGGGGCCTTTATTTCCAGCAACATTCTTTCTCTCCGTTAAAGTTAACCGATCGTTAAAAGATAAGGGAGCTTTGAGCAACCGGCCCCTTGTGAATAAGGAAAGTATATATGGCCATACCAACCTATTTGTGCACTCATTGTCTTAGGCGTACCTCTGTTGTATTTCCCGTATTTGCACGTCAGGTTTCACTTTAGACACATGAAACTTCTATTACATTTAAAATTACAAAATTTAATATAGGCCTATCACTCTTTATCCACTGTTGATTTCCTTACTTTTCAACTGCAGTAGTATCTTGTAAGCTTGATAAACCTCTGATTAAAAACTAAACGGTCTATTATTGTACATGACGATTGTCAGTTTTATGATTCATTGAACACGTTGGAAGCAAGTGCTATTATGAAACACGCGTGACTATTATATTATTATACGTTTGTGAACAATTTCAGTGTACACGATATTTTGTTCGCCAGTAAAAACTTTTAATCTACTAATAAGTGGGATGATATAATAATTCATGAATTTATGGATAATAAACTTGTTTCAGCCAACAATGTCTAAGGCTTTCCAAAATCACACTGTTTACGGGTAATTAGCCTAAAAAAAGGGTCGATTCGCCGAAAACCCTTTGTGTGTCTGCATTCTCTGGCATTTCTAGCTTAATCCAAGAGTAAAGTTCGGAAAATAATTTCGACTAGGACTTTTGTAAATACCTAACTTTATCAGCCGGAAACCGCACTAAGTTTGGGATCGGCGATTTCGGTTAAAAATAAGATTGATTTGTAGTGTAACCATAAACACGGGAATTATTGTTTTTTGAAAAATAAGGGATTAAGTCTAATCAAGAAGTAAATGGATTAGTGTATTAAGCGGATTAGGATTAGTTGATAGTGGGTACTTGGAAGGAAACAAATATAGATATTACTGTATAAAGTTTTTTTAATTATTTTTCTCTGTTTGATATATCATACATCATATTTTATAATTCAATAAAAATATAACATATAAATAATAATGGGATAAACATAGTTACAACATGATAAACAATCAATTGGGTACAAGTAATATACCTTATAAAGACAGTATAATGTGTGCTGGACATTATTCATATTATATTCAAGTGTAATCATGCTGTCATAAAATTCATCAAATTAATGATTAGAGTGAGTTCATCTCACCGATATTTAGTCTCGTGAGCAGGTGAGCTGTAGTTCATATACCAGTCCTGAGATATGTGCTGAGTACTGGCCACGATAATTAATCCCTTGTTAATCTCTCGATTGTTACCTCGTTAACGCTTGTTAATCCTCTATTGTTCCTCGACTGTGTGAAACTTATTTTTATTAGAAAAGTGGGCACACTGGCATGCGACCGCTAAATATATAACAACACAGATCAAATGCTTTAAGACCAGATTCGTTTAACGATTTTATATTAACGGGTAGAGATTAGCTTACACGTATGGCACTCTGAATGTCACAGAGGTCTTGTTGACTATCTATACATTGTATATCCCATGAGTCATGACACAGGTGTGTCAACGCAAATATCTGAATATTATAAATAATTATCATTATATCATGATAATAGCTCGAATTTGAATTTCAGAAGCAAGGGTATAGTAAAGTGCAGTGTCTTCGATCCATGAATGCGTTGGTCGATCGAGACAGTTCATCGGGTCTTTCCGATGTTGTTCTTCATTATCAGTGGCGCAGGACCGCGGACCTGGCAACGTACAACATATAGTCGTTCGGATGGGATGGAAAACCGAAATTCAGTGTACACATTGGCGTGCACGTAAAAGATCCCTTGGCAGTTGTAATTCGATATGAGAGTAGACCGTAGCGCCGCTGTCCGGGCAACATTCCCCTCGTGGTAGACTATATGGTGTATGCCTGTCTGCGTCGGAGCAGAACAATAGGACGTTAAACCCCATTTCATTTTTCATTTCTTTCTATTTTATTGGGATGAGTTTAATGTAATCAAGACCGTAGTCTTCAATCTGCATTACCAGAAAATAGGCACAACTCGAGGCTTGATCGTCTGTCCCAAACTGGCGCTTGGAAACATTATCATTATGGCGATGGCATTGGTTATATCCCGGTGTAGTTCCTTTAGGAACTGTCTCTGAGCGAACGATGTCTCGCTAACAGTTCCTCACGGGCCTTATTATGAACTAGTATGAAAATAAAGCTTTACCCCATCTCGGTTCTATTCTTCCGGGGATTATTATTCAATTTTACCCCCCCCCCATCACACATGAACACCTGCTACCCCACCCCACACATCAAACAGTTGTCCAGGGGCATCATAAACACTTATTTATAGATTTTCAATCCTAGAATTTTTTGTTTTAATAATATATATTGAGTCCACATAATGACAGCCCCCCCCCCCCACATACACCCATACATAGACATTAGACCCCCCATATCTCGAAAACGCCCCCTCACACGCCTGTTCACCACGCAGATTCGGAATCTACGCGAAAAACTGGTCTAGAAAAACTTGGTCTCATAAATTCACAGCTCGGGTGGCAATGCCCCCCCCCCTTCAGCCACCCGACTAGTGTTATTGCACAGACAACCCTGATACGACGCAGATTTGTAGTTCGTCGAAGTCATTGTACTTTCGTTTGTTTGTTTACGAACTGACTTCTGAGCGTTGACCTCGCGACCTGTGACGTTTAGTTAACGTCATGTGGATATCATGGCTCTTCACTGTGTCAGAGTCACTTCTCTGCAGGTAGGATGAGTCTGTCGTTCAGATTGGTCTGACGGGTGTATAAGAATAACGTCACGCTATTCCCAAACCGAAAAGTCTCAAATGTTGCCGTTCTTGTCTTTTGGGATAATAATAATTTATGGTATTATCAAATGGCATACTATTTGGGAAATTATGGTAAAGTGACACTAAACGATATCATTGAATATATAACTATATAAAAACACTTTTGACTAAGAACGCTTGACTGTGTCATCGTCTGCTTGGTCCATGCGTGGTGTATTTGTATATGGACCAAGCAGGCGATGGCTTAATTCGCTGTCTCACTAAAACTAGTAGGCCTACTTATATTATTGACGATGCACAACACTAGTACGTCATTTTTTTCCAATTTGATTAAAACACAGATCCAATTTCGCTTCGTTTTTTATAGCTCAAATTTCTGTTTTACTTGTCTTTATTGAAAGTATAAAAAACGAAACGAAATATAGATCTGTATTTAATTAGATTGCCATTTTTTCTGGATTTTTCTGAATTCTGATGGTCAAAAACCACTCTAAAAATTTTACATGAGGGGAACTGTCCCGGCCCGAGGGTAACACATTTCCGTGTGGGTAGATCTGAACCCTTGACAGTAAGAATTCGAAGTAATGTAGGCTGAAACGCTTCTATCCTGGCAAAATTCTCCTACTATAGGCCTACTGCGCACAGAAACATTGGGTATAACGCACGTAAGCATTTAATAAAGGGTCTCAAAATGGCCGAACTATTATGTTAACGGTTTAATAAACCCCAGTCCATTCCATTCTTATCTTAAATGGTAGAGGCAGAAGATTAATAACATTTTTAATTATTTAAATTAAAGACAGGTAAGGTCTCTGATGAATTTACCTTTTAATCCAGGATAAATGTATCCAAAATGATGATTTATTTTAACATTTAATCATGAAAACAAAATTAAAATATCAACGGTAGATTATCACCAGGTTTGGATTCATTCTGTTTAATTATAAACCTGTAACGGTATATCTCTTTGATCTTTGGGGTATATTCTATGACCGGAATAACCTGAGGTCTGAAAGTCAGGGGTGGCTTTGGATATATACAGGGGAATTTGGGGTTATTCTTCTGGAAGTTTTTCTTTAAACCTGTAACAGGTTACTCTTCCATGGCAGGTTTTTTTTCGTAAGAAAATATCATCTACGGGTTTTCTTATGGGAATTCTTGCATATTCTCAATTGCGTACATGTAAACATATTATAGACGGTTTATAAGCAAGATAGCGTCCTCGAAGTCGAGTGCTTTATCCTACACAAACAGGCCAGCCATGTCAATAGAATTTCACCGACAATCATTAATTAATATATCCATGGCGTTTGCAGTGGATGCCCAGTCCTGCTGATTTTCTTTCAAATCAAAATACCGAACGGAACGGAACCCTTTTGAACTGATATTCCTTTTTGTGGGCCTTATCAACCTCGTGGGTTTTCTCCGGTTCCTCCCACTGCTAAAGAGCCCAACGCGCAAGCGAATTATTGACATAAATTTAACCATATGTTAGTTCCGAAATTACCTAGTTTGTTTCGAGTGAACGTGGAAACACATTTCTCTGTGTCCCTTTTTGCGGTTCAACTTTTACGATATTGCGGTTTGTAAGGGTGTAACGATCCCTCGTATGACTATCAGAGATTTTAAATAATCTTGTAGCAAACAATGTAGACACATCATTAGATGGCGGCGCGAAATAAATTAAAACTTGGCCTTTTTTCTGGGTTATATTTCTTTTATTGGGACAATGTGTATAATTTAGCTGTATTTAATCTATTTTCCCCCTGTAGGACGGTTATCCTAATTCCTAAATAAAATAAATGATAATCAGTTTCTAACTGTAAGCGATGAAATATTGCTTACAGACACAGTCTATTCACCAATGCATACACTTTAGCGTTCATTAAAACAACTTTGTATTTATATTTAAAGAGCCATTAGCGCTATGGAGGTCTTCACCAATTAATAAAAAAAAGGATTCAATTTGAAGTGACTGACATTTTAGTTACATCGAGCATGTTCAGATCAAGTGTGTTGAGATATTTCAATTTCTGGGTCATTAAGACTGTTTTAAACGAACTGTTGTGACCTCCCTATAACTAGATCTGTAATTGAAGTTTCGACAATCATGGGTGTGTAGGACACTTTTGGTGTCCGAAGCCCGAAGGTAATTACATTTATTATATAGGTTTTCTATTTTCAAAACAAAATATTGTTTGAATTATCTTGATACAATTGTTTAATTGAAATAGGACACCACCACGGTATTTAGCCATTGTAAAAATAATATCTTTCCTTCAGTTTTCTCATATTTTTTCACATTTTCCATCCGAGACGACGACAACGTAACGCTCGACAATTTGTAAAGCGTCTAAGCGTTGACATTATGCAATAAGTGCACTCACATTGGTAAAATTTGGAAGAATTAGGCATAAAGTTTGTCTTATACCGATATATTCTGTATTTGGGTCATTATCGTGGGGTTTATTTGCACTAAAAAATTGTCGAACGTCACTGACCGCACAGTTCTGCCATCCGCAAACACATAACGTTGACTTCAGATGAAATGCATTCGAAATTTTATCGAAATTTCTCACAAGAGACGGGGTTTCGCGAAAAATAAAGAGAATAAGACTCGCCATTGGGGAGAAAAAAGAAAACAAAAAAAGCGACATCGGTAAATCTATCAATTCCTCATGTTTTTACATTCCATCCGTTTCGTTACGTTCGCAAAAAAGTAACGATGGATTTTTGAAGCTAGCGCACCTGTTCCGGGTTCCTGGTTCCGACGAAATCGAGGCTTAGGGACGATGTCTACTATTCTGCTATTTCGCTCTATATGACGTTTACACATCTAATCTACGTGTAATTTGTTGCCATTTCAATCATTAGAATTTTTGATAACGTTATTTTCCACCCGTCACATTTTTGATAATGTTATTTTCCAACCATTACATTTTGTGATAACGTCATTTTCCATCCAGTTATTGATAACGTTACTATATTTCCACCTAATATAACGAAGAAAAACCAACATTTATTTTGATGAAAGCTTGGCAACAGATTATTTTGTTGTTTGTTTAATACATAATTCACAGATTGAATAAAGATTATTGTAAATAATTAAATCAAGAAAATAAATGCTCTGGAGATTTAACAGTTATTGTAGCTTTTTAACAATTCGTCAGCAATGAAACCCCTGTCGATTCACAGGGGACCCCCCCCCCCCGACGCCCGGCTCGTACTTGCGTAGGCCTTAGTCAATAACCTGACAGATTGTTTGCCTTCGACCTACCGATCCGGCACTGGTCTCAATACAAACTGGTGAAAGTCACTTTAATACGTTTATGAACGAAAGTTATTTTTATTGCTGACTGTATGACATCTGCCATCGTTAAATTTCTAATCTGTGCATAAATGGGAGATTAACACTGACAGAACAACGAGAAGCAATTAGAATACAATGTGGAATTTGCCTGTGAAGATTAAACAAGTACGTCAACCATCTTGACTACAAAATGTCGAGGAGAACTATTGATCGCATATACTATATACTATGCTAGGTACATGCATAGGCTTACATTTACGCTTGATAGTTATAACAGAGAAGTAAAACGCTGCTGCTAGTGGCAAGATGTCAATATATCACGTGATCATGATTCACCATGATCCATCATGGCGAATGACCGTCTGCTAATAAAATCTCTTCAATAAAATATTTTCCTCTATAAGTTTGACCCGTTTTTTTGTTATGACATACCCCGTATGATACGGGTCTGCAGTGGTTGAGCTGTAGAGCACTGACGTCTCGATTAGAATGTCGCGGGTTCGAGTCCCTGGGTTGGCCGAGAATGGCACTTGAAAGTCGTGTGCATGGTCCACAAAAGACCCACTGGCAGTTGAAGAAGAATAGGCAGAAAGGCTGTTTCCGGTCACCCTCCCCCCACTAATATTGTTCAAATTAACCTTTGATGTTGTATTGTGTTGCTGATACGTTTCACCCCACACCATTGTCATATGATATACAAGTATATAAATATAATGTACATAGTTAGTATCCGAATCTTGAACGTGATAAAAAAAAATATCTGATTTTGATAACACAAAATAAAACCATAAAAAAAACACACGGATGTCTTGTCCCTAAAACTAAAACACGTGAAATGCTGACAACAAGCCACAAATGTTTCTAAAACTGAAAAAGATTTGAAACGCATTACGCCTGTAACGTTATTCCGATATAATGTCTGTTTGGAACTTGTCTACGATATTACCCTTATGTGGAATCGGACATTAAACACCAAGCACGAACGGTGGATGTATTAAGCACCCAAAAACGAACGATGGATATCTTGTCTGGTCCAAGGCCGTGGGGGCATGAATTTTATTGTCATTAAAGTGGTTATGGTAGCTACCGTCTGATCCGTCATACATTTTAAACTGATTTCTTCGATATGAACAAACTACTTAAACATACATTATGCAAGACCTTAAATGTTTTATAAACTATTAATTAGACATTTATTAACATGACAAGATCATAATCAACTCTTGATGTCATCTGATTGGTCCGATTTTCAACAGATTTGAACCCGATCTGCGGTTCCACGGCCGTTGATGATCAACTGTAACAGTGGACAATCATGACTTTGTTTATTATTGTATTAACGGTAACAATGACAGTCGGGGCTACAGTGTATTGACATTTTCAGCATTCCCTTTACATTATCTATTTTTAAAACAATTATAGCGAGAACTGTCAACTCTATATCTAATCTTCCATAATGCCGCTTTAAGAATGGTTATTATAAACTTACTTGTGTGTTTGAAACCACCTTCGGTTAAATAAAATCCAGTGTACAATTAAATATCCCAACGAATAAAATAGAAAAGTTCTCTCTGGGAAAATTGAACTCCTCACATTCCTCACAAAATTTGATACCGGAGAAATACGTCAATGATACATTCAGTGTGAATAAAATGTAGTAGACAATCAATTGTTTCAGAATTATTGTCTAATTATTGTCTTCAGTTAAGTTGTTATTTTTGATGCCTAAACTCAAACGACAGAAAAGATCGCGCTTTTTATTTGATTACAACACACGTGGTTGTCAAAATTTGTCAACATTTATATTATCCCCTTCAACATCTTACCACGATTTCGCTCATCACGTGACATGTACAATGTTTTGATGAACTGTGTCGAAAACACAAGAAAAAAACATTGAGTGTTCAAGAGATAACTTTTTTAATCGTTGGGATATTCATTTAACCGCGTGCTTTCAAACACATAGGCAAGTTTTTAATAACCATAATTAAGTCATTTGTTTATAATCGAAGAAATCCGTCTAAAATGTATAACGGTTCGGACAGTAATTTCTGGGTTGTAACGGCGGCTAAGTGGGCAAGACGCTGGCTCGCTAGCTTGGAGGTTGGGTGTTCGATCATCCTGATTTTCCGGCGTCTCACCCCCTTCTTATCAGTGATGCAGGACAAAGGGCCTGACAAGATGAGCTGTCTAGTCGTCGGGATGGGACGGAAAACCGAGTTCCCGTGTACACATTGGCGTGCACATAAAAGATCCTTGGTTGTTGGAATTCGATATAAGGGTAGGCACACTGTATGGCGTATGCCCGTCTTCATTAGTCCAGTTCGGAGTAGAACAGCAGGTGGCTAAACCTCATTTCATTTAATTTCAGTAACGTCGATTTAAGATTGAATTAGAAGCTATGGAGAAACCGACAAAATGGCAAACATTATCTGTTTATTTTTTTGTGTTATCCTCTTTATATAAAATACACTTGAAAATGTATTTATAGTTTTCTTCTGGTCTTTAACGCTCTGCATTGCAGACCGCGCCAATGTCTGACATGACTAAAGATTGACATATGTTTACGTGACCGCAAGGTGAACCTATGAACACCAGTTGATGTCTAGGTCACTAAAAAGGAAATTCGGTCAAATGTAAAAACCTCATGACTTAAAGTAACCGAATTTGTAAATGAAGAACCGATCAAATAAATGGAATTTATGTTATTTTATGGTCTCACTACTACTGTCAGCCAAATAATGCTATTTATTTTGTATTCGGTGCAGTATTTAACAATGAAATTGACAATTAATGATTACTGCGTTAAAGGGCATAAAACTATTAAAATTCGATAGTCTTCGACGTTATAACGCACGCGAATTATTGGTTCATTCCAATCAATATAGATGTTGTTAATCTTACCGTGAAAATATGGGCTCCTGATATCAGAGCAATTTCAAATTCAGTCGACGGCGGCGTGTACTATAATGTGCTCTCGGACGTCATTTGTAATGAGGCGCCTTGATAAACGACGCATTACATCAGTAAATGAAATGTCAAACTGTAACTCATCTTCAATATGAGGCTTGATCTCGCTTTTACTACGTAAATCTTATCAAGCCCTTCACGTGATACCCTGAATATCTCGACGCAAAGTTTGATTCGGTATAAGCCCAGCTTGTGAGCCTATCGGATTTCTTGATCGTCGCGAAAACCAAGTCCCCCGCGTTCATGCTAAAATGTCGACCAGTGATAATTGAGTTACCAAGTTCAAGGTTCGTCCAATGTCAAGGTTTCCATGGGGTTCGCAATGTCAGGATCTCTGATGGATGCTACCTACTGTAACGTAGCTATACTTTGAAAAACTCGCAGTCGTTGCTTCAGGCGCCGCCATTCAGTTTGAACATTTCACGTATTTCGACGAACATAACTGATTAGAAATTATTGCAATAATGAATTTAAATCAATTTTTATACATTGTACACTTGTATTATATTAATGTGACTTTGACCCATTTTCTTTTTCAAATAATAGAGACTTGGTTCTTTTAATATTGATGCTAGAAAAATAAAGACTTTCCGCCCGGGCAACGCCAAGTTACTAAAGTAGTAATACAGTGCATATAATATATCAATACAGGCTCGGATTCTTTCTTCGTTGTTTCAGTTTTACGCTATACACTCGCGTCTTCATTATCCCGGATGTAGCTGAAACGCAGGACGTTCAACCGATTTCATCTCATAAACAACTCACTTTGTTATTTTTATTTGAAGATTGTAAAATAAAACTAACAGACAATTTTAGGACTATTATATCAGTGTTATTTCTCTCTAACATGCTGTATTAAGAGGCCTTATCATATTCCTTCTTCGGTCGCTAAAATTTAAATCATTTTCGATTTGACGTTTTTTGACTATATAAAAATCGGTAATGTTTTATAGCTTTTTGCGACTTACCTTCGAAAAATATTATTTATTAAGGTGACCATTAGATACGTTTTTTTGTGTCTTCTTCCTAAAACATCGAAACTATTTCCATTTGAATTCTTAAATTGACAGATATCAAAGTAAATTCAAATTTCAAGTCCTAAATACAGTCCTAACAAAAATAAAGATTGGTTGCCAGGCAATGAAACGTACGTCTACAGCAGCAAAGTCGTCTGGGAAGGCAACATTGGTTGTCTCATATTTTGTCTTTTGTCAGTAATGAAAACATTGATTACGAGTAACAACCCATTAAGTAATTATCAGAAATCATTTGTTTCGATTGTGTATAAATTCATAATTGACTACAGCCTGTAGTACGTCCACAAGATTTCTTAAGTGATCAATTAATTATGGATCATAACTGTGGGATTAACTATCGGAAATTAACTTTAGCCTCTACAGTGGAATGAAGGACGGACCGACGTACAGGGCGACGGCAATCTAAGACAGAATTTCAACGTGGGCGTATATAAATGATGAGGATTTAATCGAATGTATGCATATTTCATTTCTTGGCTTCAAGTAAAAGTATTTTGCATCCTCCAACACCCTTTCTATCCTTTAATTCCTCTTCAATTAAATGTACTGAATGCCTTCATTTTTCAATTCAGCACCTTAATTATATCAGGAGTAACTAGATTAATACGTCATTAAAATATTGTGCAATTACTGTTACAAAAGGGCACTTACATGATATATAGCCATTCCTAACTAGATAAACTGACAAAGGTTGATATTTATCACAACCACGCTATTTAATTTTGATGGGTGTGTTATTATGAAATTAGAAGACTTAACGTAACGCTTAAACGCTTGACTTTATGGTGTTCTATTCCAGCCATTTCCCGGGTCGATTTCTGGGGCTATATTCTGGGCAACTCTAAATTAATACATAACTAATTTGACCACTTCATAATGAAGACGTTTTAATGCGTTTTGATATTAGCATTTTAAGGTTTATAAACACCGAACAAAAATATTTCGGGATAAACGACCTCCGTGACGTATATGTAGAATATTGTTAATACATGTAAAGGATGGGAATGTCAACTGTTCATGGGCGGTTAAGATTCTATCTGTTTAAAACCTGTTATGTTTTAGTTTAACCCCGTAAAAATATGATTTTTTAAAAAAAAATTATGGGGATTGCCCCCAAACACCCCTAGTGGGAGGCTGACCCCCCCCCCCCCCCCCCCGACACACTCCCTATCGCGCTACATCGACTCTCCTGCCTCCACCGTCGCAGAGATTATCAACATTTTATAGAATTTCATTTGCGCCCCCCCCCCCCAACTACGCCTCTGCAACTGATAGACCAAAACTGCAAATATCAACACCACTTTCGTTGTAAATGAATTCCGTAAATGAATTCCAGCTTTGGCCAATTTTTCACACTGAACGGCCTAAATCATGTAAGTAGTAGTTATTAGCACCCTTTCCGAGGTGTATCAGTGAATATCAGGACAGTTTTGGTCGGGGGATCAGCCGAGGCGGTCCCCGACCAAAACTGTCCTGATATTCACCGATACACCGAGGAAAGGTGCTAATAATAATAAGTCACTTACATCACATTTCTATCGAGTATTGTTAAGGAAAATGTGAAAATAGTATTTATTATCGAGTCGTTTCAACCGAAAAGTGACAAATGCTCTTTCATTTATCCCTTTCTGAGCCTCTCGTTATATTTCATGGTAGAATGATTTCGCAGTGGAGAGACGACGACCTGAGTAGTATTTACACGCGCGTCTTGCTATACCCTTGGCGTAAAACAATCACCTGTGTGTTTAGACCACATCTACAAAACAAAAATATTATTATTAAATGTTGTGTAAAGGAAATGCGAAACGTGGGTCATTCCTGGTGAAAGTATGCATCAAGGAATTATTTGTAATAAATGTATGTCTTTCTAGGCGTTTTTTTTTCGTCCTGCTTATTTTCAATGCCTGTGAAGTGTCCAACAAGAGAACTGTGCCTTCCATCATCACAATTAATTTAAAAAAATAATATTCTAATTTATATGTTTTGTATATTAATATAAATCAAACCAAATTATGGAATAGATGCCAATTGATATGTATAATAATTGATTTTCGTACTATGTTGCTATGTTAATTTAATGTCAACATTGTATATATTTTTGAACTGCCAGGTTTGTTCCACCCGGTTTGTTTTGTTACTGTGATTCTTTACTAGTTGTTTCAAGTAATTTGTCCGGCTGCATTGTATAAAGCCATCGTTATCATTGCGAACTGTGCTGGACTAAACGTCTGCTACTTATTGCTTGAATGGTATCTTAAACAGTGTAGAAGTGTTCGTTTTTCGGGAATGAACAAATGGGATGTTACTTAACACAAAGGACACTTCTACAGTTGTGTATTGCGCGTATATTAAACGCACGTACACATTAAAATTTACCCCTTTCAGTGTTTCACAAACAATACTCCACATCCTATTTTGAGCAAGTCTGCTCATACATGCTGAAAACGCAATGTGTATTTTGATTTAACCCTTACAACTTTACAGTGTGACTAAAACGGTGGAGGGTAACTCTAATAGCCTGCTAGACGCTTGTTTTTAAACCAGTTCATAATCGTCGGGGCTTTTAAGACAGCATCGTGTTGCGGTCACACGTAGTCTACTATGAGCCAAACCAGTTTAACTATTCTGACTTCTTCGGTCTGAGGTCATGGTAAACTACGCATGGGTAGCGTCATATTCTTTATTCGGTTCTCGCACGCGTTCGATAACATTGGCACCATAGATATCCTATAGGATATCTATGATTGGCACTGCCTAACCCCGATATTTTCACAGGAATGCAACTTACTGCGCATGCTCAAAGCAAGCTGGAGCCGGGGTTTTAAAACCATACCGTCCAGACGGCCAAAATGAGCCAGTTTAAACTGGTTTATTTGCCCCACATTTGCGTTCAGACGCTTTAGTTAAACTGGTTTAACGATCCCGGTAACACCAGTTCAACTTAAGAGTCTGAACGAGCTATACGCAGATGAACTTTTTTACAACTTAAACCGCCCGGAAACGCCTGTAACTAGTACTCGGTAGACTACCCCAATCCACATAGCTACCCCTCAATACGGCCCAACAATACCGAGAGCTATTCACACAGTTCAGGTGATTTGATACGATCAAGGAACAATAATTTGGAACGGTTACATACTGTCTAAGCTGTGGTGGATTCGGATGGATGGAGGAGTGTAACGGAGACAGAGGCGCCAAATTGGCTCCCCGATTTATCACAAATTTCCACGCAAAAAGGATATTAATCATGAAAAGTGAAAAGAAAAATCACCGGGCTAACGGATCTAATTAGAGTAGATATTACTTCACTGGCCACCATCCATCCTCCGAACAGTTGATTTCATACGAGGGCAGTGTATAAGGGGTGAGGATTTAGAATGTACATGTAATTATTTTAACTAAAGATAAATCACATCATTACAGTAATTCAAAATTTGATGGAAGACCAGTGGTGTCTTTTCGGTGTAGCAAGAAAATGTACTTTATACAATCACTAAAAATCTTCTATTAAAACAAGTAATAATAGTATGTTTAGGGGGACCGCAATACGCGCAAAACAAAAATCTGATCTTCATCTGAAAATTTTGATAATTTTAGTCAGTGTTTGGGAATACATCCCTTAAATAATACTTTATATTATGAATCACAAATTATAGCAAAACAGTCATAATAAAATATCAAATGTCATTGTAGAATTTGTAAGGATTAAATCAAACCAAATGTCAAAAACATAACGATCTTAATAGGCGAGCATATGTCATATTTTTCTATTCAATATCATTAGATTGTCTTAAGGGAACTATTACGTAGACAGAGGCAATATATTCTTCAGTCACAAGCTCATAAGATAAATTATAATTATGTGGTTTGTCATAACGTCTCGTGTCTTGTCTTGTTGACGTCAGTTACTATTTGGGAAGTACAAACTATTTTATTTCGTTTTCAAATAGATTTGAAGGCATCATTTGGGTTGAGGTTCAGGGGTGTTATCCACCAGTCTTTCACGAATACGTCTCTCGGATACTGAAGGGCACCTTCCCGTGACAGGATACATGTAGTATTAATCGTCTCTAAAAGTGCCATTATTAATATGAGGACAAATGGTTGACCCGTTTGATTCGAAATTTTATATCATTTATTGCGATTTTGTTTGTTTTCACCGATCACAACCCAGTTCTAACTGGTGGTGAAATTTAAAACAGCGATTTCTGAAACGTGTTCAATTAAACCAAACATACATTTTTTATTTAAAATTTGAAATCAGACTATAAGCAAGCAATTTTTTTGAACAATTTAAGTACATAACAGTTTACCTAAATGTCCTAGTTGTCTGTGATAGATAATTCAGTCCCGAGGTTGAGTACCGACAAGAATTGAAGAGCCGACAAGTGCTTGGTCAATTAGTACCCAAAGTATTGCAAGACTTGACCTATAGATATACATATTCTACACATCATATCCAAAATGTTATTGATTTCATCAAATTTAACAGAATTATGAGCTAAGGGTCGCGAGTACTGTGGAGGACCCCGTATCCCAGACAACGGGCTCGACACATTTCACTCCAGTGTACCCCTCCCCCTAACACAGACCACTTTCTGTGTTTTAAGATTACTTTAAATTGAAATAAATTTCCGATCCATCTTAGGAGGTCCTCCCGCCATCGAAGGCCATAGTTCTTTTGTCAGTTTTGTTTCCAGGGAGTTTGTTATAGTTAACAGTTGCAGAACCACTGTCCAATTCTCAAAACGAATCAACAGTACTCTAAAACGTTTCGCCAAAATTATCGCCATAATCAAATTTTAATCGCCATTTTCATATTTTTATCGCAAATTGCGACTTTAGCGACCAAGAGCGCGAGCCCCGGTGATGAGTATAGTGAAACCTTATTATTATTATGTATTTCACCTCTATATACACCATTTCATTGTCGACAATGTCTGATGCTTTCGGTACAATCAATAGATCGCTCTTGGTTGTCACCGTGACGAATATAAGTGAACGTCCTAGTTTTCTGGACACACCGGGATAATGAAAACAGGCATACTCCATATATAATTGACTATGGCGGAAATTTACCAGACTACGATTTCGATTTCCAATGGTCAAAAGTTATTTTAGTTGTACGAGGGACACCATTTTTCGTCCCATCGAAAAACTCGATGCTCTTCCCTGTCATATCAACGTCCTGTACCATTGACGATGGAAAACCACGCCGGAATATCCCGATGAAGTTTCTCGGCCAACACCGGGGTAGAACACGGGATCTCAAAGAAAAATAGACGAAAGCGATGCAGTCCGGGCAAATTTTCCCTCACATACAGCAGAGCGCCCATCTTTATTAGCCCTGTTGGTGCAAATTTAACTGTTCTTTGTCAGATTTGGGTAACGAAATCATCGTTTCCAGTTTGTATCTAAACCAACAGAAGAGTGTTCCAAATCTCATCTATACGGCGATGTAATTTTTAAAATTTCCCTAGAGCTCTCTGGAACGAGCCGCCTCCGACGGTCAATCCCTTAATCCGCCCCTGGATTTTCGCTGTTCCTCAAACGGAAAATCCTTTAGAGTACACATGCTCGTTACCGAAGATCTATCTCTATTATCGTATGGAATGGTGATATGATCTGTCACCATCGAAAGTTTAGCATCTTTTAAAAAAAAGTCAATGACATAAATATCAAGACGGAATCATATTAGAAGACCGTATAATTCTGCTCGAATCATTACCAAAGAGATTATGTTAATAAGATGATACGACATGAACATTTGGATCAATAAAAATCCATCTGCTTATACAAGTCGTGTACTTTTGTCTGGATACACATAATGTCAGCTCCATGTAATATGTACTCTAAACGTATGTCTCCAGAGTTAATGCGCGATTGCGTGCAACCCGGGTACATAATATTCACTGCTGGGTGAACTTACAGATACAATAGATTTTATGATGTATTGGCTAAAAAAACATCCCCCCCCCCCCTCAAAAAAAACCCCAAACAAAAAACGTATATTAATACGGCTTTTAAAGGAGCTATAAATCGCTAACATTTTGGACCTATAAATTGACACAATTGGGTCGCAACGTATATAATACTGTAATATGAATGTAAATAAACTGATTTAATTCAATGGTTTTAGTTTTTACTCTAATTTCAAATCAGTTATGTTCGGCGAAATATGCCATCAGTCTCAATCAATTACAAATTCTAGGGTCTGGTTATTCCAGTATACATACGAATATGGCGACGCCATTTGATTTGGTGCAATGTGTCTAGCCTCGTTCCTCGAGTATCTTATTAAAACTGGGGCTGAAATGCATTATCGTGTACCAATGGTAAAATGTATATTTTGTCTTAAATATTGGACATGAGAAGCCCATCTTTTTCCGGTAAGATCACAACATCAATATTGATTTTAAATTGACAAATAATTCGTGTTTTCAATGTTGAAGATTTTGGATGATAATGTGTTAGAGACTTAGCAACTTTAATTCGATATAAACATTCTATCAAAGGCATTGCCTTTTGTTATGACCATTATGCTAAAGCCACTAGTAGAAAATCAGAAACTTGTATTTTTGAAAGGTTTCACGCATACTGCTTCAATTTCAAGTAGGTTTAACGTGGTTATTTTGGTCTTTATTTCATCTTGAGACATGTAATAGAGTACGGGGCATCACAGATGGTGCATATTGAACAGACTGTAATTGTAAGAAGCCTTCTATGATATACGATGTTTGTCATTAGGCTTCGCAAGCTCACACTGGTGGTCGTTTTTCTTTTACAAAAATGTCTTCTCGAGACTTTAATTAAACAACACTGGGATTCCTAAATTGACATAAAATGAAATTTCATCAGAACTATAGACACGATTTTTTCCTTTTATAAAGGTGTTTTCAGTCGTATAGCATTACTGGGCTTAATATCGGCTTTAATTATTCTGTACTATCCGACCTGAGGACCGGATAATTCAACTATCGGTCTCTATCTTTGGAGAATTTAATCCTTAATGTCATAGACAAGAAGAGTCCCATTTTAAAACAAACATATACATATAATTTAATCACAAATCGATGTAGAAAAAAGTAAAGTGTTTATTTTTCTTTAAAATTCTTAGCAAAAATTTTAACTATTTGAGACAGTCGCCCTTAAAAATCTGATAAACAAAAAGGCGCGGTATCAAACATTATTCAGATTTATAATTCCAAGCATATTGTATGCTTTGAAACAGTTTTAAATCCTAGGTAGCCCTTTGTCATGATCCCTCTTTATGTTGACAAAGCTTAAAAAAAGTAGATCGAAATAATGCAATCTGATTTAGCAGAATTACAAGAAGTGTTACTGGGGTTGCCGAATTCTAAAATACATGTACTATCCGAGTTGTGAACGCATCATTATTATGCTTGACATCTAAATAGCCACGCGAAGGAAAACCGAAATAAAAGTTTTATTTCGGTTGTCGTGCTTGTTGCTTTTTAGACGTATCGATAATACAAGACTCTCATAGGGAATATAAAAAAGGAATATGCCAAGCAATTTATGAAAAAAAGGGGGTCTACCCCCAACAAATTGCAAGACAAGGTTTTTTGATGGTTGTTGGTAGTGTTGGGTGTACTGAATGACATCCTAAAAGTTTACCAATATGGGACTTCCGGAAAGTTGCGAAATTTTGAGATTAATTGTAAAAAAAATTTCGTACATCAGTCAATTTATGAAAAAAAGGGACACCAACCCCCAAACAATTACAAGAAGGTTTTTTTGATGGTCGTTTGATGGTTCGGTGTACTGAATCACACCCTAAAAGTTTACCGAAATCGGAGTACCGGAAAAGGTCAAATTTTGAGGGTAAATACTGAATTCTTTAAATTATTTTCCTGTAAAAGGGAAAACTTCAGACAAGCATAAAGTAGTCAATTTTTAAGCGAAACAAATGAAGCAAACAATTGGCCTCAGTATGTCAGGACAAATCGTTCATTTTCATATTGTGTCCGAGTGCCCCTTGTGCTTTTTTGAGGGGCAACCCTACCCTAGCAGCCAATGACCGAAAAACCACATATTATAGGTATAACTCTGAACTGTTGCGTCACAAAATAGCAAAATTGGTAAGTCTCTCAATTCATTATGCTGGTCAACATATTGTACTATTTTACAACATTCCAATTAATTGATGATACAAATTTCATCTTAACACACCGAATTTAAAACTACATGGTTTGAAAAGCTTTACGTAAACTAAGATTTTAAATATTTTCGAACCCTCTGGACAAGTAATATAGGATGTAATGGATAATTTACACAACAGGTAGGACACTAAAACATCTAGTAGTTAGAATAAGGCTATTTCTTTCTAGACCTGTCAAGCCAGCAAGAGTGTTATTGTCCCTTTAACTGGTCCCTTACACCATTTTCAGATGTGTCTCAACGCCACAACCCACGGCCAAACCGCGACAACCTGCGACCAAAATCCCAAATTTACGAATAGGCAAAACTATGCATCGCTTCGTCAAACTTGGTGTCTGAACTGTTTTTGGGGTCAGTATTTCATTTTAATATAGGCTCAGTGGTGTTAATGGGCCCCTTATACCATTTACTGTGTACTGGCATATTTGGTATGTACATGTTTTAGCATCCTCCTCACAGTGTTCCGTTTGATTAGAGCTAATCCTACTACTCCCTGCTGGACTGAGTGGGTATTATTGTCACTAATTATGACTGGTCAGTGGTCCTTTTACTGACCAATCACTGACTTCGTTACAAAGGTATTACCTTTAAAACAGAACGTTTAATTAGGGCAACTGTGTTTACATAACGTTACGTCATGGCTGCGCGTTTTTTTTATGCTATATTAACCAGCGCATAGCAGGATATTGCAGCAAAACTAATTGCGTGACAAACGAGGCTATCGGTATTGACGTAAAGTAAACAATACTGTATGGTAACGAACAGACTTTCAACGTTTTTAATAGCTTAAATCTTTGTCCAAAATATTAAGGAAGACCTAAGATTAAACGACGGACTGTCGTGTTACTGTACGTAAGTGGTAGATTTGATTGAACGAGAAGAATAGACAAACTTACCTAAAAGTTCAAGAATCCGAACCGAATCCAGCAATGGCCAGAGAAGGATTTCTCGGGCCGTTGCTTCAGGAATATGATGTTTTAGAGCAGTGTTTCTCAACCTTTTCTCACCGTTCACCCCTAAATAATTCCCAACCGACCCATTTACCCCCCCCCCCCTCCGAGTTTTGAGGAGGTTACTGATCGTCGTCCACCGAGTAAGGTTTGGGGCGGGTCTCCCCCAGGAAAGTTTTAGAAATTGGGGCCTGCAAACGTGTTTTCCAGCCATTTCAGGCCCTCTTCCAGGCGTTTCAGAGGAACTTGAAAATGGCGCTTTGCTATAGAAGCCATCCGCCATGAACCGCGGATCCTTGCGCGGGCCTGCACCCCCTGACCACATTAACAAAACAATATTGAATATGGAATGAGTACGGATCGAAGTTAAGATTCAATGAACACCAAATTTATATTTTAATGAAAATAGTTGTTTCCAGTTCAGTGCGAAATTTGCTCCTGGTGATTGTCACATATGACCATTTTTGAAGTTACACTGGGAGTGTGGTCATTCACCCCCTGGACGCGAGCCATTCCCCCCTTGGGGGTGAATTCACCCCAGGTTGAGAAACGCTGTTTTAGAGGTTACCCATAGGCCTACTCTCCAAAAATGCAGTAGTGGAAAATAGGTAAAGCGTTACAAGCAAATAGATACGTATGGAATCATTTACCAATTTGCACTATATAGAATGAACAAAAGACACATGGGGTTGCTTTTCATTTAATGTGCAACTTTTTCCAAAATACGCCTTAATATCCGATTGCGGGCGAACACAACATTATAGTTTGCATCGGAAGAAATGTTATACATTTCAAAATTTACGCCGATTTTAAAAAGCAATCCACATATCTCGTGTAATGTGATTATTGTTTTAAATCCCCCAAACGAAATTGCTAGTCAGGTTGGTTCATACATGTATAATATATATAAGTGTCTGCAAGAAAGAGCACCAGAGTTACCTGTTAACCAACATTCCTGTTCAATATAGTATGTTTATTATACTAATACTTACGGTAGAAATAGTTTCTTTACTTTCCAGGCTAGTTTAGATAATTGTCGTTTACTGGTTATCAATATACCGACGTTTTTTTATGCTTATAGACTTATTATATCAGATTGTACATCCACAAAGGATCACCCCAGATGTTATGTCATAATTGTATGATCAACTTATGTTATAAATTATATGATCCACTTCTGTTTAAACTGTGTATGCTGTCCCTGGTGGATGCAATGATACAATAAAATCTTATCTTATTTGTAGAAACTATAGGTAAGGCAAAAGTTCAATGCATGTGACTGCTGCTTTATGTGATGAATTTAAGTTAAGAGGGGGTTCAAATATTGTACAGGCATCAGCAGATGCTTATGTCGACATGATAGCTATTGAAGTTGTAGATTTGAGGTTCATGAAATTGATTGGGGAGGAGACATATCTTCTGATAATGCAGGAGGAAATACTAAAATCCATGCAAAAAGATTATATTTTCGTTCTGACAAAAAGTGTCAAAAATCTGTATAGTATGGTATAGTTGTCCCTAGAGTTTTCTCACATCAAGAGTATGTTTCCAAGCCCTAATTTGTCACACATTCAGTGGGTGTGATGGCACATCCAGGATTCGTGGCATTGGCCAAAAATTGTTGTTCCAAAAGCTTATTAAAAGAGATCCTGTTACAATAACAGAATGTTCAATATAGACCGTTTATTTCGTACTATTACGCAGCGGCGGCGCCAGCCGGTGCTGGGTGGGTGGGTGGGGGGTTAAAAGCTATTGGGGTGTGGGGGCTTCGCTATTGGGGTGTGGGGGTTACGGGGGTGTAATGGCCATGATTTTCAAAAGTGGTAGGGGGGGGGGGGGTACCTACCCCCCCCCCCCATACCCCCCCGTGGCTCCGCCACAGCTATTACGTAATGTCTTTCTTTGGTCGCCATCTTATAGTTGGGAGTGATAATGCTGTACCACAAGCACGTTCCTCTCGTCCCCAAAGGAACTGTGTTTATAATAGCTATACGATGACAACCACACAAAGACATGTCCATGTTGCGTCAGTTTAATGCCAGGTGTAATTTTCATGGTCAAAAGACACTTTCATAGATTTATCGGGAATAAAACCAAAAATTTAAATGTTTTAGTATAGATATGCCGGTCTTCATACTCATAGTGTGTCATTATATGGCTATATGACGTCATGTTTCTTTTAATGGGGCCATTTGACAATTCTATATCACATTATTATATATTCATTATACATATAGTTTCTTTAACCAATCATTTAGGATTTTCTTGGACATGGAGTTGTCGAATGTCGGCCATCTTGGATTTTACCAATTCTTACCTCTTTCCGGTTCGCAAAATGTGCAAAATGTGGTAAATTTTGGGGATATTATAAAGTACACCTAAATAAACGCAAATATGCATCTATCATAATGAGCAGAATTTTTGGAAAAAGCGGGAAAATATCACATGCTTTATATGTTAAAAGGATGAAGGCATATTCCTGAAGAAATGGCCTGAGAAATCCCTCTCTGGTCATTGCTGAATGAGCTTCTGATACTTGCGCTTTTGGGTGCAGTCTATTCTCCCCGTTGAATCAAATCTATTCCAAGTACAGCATTATAACAGCCCTTCGTTTAATCTGGGTCTCTCCCTAAAACTTTGGACAGTGATTTAGGGTATTAAAAACGATGAAAGTGTCGTTTGTCTCAAAACAATATTATTTACATTATATCCGTGATGATAGCCGCATGTGTCACACAATAAGTTTTTCTTCAATATTCTGCTATGCACTGATTAATTGGGCATAACAAATTCGTGAGTCATGCCGTTACGTTATGTAAACATATTTGGTAAATGGGCAGCTCTGGTTGTTAATCGCACTACTGAAAAGTTATAATTTGGAACAAGAATTTGCTTTCTTTTCAGCAGTGAGAAGTGGGATTAGCTATATAATCACACGAAACACTGCGAGGAGTATCGGGTGAAGGATGTTACGTGATTACTGCCAGACATTCCGGCTTCTAGATGCCGATAAAAATTTAGATAATACTTGATCAATTAATAATATTACCAACAAATAAGTTCCCATTAAATGGTTTTATTTGTAACTGTAGTTCTAGAAAGGACGAGAGAGTGTCACTTGATTGTCAGACAGGTGAGGTAGCTATCGTTTTGATGTATTAATCATAACCGCATGAACCATTTTGACAACTATTATTATAGACGTACAGGTACCGATCACTGTACGGACTTACGAACAGTCGAAAATTCAAGCCAGGTTGTTGATTTCACCATCCTTGTTTTGAACTGGCCATGTTTCTAGTTGCCATGGAAATAAGCAGTATCTCTGATCCGATATTATTTGCTCGTTTTAATTATCGACAATATAATAGCATTAACAGTCTAAAAATAATAACCGTAGAGTTTTATATACAATACAGAGTCAACTACCCAACGAACAATTACAGAACAGTCAGTACATGGCTTTCACAGAGACACAGAAAGTGCATGAAGTTCTAGAAATTGACCTGTACACCAAAACGAATACAAAGATTATGCTAGGCTGAATGATTAGCGTGTGCGTGCTGTATCATAAAGCTTGTCATTGAGTCAACTGGCGTGGTTTCGAATCCCCGGTTGTATGTGTCAAGGAGTAGGGTCGCCTGTCCAACCTCGTGGATTTTCCCCGGGTCCTCCGGTTTCCTCCCACTAGTACTAAGCTAAAGACCTCTATGCGCAGGCGAATTATTGAAATAAAAATGAACCATGTTAGTGCTGAAATGACCTAGTTTGTGTCGAGTGGACGTTAAAACCTCTCTCTCTCTCTCTCTCTCTCTCCCGGATGAAGCTTGCACGGCGGCGACGATCCCTTGCGGAAAAAGTCACTGGGGCCATTGTATCAACATTGAAAAGGGTGCATAATCTGGCCATTGTCCGTTACCCCCCACACAATGCAATTTATATGTCAGTACGGTAGATTTATTTGTTACAAACATTCAACATATATAATTCAAATTTTTTTTATAATAAAGAGCCCATGTATACTATGTCCGTTCAGACGGCTATGAGAAGACAAATTAGATTTCAGAAAAAAATCGACGACAGCCAGCTAGCTGGGATTTTGTAAATTGATTGTATGCCCCACCTTTGCGTCCAAACGACAAAGTTATGCTGGCTTAACAATGATCGGCTTAAACAGGCATTATGTAAGAGCTAAATCTGTCTATTGTAGGGTTTTCATTTGGGCGTTATATAGATTATGAATAAGACATTTTTAGACATGACAGAGCATAAGCAACTCTTGATTTCTCCGATTAGTAGATTAGAACGGTCGGTCATTTAATGATTTAATTTACAAATCGAAAAGCGAGGCTAATACTCGAATGACTTCGCTCGAAATAAAGTATTCATTTTGCATTTTATTTTAAAAATATTTTAGCGAAAACGACCAGCTCTTTATCTTAATCTTACCTAATAAAAATAATAATAATAATCGCATCATTTTACAAGGGTAGCAAATTAGGCCTGAGGCCTTTTTCCAATTTGGCCCTTGGCACAGATCCTAATACCCTTTAACTTAAAGATACATTATGGGAGATTAGATAAAGAGCAGACAGTACTCGCTATAATAGTTAAAAACTATGTAACGGTAATTTGTTGAAAATTGCAGTCAAATTGATCAAACTGTAACAGAGATATCAGCTTTGGGGATTTCCACCTAGCCTCGTTCATCACTACTAAAGTAGGTAAAAAAGCATAGTCTCGATTATCCATAGTTTTGATTTAATGAACGTTAGCAGCATATAGGATTACAATCCAATCGATATCGAAGGCTAGCCTTGACATCGAGAGTTGATTATGGTCTGGATAAGTTAATTATTGTCTAATTAATAATAATTTAGATAAGATTTCAGTCCGAAAGAAAGACCTGCAATAGGCAGATTTCGCTCTTGCACTTGCATAATGCCTAATATGCGTGGGTGAATGCAACTGGTCAAATCTATTCTTGCAAGTTTATATTTTAGTCTTATACTACTTTCTGGTGAATTACAAACTTTCAGAAGACCTACATGTCGTCATATTTTGTCATTTCAAGTAAAATCTGGGACAACCACTTTAAGGGTATGAACGACATGTATATGATAAATACAGAGATGGTCAATAAGGAGCATGAACGAGGAGTTAAGTTCAATACACGATTACTATAATCCTTTATTCGTTGTTGTCTTCTTATTTTAGTCATCCAGGATGTGTCAATTTTGTTTTTTTTTAGTTTGAAAAAAAAGAACACATTATTTATTAATTTTCTATTAGTCATACTGCAAATCAATAATAACAAGAAGAAAGTTTAAGATGTTCAAATAACCAGACGTCATCGAAATGACATAACTTATATATTAACTTTTCTGATCTAAATCTATAGGCAAATACATAATGAAAATTAAGTTAGCTGGTTCATGTTTTATGATATTTAATGAGGCATGCCACAATATGGGATATAAAGTCCAGACAACACATGACTTTCATCACATCACGCATCACCTGTCAGACTATTATATCGTAGTTTGGGGTTTATGTGATAAAGAGTGCACTGCAAGGATTGACAATTGTGCTCGGACATTGATTTCAAACTCTTTTGCTTGCATGCCAACCTGCATTTTGTCTCATCCGAACGACTATGCTATAAATATTTTTTTAAGATCTTTTCCTGGTAAATGATATATTTGGATATTTATGCTATGGCGATCTGATGGTACGCAGACCAAAAGATTAAAGACGTAAACCAATTAATATAATACGCAGATTTATTAAATTCTCATTTGACCTTTTGGTCAGTTTATATCAGCTATAATATCACGTGATATATTTCTCGCCTGGTCTAATATATGTTATTTAGATTAACAACACACATGGTAGATTATCTGGGGGTTTTCATATTTATACACTATAACCGATTGACTCTATCATTACATCATACAATGCTACACTGTAAAACGAAATTGTAAAATTGCGCTGATATAAATGGAACTTGGCAATTTTGCAAACGTTCGTGGCTATGTATTTTCGCAGGGTACTGAGTACTGACAAACAATACCAATGCTTAGATTAAATTCACATTCAACTGAATATAGAATATTGTTTTCTTCAAAGATAATATTTATACTAAAGATGCGTAATATTTAGATAAAGAACTGGTCATTCTTGCTGTAATAGTTTAAAAATGGATAATGAAATATGAATATATTATACTTAAATTTCAGTTTATTTATTTCATTTTGATATTGTCAAGTAGCATTGCCAACATAATAAACGACGTTCTCGATTTTCAGTCCTTTGATGGGCAGTGGGCAGTCTCCATGTTAAACGAAGATATGAGTGAAACTGGTGTGGTTTCGAATCCTCGGTACGTGCCAAGGAGTAAGGTAGCCTGTTCAACCTAGTTGGTTTACTCCGGGTCCTCCGGTATCCTCCTACTGCTAAAGATTCCTACGCGCAAGCGAATTATTGAAATAAAATTAAAACCATATGTTAGTCCCGAAATGACCTACTTTGTGTCGAGTGGACGTTTACCCCCCCCTCTCTCTCTCTCTCTTTCTTATCCAGTATACTGTGTAAACAACAATCTTGTTTTTGCTGGTATTATAGATTTTTATAATCCAGTGGTATTTGAACTTACAAATTTCAAACAATGCGGCCAAAGCCGAGATACAGAGATATAAGGAGCTGTGTACAGAATTTTAGTGTGTAAAGCAACCTTTGTGTACCAAAAATGTCTATATTTAGTCCAGCTATTTGATTAAAGCTGGGAACACCAAACACAGTCGGCGTTCTCGAGTCAAAACAAACTTATTTTACTATAGTTTAACCATGTACAGACTTCCCGAACGACAGAATGAACAAAACTTTTGAATCTAAATGTTCGTTAGAAGGTCATTGCCAAATCAGGACTGCGTTTTAAAATGAGTGTAAAACAACTTCAATCTATTACTATTAGCTTACATGTGTTTCGGAATCTTTGTTTTCTAACTTGGAGTTATTTATCTCCATTCAATTTGATGTAATTATACAATCTTCCACAACAAAGCAACCCTTATAATATTAATATATATCGAAATTAACGACTTGTTTAATAATTTCTCGAAGATACATTATGTAGATAATTTTAAAGTGACGAGGGCGTAGGGACCGCCTTCCCCCAGAAAAGTTCAAAGATGCAGGGCGAAATAAACTATAGTACGGAATATGGAGTATTCCTCGAACTATAACGAAACATACATTATTATGCAAGAGGGAAATTTTCCTATTGTGGGTCTCTGTGATCTCTCTCTTTGGTGCTGAAATATTAAATAAACTATTAATTAAACGGTTTTTTTAAAATGACAAGACCATAATCAACCCTCGATGCCATCGTATGTGTTCGAATTTTATTGGATTTGAATCCGTTCTGCTGTTTAACGTACGTTGATGATTAAACGTAAAAATGGATAATCGAAACTTTGTTAACTATCGTGACAGCGGTAACAATGACAATCGAGGCTACAGTGATTTTAAAATAGAGTTTTCTCGGCTAAAAGTGAAGAAATTTGACCGAAATTTTCAGCATATTCCATTTACATCATCTAGTTTTTATCTATTACAGTGCGAACCGTCAGCTCTTTTATTTATTCTTCCATAATGTATCTTAAACATCGATAATACAGTGACATGGAGCTTCGAGATGGCTATCTTTAAACGAAAGGTATAGATACATTATTGTTTTTATTTGTTAAGTCCATCGGGAGGAGGGAATAGTGGCCTCTCACTTCGCTATCTATATTACGCTACGGTTAATATATTTATTATGCACAGGGTCCGTTACAAACTGGGGGGTTGGGATGGCCTAGTGCATGCTAATAATGACGAGTGATGGCTTTCCCAATGATTAGATCCATTGTAGGCGCTACACCTGACAAGTGGGAACCAGAATTGAAAAATTTAGATGGTTGTTCTCCGCCGGAGATCCTTTTTTCGAAGCCATCTCATATTTAATTAATATAATCGTGTATATCCACAACTTCTCTTCATGTATTATTCTGTATAGAAATATTGTAATCAGTGTTATTCTATGAATAGAGGTCTGATTTATAGGTGTTAGTAATGAATAGAGATTCTTTACAAGGCAGTTTAATCATTGTTACAATCGATCTAAAGCCTATATACAAAACTCTTTTCAACACCATTCCTTTTTGTGAGCAATTCTCTCTTAAGACTTTTATTACCTGTCGACTCTCAATAAACACTCGATTTGAATAACATTGCTTAGATCTCGACCTCCCTTAACAACTTGATATTATACGTATTTACCATGTTACCATTCTCAAGATGGAGGAAGGAATGGGAAATATGGCAACAGTTGTACACTTCTAGACGAAGTCTCGAACCAGATCTATACGACCTATGAAAACATCGTTCTCGAAGTATCTCTTCTCTCACATGTACGAATTATCGACCTCTGCAAAATAACCCCGAGGAAGTTCATTTAGGCCGCTACAAATAAATTAAGTGATTATGTCGAAAATCAGAAGGGTAAGTGTTGTCTTTAAATGTAAAGGGGATAAGGGTGTTCATAAAAGCCAGAATACATAAAAACATTTGCTACATATTTTTCTTAGCTACATCTAGTATTCTGGTTTATTTCAATTTAATGCAGTTTTTTGGTTTTAGAGAGTGCTATTAATAATTGATTTTCCCGATAAAAAAAATCGCTTATTTCGACGCTCTCGGTAAAGATAGTCATAATCAAATTTCGCCGGATCTTGGAATTATCGGGTTCATAGTTAATACGTAGAGCTATGTATATATAGTTTTATTAAAATCAAAATAGCACGAAAATATCTACATCGGATGTGACTCACGCATACGCATTGGGTCCTATGGGAAACGTAACTATTGAAACTATTCATTAGTATCGCCACTGCCCGGTCCATCTCGTTGCATGCGTTACCATAGATTATGGGTGATCTAGTCTCAGGATGAATATAATAGGCTACCAACGTTTGTAACCTGTCTTGCTATTAATGGCCCGTTACGAGTGGTTTAACCATAGACCCCAGATTTCATCACACTATCGATAACAAATGTATCACAGATACTAGTTACTATTATTGACCTACTTTTAAACACCCTACAATTTATAATAGTGTAGTTTTATTTTGTATTGATGATGGTAACATCTAAAATTATGCCGAGAGAATGTCGCCAAGACAGTCATTTAGGCTTAATGGTTACTGACAGTTTATAGTTGAGCACGTTCAACACTGAGTTTCCTTTAGCCTTCCTTCGTTTCACATGAAATCACATGGGGTTTGATTGAAATCCCATTTTTCTGCACAATCGGGATAATGAAGACATACATACCGTCGGTGGGGGTGGGGGTTCAAAAGGTCGTATCTGGATTTTGCGAAATTGTCCAGGAGAGCCTAAACTCACTCAGAGGTTAAGAATCAAAATGTCTTAGAAAACGTCACGTCAAAATGTATGCAAAATCAATCATGGACTAAGGTCCATGGTAAAATGCATTTCTGAAGCTTTTCTCAAATAATTATTTACAAAATGCATGTGTAGCCATTTAAACACAATGTAACGATCCGCACGTATCCAGCTCAACATTATAGTGCGGACAAAAGGAGTGAAATCTAGTTATTTTCCATTTTCACCTTTACCTGTTTCAATTTCATAAAATTCACACAGTATAAGACCCTCAACAATGACTTCAATAATACGTATTTAACTATACTGGCTATATTTCGTTTGATTATAATGTTTTGGTTGGATATAAAAGTGATGTTTTCAAGAAAAAAACGACATTTTAAATCTTTTTGGAACACCTCATAACGACATGTTTTAAAAAGTATCTATATAACGGTTTTTTATTGGCTTAGAGATATGACTACCAGATCAGATGAAAAGATGCGTGGGAAATTCTCATTCTGAAGAAGCAAAAAAGTGAATTTCGTAAACTATGCCAGATACGACCCTTCGACTCCCCAACGACGGCACGCCCCTCCCTCCATCTGCCAATGGTTCTTTTACGTGCACACCAGCGAGTACCTCGGATTTTCGTCACATCCGAACGACTTAAAGCTGTTTCTAGCCAGACCCTCCGTTCTGCACCTTAGAGCATCATGTTAGTGACCTAGCCCCTCCGCCGCTACGCTACATATTACCAGATAGAATCGGATGGGTTTTTTAATCGGGTAAAAAGATTATTTTAAGACTGATAGTTATATATGATATTTTTTAAATTGTTTATTCTAATAGACACTAAACTGGAAACATAACGAAAATTAAAATGATAATAAATGAATATATATGTCAGACAACAGCTGTCTCTCATTTAAAATACATACATCAGAAAACGAATTCGTGAAATATGGGAAGGAATCATTTACATATATATATTAAGCAATTTAGAGAGATGCCCCAAATAATTTTAAAAAGCTATACTTAGTTTGAATTGTTATGTCTTATATAAAGAAAGCTTGGAATTTATATGTTAAGATTGGTTGGAAAAGCTTATTTAAAATTTACTGTTGTGAGCGGTTTGACTGGTGCCCTGTTTATTTCGGTGCTCTTGTTTTAATTACAGAAGTACAATGTAAATTGACATGATGCACACTACAATATGTTAGTCTCAAAACGAGTAAAGTATGGTGTTGAAGAGACGTTAAACCCAATTCATTCCATACCTCATTATATTAGGATTACATGTAGCTGATCTTGTTGAACTGTTATATAATACGACAGGTATCTAACAAGCCTAATTAAATCTATTCCCGCTCATAACACTACATATTATCACATATAGCTCGCAGATAAACCCACAAATCGCCCAAGGCTAAGGCTAACCTCACACGACGAGAAATAGTAAATATATATAAATGGTAGACAGTCTCTTAAAATCCAGCGGGCTTCGTGTTTAAACATGCTATTTATACATTTTTTTCATCTCCAATTTTAGAAAATTTCTGAATTATACAACTGAATTGTAAAACATGAATAATTTTGTAAAATGTGTATGCTATTCAAATTGCCTATGTTATGTATAAACTATTTAAAATAAACTGTCGGCTAACAAATTATAGTGGTTGGCAACAATATAATGTAAATTTAGACCTTGTCGATAATATCTTGGTATGCTATATTCTTTGAAATACACCTATATTCAGTATAAAAATACCAAGATACAGAGCACGCGACGGGTGTGGTCAAGCAGTCAAGTCTGAATCGATCGATGCCATACTGTGTTGGAACAAGAAACTGACAATTTCATGAATCTTGTTTAGAATTAATTAGAAGTTATATACTTCCTGTAAATTTAATACGGTTTTACTAATAATGTTAAAAATAAATTACCATTCGTGTTTGAATAATACTTTATACCTGTTTGGCTGGGTAAAGTTAGCCTATTTATTTATTTACACGGTTCATCAAATGTGTATCCTATATTAAACGTGGCTTTTAAAGGAGCTAAATCGCTGTTATTTGGGACCTAGAATTTCACAAAAGTGGGTCGCAACGCATATATTACTGTAATATGAATGTATATAAACTGATTTACATTCAATGGTTTCCGTTTTTACTCCAATTTCAAATTAGTTATGTTCGGCGAAATATGCCAGCAATTCCCATCAAGTGCAGATTTCTAGCGTCTAGTTATTCCAGTCTACATAACTCCGTTTGAATTAGTTCTATGTGTCTAGCTTCGCCCCTTGAGTCTCAAATTAAAACTGGGGCTGAAGCGCTTTATGGTACACGATTCGTGTACCAATATTAAAAAAAATATTTTATCTTAAATATCGGATATCATAAACTCCTCTTTTCCCGAAAAGTTTACATGATCAATGTGGATTTAAATTGACCAATAATTCTTGTTTTCGATGTCGAAGATTTTGGAGGATTTTGAGTTACGGACTTAGGTCCTTTAACCTTTACCCTTCGTGTTGCAAGGGGATGTCAACAACTGATTTACAAATGGATTAATTTGAATTGCACAGCGCCTTCAGGTTGTTGTTATTCATAGAGGGTGACATCATAGATAGGTTGAAATAACAGAATAAGTATAAAACTTATTCCAGCATGCCAGTGAGTTCCCCCCCCCCCACTTTCCACCAACCGTAAATTTCTTCAGCTACAGGGGCATTAAGAATAACCTAAAATACATAAGGGATAATGTCACTGTCTTGGCTACATTTTATCGTCATCTAGATTTCTTTGAGAGACTGGAGTGGATATTAGTCTAATTTCAAAATCCATCCATTGCTTTTCTTTAATCTATGATGTTTTGGTGCGTGGCACAATAATGAAACATACAGAAGGGATAATGTCCCTACCTTGTCAACATTTTATCATCATAGGTATATATTTCTTTTACAGGCTGGGTATAATTAACTGGAATATTCATCGATTGCTTGTCTTTAAAGTATGATATTTTATGAGTGACACATTAATAAAACAACTTCTCTTGTCAAGCGCCTTCAAAATGCACGCCATCACTACACCCAAACCGACATATATTTAATCATATATGCCATCATTATATCACCACGCGGATTAATCACTCTTTGTGAATGGTGATGTCGGTGGTATACTTCCATAACAACATGTCAATAATACTTTGGACTAAAAGTTGTCATATTGCTGGTTTAGTTATACATATTATAGGTCGATTTGCGTTCTGTGCAAGTCGCAGCTGTTTATAAATCATTCAGCTTATTTATCTGGCCTTCATAAACTCTAATTAGGTCCCATTAGCTATATAACCAATCATTAGACCTTCAAAATGATATTTTCAAAAATAAGCTTTTAAATATTATGTTGAGGACAGATTACCTTCCTCGAGCAGATTACCCCTGTGGGCCCTGTGTGGATATATATACATGGATAGCTCTGGGCCCTCAGACAAACTGGTTTACTGTGGGGGTGAAGATTTTATGTAGGAGTCAGGTTTTTTTTTCAAATCTGGGTTCATACCCCCATTCCCCACACCTTGACAGTTGAAATTCGAAATAAGAGTAGGCCGTGGCACCGCTGTCCGGGCAAAAGTTTCTTAAACCAAACTACATCTCTTATACCCGTCTTCATTGGCCCCGAAGAAGAAAAGTAGGACGTTAAACCGCGCACATCATTTCATTTCTTTCAATGGCGTAACGATTCGACACTCAGCCAGAGTGATGATCGAACAAACATGTTAGATCACTAACCGTTGTCATTCCTCTCCTTTAATCGTTTATATCAGAAGCAACCTTTAAAGGGCCAATCCCGATAACTTTTTGGGGAATAAAACTGCTTAATTTTGTGTTAAAATCATGTAAAACCCATTATCTAAGGCCGATCAATTAACACGATTTTTGTGATATGCTTGTAAATAACTTAAACCTGACAGTCTGCATCTGGAAATGGAGATCTTTGTATCATACAGTATCTGGATAAAACCAGACTTTTTTCTATAAAAATAATATGTAGGTAAAATTTATCTTTTGTTATCAAGTACAGTACATGGGCCATTCACTGCATAGACCTCTCAAGAAACGTAAATCGATTATCAGGTCACCAAATGAAAAAAATGACCCGAAATCTTAAAAGGGTTACGTGTCCGGATAAGCAGTTTTGGCGTTCACGTCCAAACGACTCAATATTTTGAGTTGAAATTTTGAGACAAGGTATATACACTATTCCCCTATATTTTGGCGTTTTATTTTCATACATTCTCAGACTTTTATTTTTGAGCCTCTGTATAATACGGGACTGTCCCTTTAACCTTTACCACATTTCATTTGCCATTGTTTGGTTACTAGTTTCGGTGGCTGACAAATCAAAATGTCGATATACATTTAACTAGAGTCTGCTTGTTTTCAACCGTAATTCTATTAACCTAAAACTATTACATATTACTCAATGTGCAGTGCACTCATTGGTTTTCGGATATGTATAGTTTATTTCCATTCGCCCGTCTTCAATTAGCTCAGATTAAGGGCATAACAGTAGGACGTTAAACCCCATTTCATTCATTATTTTCATTCAAGCATTAGGGTACAATCGCCCCGTCCATAAAAAGGCTCTATAATACGACGAATCGCTTTGTAAGGGTGCAATGATTATAATACTCCAAACCATTACTTTAGGAACATGAACGTAAACGTGCATTGATTGGAAAGTGAGCTTATGACACATGGAAAATATTTTTAGTATTGTAACATAACATATTGTTTTTAGCTCTATAAACACATAGGAGGGTGTTACTATTATGTTGCCAAGCACTGTATTCATGTATCAGTTGTTGGTTATAAATCAAATTGCTTGTTTCGTATTACAGAAGATTTAAAATAAAATTATCACATTCAGACTGTCTAAAATGTAAAACCGAAATTAAGCATATAGAGTGCATCTAGCCGAATACTACACTGGTCACTTACCATTCTGTGTTTAAATTTCGTTACAATCCAATTCAATCATATTTTCGTTCGGTTTTTATTTATGTCGTGTATAATAATATATACTATAAGTAAGATCTGACAACATCTGTAAGAAGTTTGTGTTCAAATGACCGGACCTCGCCCCCTTATGCAGCTAATGAAATGTGCTTTTTATTTGGGAAATGGAATAATAGTTTTAGCGGCTCGAATCGATACATGTAGATAAAATGTAAAGAGGTCATACGATCCTATGTATATAGTAATCCAACAATAATATATCGAAGTCAGAACGACATTTAGATATATTTAGATATATTCTAACTAGCCTGCAGCCAATTGATCTTGTTCCGTAATTCCTATTTTCGCAGTTTGTCTGCATGCACTCTCTATTTTATTGACATTAAATATCTCCTTAACAACAAAATATAAATATACAATGGTCTATAAATTACAAATATTTAATAATGTTATTATATAGTTTTTAGATATCAACACAAATGGGCCGAAAATAAAATGTATATTTAATAGTGTGCTATGTTACTTGCAACGTGCTTGTATAGCCTACGTCTATATCTAAGCTACATAATTTTTCCTCTGACAAAATAACCAGAGCGAATCAATTTGTCACAACTCCGGTTGAATATATTTTTTGAATTGGTAGACAAAATTATTGAAAACACCTGCCTGTCACAGTAATGTTCAAAATCGACAACAACTTCACAAAATTCTTCGTTTAAAGTATGCATTACTACAGTCAATAAGTCTGGTTTTATTAATTAAATATTCAAAGTCATTATTCAAATATTATTTGAATATTCTATTCAATTCAGATGATCAATATTGGATCGTACCATTGCATTAAGGCGCGCAAATATGTTGGGTCTTTTATGTGATTAAAACCCGAAAGAAGATAAAAAGGAACCCTGGCAAATTCCAGTTATAGTTTTAGATAATTTAAATTTAACCGATCGACAATGGCGAATAACAAAAATTGAGTTCAATTGTCTTAAAAATGGAATAGTCTGATTTGTGTAAACACCGATGAAAGGGAAAACAAGTTATAATGAACGTAAAAATGGTTGCTGGTTCGCTAGCCTGGAGGTCGGGTGTTCGATCCCTGCCGAGAAAGTTCATTTATATTTTCCGGCGTGATTTCCCCTTGTCAGTGATGCAGAAGGAGGGCCTGACAAGGACAGCTGCCTGGTCGTTCGGATGGGATGAAAAACCGAGGTCCCGTGTACACATTGGAGTGCACGTAAAATATCCCTTGGCAGTTGGAATACGATGTTGCCCGGGCAAAATTTCCCTCATAGCACACTGTATGGCGTATGCCCGTCTTCCATTAGCCCAGGTTACGTGCATAATAGTAGGACGTTAAACCCTATTCCATTCATTCATTCTCCTCACTGTCATAGCATAGGACTGTACTATGATTAGTCTGACAGATTGAATTTTAAAATAGTTTATATTTATCTTTGTTTCAAATCAACATATTTCATAATTTCGGTCCATTTTCTCGTTTTATATTCTTTATTTAGCGTGTTTCCCAATATCTAACCAGAGTATAAATGCGACGGCCTTTTGTATCGTGTAATTCAACCTAAAATTAGTAAAATATGAGTAAAAGCTGGACAGGGCCTATAGAGAAGCTGGTGCTATTTATAGCAAATAAGAACTAGTCAATGTAAAGCTCTAATCTGATTTTTATTAATACATTTTATACGTTCCGCTTGATTTCTTAATGTAATTAACCGAAGAAAAGACGCATTGTTTGTACTGGCATTAAAGAAAGAACAATTTGGGTTATTTAGCAACAATGGGTCGAACAGGAGGCCATCGTTAGTTTATATTTAAAGACAATAGTTTTCACGGGGAATAGAAGAATTACGTCCCCTTGCTATTTTTTGTACGTCACTTTGACAACGGTAAAGATCTTGTACTACGATTACGTGTAATTAATAACAGTAAAGTTTACTGTTAACTTGGAGGGCTATGTTGTGGTAAACAACAACAAAGGACTATCCTGTTTCAAAATGGTAGGCTACAAAGTTTATGTATATTTTTTTTTTTTAGAAGAGAAATTATTGGCTAACCTAAACTCATACATGTCAGTTTAAATATTGGTAGGGGCCTATAATTCTAAAAAGACACTACCGGTACTTATAATTTCTTGAATTAAAAAAAGAAAATCTTGATTTTATTAAATTAGTTTCTTTTGATTACATAATACCTCCGTATTTATGTCTCAGAAATTGTAACAAGCATCTATTATTCGTAATATCCAACCAATCCCTTCATGATTATTTTTTTATATAGCCTACCGGTATTCAGGTGTGCTTAATTACATAGTAACAGCGGTCTTTATTTTACACATGCACCATCCTAAATAGAATACCCCGACTCCACCGCAAAGTCGTCCACACCAAAAATCTGTTTAAGTCGTCCACACTGATTGGAGAAGTCGTCCACCCACACACGTTCAGACGTTGGTGGAGTCGAAACTTTTGTTTTTTTCTAACAATGTTATATTTATTCAATATTTGACAAATTAACCAAATATAATCCATTTTAATTTGACATTTCACCGATTATCATTATCAATACGGCTTAAATTTTTTTTTCAGTCTACAAAATCTAAGGACCGAAAAAAGAAGGGACAGGTAAGTTATTCCCCCTGGTTTATTTCTTTTATATAAAGACCCAGAGAGTGTATTGTTTATATTAGAAACCAACATGGCGACAAAGAGCAGTAATAAAGACAAAGCGTCACTATTATCACCATCGAAACCCAGGCCTGTTAGTAGCAAAAATAAATTGATTGCTCCATCTGGAGCACAATTATCGCCTGATCTATTTGAGAATAGAAGTTCAAAGAAGAGGGTAACACTGGTATGTTATGTTAAGTATTCTTAATGCCATCTAATCTATCATGGCAGTATTATATAAATTATAAGAGAAAATAATATGTGGTCCACGGTCCTGTGTGTTTATATTGTTTTAAACTAGTACTAGTAGTACACAAAATTAATTTATAAAGTAAATACTAAAGAACAATTATTGTATAATAATAATAATGTACTTATATAGCGCCTATTATCCAGTAAACTGCTCAATGGCGCTGAGTTGTCTGTCACATAAATGGTGTTATTTTGAATCAAAGAGATGAGTCTTTAGTCTCTTTTTGAATCCTGCAATAGTTCCTTCTTCTTTTACATGTTGGGGAAGTTGGTTCCACAGGACTGGTGCTGCTACGGAGAAGGCCCTATCACCACACAATAGGAGATATGTTAAAGTTAAAAACCCTGTTTACATTACAAATTTTTAGCGTACCAGGCACCGTACTATGTACCGTGCCAATCTGGCCCACTTAAATTAGGTGGTCTCGGCACAGCATGGTGAAACGAGGTTTCAGTACGGACCACTGCACATGTGCAGACAATCCTTGACCTTTTTCAAACCGCAAACTTTGACAGTTCTGTCAAAAGGACTGCTCAACAAACTAAATCAACCTTCATAATTATTTTCATCTGGATTATTTGCATAGGAACTAAAATTAACTTTTCTGTGAAGAGTTCCACAGTTGGCGTGCTTGGGATAGTTCCGAGACTGTTTTTTCATTTTCATCTGGATTATTTGCATAGGAACTAAAATTAACTTTTCTGTGAAGAGTTCCACAGTTGGCGTGCTTGGGATAGTTCTGAGACTGTTTTTTTTAGAGTAATGTAAACGGGTCAATTTCTGGTACCGTTCCAGAACGGTATGCTACGTTTATCGCGGCCAAGTGTAAACAGGGCGTTAGTCTTCAATAGCTTAGAGTAGGCCTACTACTAAATTTTAATTTGATGTGATTTGTTAAAGATTTCTGGGGCCCAAATCTGATTATCAATTGCAGTTGAGAGATCATAGATCCAGCCAATACCTTTATTAGATAAATCTACATTCCAAACAATTTAAAAATATAAACAAATCTGACAGGATGAATAATCCTTGAATCAGTATAATCCGACATACTAAAAATTACTCCACAACATTGCACAATAATCCTTAATTTTGATAACAATAGGGAGATAATTTCTCTCAAAACAAGAGATAATTTCCCTAAAAAAAAACACAATAAGTGCAACAGCACGAATTTGCAATAAATTAAAAAACTCAGACCATGTGGGTCAAACTGAAAGTAATTACAAAGGTTTAGTTCTGTACAAAGTGCAAAGAAAGTTCTGCCTTTGAACTCGTCTGATCTGACTTATGTATTTTTAGGAAATTTTAAAAATTTTCTGGAACATTTTCAACTTTTCCACAACTTTCCAGAAGCTCCCAACTTTTTCTAGAACCCTCCAATGATTTCTAAGCACTTTTTCAAGAAATTTCCATTGACATTGTTTCTAAAGGTTATGATTGTTACTAGACATTTCCAAATGACGATTCTAGAAAATGTGATCGCCAAAAATGTTACCAAATTATCATGACCTTATCACACGCCCAAGACTATATTTATCAGGGGGCCCAAATTTGACGGCCTTAAACCATCACGGGGTCATGCTGATTAATTTGATGTGACATATTTGGGATAGGGCACGACGATGAAACGTGATAGGCGATCATACACACATCTCTGATTATATTTCTATAGTATAGATTTATCAACCATTATTATATAGCAAAATGGTCAGCTCTTTATCCAAATCTTACATATTGCATATTTAAGATGGAGTTTGGTACAGAGGCCTGGGCCCGGTTCCTAGAAAATTCTTAAAGTAAGCACAAAGTTATACTTCACTTTTACTTACGTAAGAATCTTATAAAAATACCGTCCCTAGAAAATTCTCAAGACCATTCTTACGTTAGCACAGGTCAAGTACAAGTCTAAGCACATTGTGACTGGTAAAGCTTACCATACACTGAGACTACCATGCTCTTTAACGTCATAAAATAACTTTGGTATGCGAATTACGTCATAAATTTGTCGTCTGCTTCATTGTGGTTGATTTTGATTGACATGTCCCCTGTATAGGCCTACATAATTATAAAATGTGCCAAAATATATTTAAAAAAACCGCAGACACATAGGCCTACAAACTAACTGAATAATTGTGAGAGCGCCCGATCAGCCTGTGTGTTTGTAGCCTATTGTTTACTAATTGGCAAATACATAAATTGGTTTCAGGGTAGGCCTATAAGGCCCTTGATGCAAAATTTTCTATAGCATTCTTAATTTCTTTTTGAGAAGAATTTTCCCTGTCTTGTAATTGTCTCTTTGGTATCAAAAGGTTTCGGAAATGCCGTCGAATAACTCTACGGTCAGCCATCTTTTTGAAGCAGAAACAGACTTAAGGTTGGTAAGCAAGCCCTATACCTTGCTTGGGACTTGTGCTTAGACTGGTTATGTTTAAGAACGAATTTGTGCTTAAGTTTTTTCTTGGAACGCATAATAACGTTCTTGTGCTTACAATGAAGTCTACTTAAAATCGAAGCACAAGGCCGTTCTTAAGAATTTTCTGGGAACACAAAATAAGGTAAGTTTACTTAAATGCAAAGTCGACTAAAATCTAAGCATAAGAACGTGCTTAAGAATTTTCTAGGAATCGGGCCCAGGCATTAGTATATTTTCTTTATTATAGGATGTATGTGACTTACAGACCCAAGTTAAAGCTGGTGATTTATTGTTTTCAGTTTATGGAATCATTCAAAATTATTACATTTGTTTGTATTAGAAACCTTGTGAGTTTACTCTGGCTCCTCATTCTAAAGACCCCTACCCCCAAGCAAATTATTGAAATAACATTGTAGGCCTACATGTGTCTCATGAAACATATTTCATCTCAAAATGACTTATTTTTTGGATGGTAAACCCCATTTCTCTCTTTAGAAGTATCATTTGTATTTCAATTTGCATTGAAAATTTTTTCTATTTCAGGGTGATGAAAATGATGGAAAGGACAGTGCCTTGGCCTATAAAATACTCTCAGCAGATCAGTGCAGAGAGCTTCTTGCCTTGGGAATTGACAATATGCAAATGTAAGTAGATGTGAAGAGCAGTGAAATAATACTTATTGATCAACTGAAATAAATTATAGATCAGACATGTATATTTCCATAAAAGTATCGCTGGGAAATCAGATGTATGTTTCGTTGCCTGACAACATATGTGACCCACCACGACAATACCAGTCACATGTCACAATTTTTAAAAAAATGTGATTTAATGATTATCTTAAAGGGAACTGGAACTGCTTTCTGTTGCTATATAATATGTGCAAATCACAAAAAAATTGGCTGAGCTATGGCCATATGAAGTTTCAATAGCTGCGGTGCATCCAAATACAAAAAAATGAGAAATTTGCATTTTAAAACTGCCAAAAATAAATCCCATAGTAACACATATAACTATTGCATAAATCAAAATGAAAGTTTGTGAATATAATAATGTGTGGTGTATCAACACTTGTACAAAAATTTTTCAGCAACATATTCCTTTTATTTTCTTTGTTTTTTTCTTAAATTTACCTTAAATCCATATTTCTTCGAATTGGCTGTGTTATGGCCATGGCTACAACAATGGCCTGGTTTCACATTTCAAATATGTTTTTTTCCACAAAAGATCATTTTGCACATCTTAATTTGTTTTTTTGTTTTTTATGTGATGATATTTCTTGGGTCAGACAGATTAGCTTAGATTTTTTTTTGATATCTAAGAACTATAAATTACTGATTTTGGCTGGTTACCATGGCAACATTTTTCTAAAAAAGTAATTTTAATCATTTTCACATCTTAATTTGTTTTGTTTTTTATGTGATAATATTTCGAATTCTTGGGTCAGATAGATTAGCTTAGATTTGTGTTTGATATCTAAGAACTATAAAATACTGATTTTGGCTGGTTACCATGGCAACATTTTTCTAAAAAATTAATTTTAGTCATTTTGCACATCTTAATCTGTTTTGTTTTTTATGTGATAATATTTCTTGGGTCAGACAGATTAGCTTCGATTTGTGTTTAATATCTAAGAACTATAAAATACTGAATTCGGCAGTTACCATGGCAACATTTTTAAAAAAAAGTAATTTTAATCATATTCAAAAAATGAAAAATGAACGAAACCTTGACTGACGTAACTCGGCAAGCGAGGAAAATACGAGCACACAAAGTTAACTCATATTAGGTAATAAGCAATATAATTACGCCATTTTTTTTTTTTTTCACAGCCTCCACAAAATACCTTTTTTATGCAAATTTTTATTATATTTTCACAAAAACGATTGATTTAATGAAAAAAAGATGCGTATTGTACAAAAAAAAAATTTGGGGTAGTTTTGACCTAAATAGCGTATTTTGCCGTGTATATAGAAATAGAGCCGTGCGACATGCTACTGGTTTTGTGGTAGTGAGTCACATATCTTAAAGCTCTTGAAAACTACAATATTGTAAAAGTTGTATGTCAATCAAAAAATATCAACATTCAGCAGCCTCTACCGACATTTTAAAAGTACATGTAATATGGTCGAAAGCTTGTGCGACCTTTATCTTCACAAAAATCTTTTGATAGGTATGAAAAGCTCCCATTACCTACAAAAGAATAAATTGGTAGTATCTATTTTTTAAATTCTGTTTGAATCAATGAAGAAAATGAACTGGTTTTCACAATTAAATAATTAATTTGAACATATTTTAGTGAGGATTTAGATGTAAGCAGTTAAATATTGTCCGAAAAATGCACGTCACACTCTACAGAATCATTAATTTTGAGGTGTGATTAAAGTATCTGAATCTTTGACAGGATTAGGGGAATAGAAGTCATTTTAATTTCTTTCTTTTGTAGAAAATTGTGTGATATATTTACATTAAATAACAACTTGACAGACTTGAAAGAGGCATCCATATTGGATTATTATACTGGTGCTGTTTGGTGGGCTAAAGAAAAGTCATTTACAAATCAACAGTTGTCAGGATTTTTTACTATTGTTCATAATTTATTAGAAAATATCAAAGGTAAGAGGATAAATAGATATACTACACCCTTAATTGTTATATATCAGTACACTGTATTAGTAAATGCAGGAGGACTGCACTACACGTTTCAATTTGCAAATGTATGTCATAACAAGCCAACAGTGAGGCTTATGTTCCCTGATGAATTCCCCAAATTCTCTCCATCGAAATAAATCAAGGTTATGATATAATGAATCTATATCAAGAGTTTCATGTGTGTGAAATAGCTTTATTTTACGTCCGCTTCCACCGAAGTGATATCGCAGACAATTACAGTTTATACATATATGGTGATAATATTTACAGTGTGTTTAGTGGAATAATAAGGATAATTTTTATATATATATGTACAAACAAAACATGTGTAAGTTGGGACAATCACAGACACAACATATAACAAGACAGACATGGACGCGGACAAACATTTACATAGACATTTGACAAAACAGACATGGAGGTGGACAAACATATAAACATATTATGTACATATATATATTTCCGGTCAATTTGGTCGGTCTGGTCGTTCTGTCCGGTTGAATGGCAGGGCGGTGCAACTCTTCCTTGGGGCTTGTTGGTGAGTATAAGTCCTGGTCCATTCTTCCTTCCATTTGGGTTTGTTGTCCGGTATGGTGGTGTTGATTCATCTTTACTTCTATAATTCATTCCTTTTATTGTTGGTTCTCTGAAGGAAGAATCCAGCACCTGAAAAGAGAGAAAGAGAAAAGAGAGTATCTGGGCTTATGGTGTTTTGTGGTTTATTTCGTCTAGTAAGGCTTCTAGGGCGGGGGGGGGGGGCAGAAATAATAATAATAATAATAAAGAAAAAAAGAATAATAATAATAGTAATAAAATAATAGTAATAGTAATAAAAGAATAATGATGAAGAATAATAGTAATGGTAAAGGTGTTTAAGAGAAGATTTAAAGGGGAGGCTTTGCATTTATGACATGTGTATCAATAATAGTATCTATAATATAATATTTATTCGTGTGACAAGTTTGTTAGTTTTATTTTAATGTAATTTGTTTCTTTAGTTGGGGTGATTTGCGCTTCCCTCGCTGGGGACGTTTTTACGATTTCACCCTTCTAAGTGCGATGTGGTTGATTTGTGTTATTTATTACATGTGTTTTATTTTCAAGTGTTTTTAATTATTTAGATTTGTTTTGGAATTATGTGTAGGATGGCTGGGCTTCCTTCGTGAGGACGTTTTTACTCAGCCATCCTACGTTGTGTGGAAATTTCTTTAATTTTTTTTTGTTGTTTTTTTTGTTCAGATAGGGTGATTTGCGCTTCCCTCGTTGGGGACGTTTTTACGATTTCACCCTACTTAGTGTGATGTGGTTGATTAGTTTTATTTATTACATATGTTTGTTCATTCCTATGTTTTCAATGAAGTCCCAGATAAGCTGAGAAGTCCAGTATCTGTCATCAGGTGATGGAGAAAGAAGGGATTTCAGAGAGAGAGTTTTCCCCCTCTCTGTCAGTTTATTAACCATTAGTTGTCGTTCATTGTTCAACTGATTGCAATTGATTAGTAGGTGTGATGTTGTTGCGATTTGTCCGCACGGGCATTTAATTGGTGTATAGGTAAAGTCTTTAATTACGTTTATAGTTTTAAGTCTAGTGATTAATTTGCATATTTTGATTGAGGGATGATTGATATAAACCTTGTCGACAAGATTGCTGTCTATTTGATAGCGATGAGTATTTTCTTGTTTTAGACGGTTTTCCCATGAATTTTTAATTTTATTTTTGGCTATACTTATAAATTCCTGATTGCTATATTCTAAATGTTCTAATTCCTTTAGTGACATCCCCTCTTTGGCTAGTTTGTCGGCTTGTTCGTTGCCGATTATATTGATGTGGGAGGGGATCCACGCAAGGATTACCTCTCTTCCGGAATTCTCAATTATTTGATTAATATCCCTAATTTGACTGATTATTTCCTGTCTGCTTTTTGAGGAATTTGATTCTATAGATTTAATGCTACTCAGGGAGTCGGTCAGGATTACGGCTTTGTGGTGTGTTTGCGTGGCTAGCCATTCTATTGCAGTTTTAATGGCCATCAGTTCTGCGGTGTACACAGAACAGTATTCTGGTAACCGTTTCCTGATGTTTAGCTTCGCTTTTGGTATATGAATGCCGTAACCCGTTGATCCCTTTGTAGTGTTTTTGGATCCATCAGTGTAGATTTTGAGATGATCTGCCCATTTGGTGTCTATTAGTTCCATTGTTAGTGCTCTAGCTTCTGTGGGATTAACATGCTTGTTCGTTGTGTGGCTTAGTTGTGTGTTAGTGATAGGATCGCTTAGTTGCCATGGTGGCGTGGCTGAATAGGATTTTGTTTGTATGATTGTTCCTTTCAAACTGTGCTTATTTAGGATGTCATTTGACATCTGCCCGAATGTCATTGGACGAGTATTTTTCCTAGAGCCTATGCGTCTAAATTGATTGAGGCATTTATATGTTGGACATTTTTCTTTTAGCATTTGTAGTTTTCCCCAGTACTTGAGTGACAGTTCCTCCCGCCTTAGGTCAAGCGGAAGTTCTCCCATCTCTTGTAATAGGGCAACTGTTTTGGTTCCTATGGCGGCTCTTGTTATAAGTCTTAAAGCTTTGTTTTGTATTGTGTTTAGTTTGTTGAGTTGTGTATCACTTGCATTGGCATAGGCCAGACATCCGTAGTCGATTACCGAGCGGATGAGTGATCTGTAGATTAGCATAAGTGTAGTTCTGTTTGCACCCCATTGTGTCCCTCTGATGTATTTCATCATGTTGAGTGTTTTAGATGTTCGACTTACCAGGCCATCAATATGAGGCTTCCATGATAGTTTAGAGTCGAATGTCATTCCGAGAAATTTGGCCTCTTTTTTGAATTCAAGTTTTGAACCATTAAGTGTTAAATCGATTTTTCTGTTATTGTCAGTTGGGTGAAACAGTATTGCTACTGTTTTCCCTTCTGAAATTTTGAATCCCCAATCATTTGCCCATTTTGAAGTTTGTTCTAGAGTGTATTGGAGCGATTTTTTGATTATGTCTAGGTTATTGGAAGCTTTCCAGAATGAACTGTCGTCAGCAAATAGTGCGGATTCTGTACCTTTCCCTACGTAGCTAATAAGATCATTTATCATTATATTAAATAGAATTGGACTGATAACTGATCCTTGCGGCGTTCCGTTGTCCATTTTGAATTTATTACTTAAGCAGTTTCCTACGCGTACTCTGATATGCCTATCGTTTAGAAAATCTTCTATCCATTTGTACATTCGGCCTTTAATTTTTGCATTGTGGAGTTTGTGTAAAAGACCATCCACCCATACGAGATCAAAGGCCTTTGTTAAATCGACAAAGATTGCGCAAAGGTATTGTTTGGCTGTGAATGCTCTGCTTATGTCATTTTGTAATCTAATGATATGGTCGATTGTTGAACGATCTGTGCGATAGCCGCTTTGTTGACTTGTTAAGATTTGGTTGCTTTCACAGTGAAATTTTAGTCTGTTTGTGATTATTGTTTCTAATGTTTTGCATAAAGTAGATGTGAGACTTACTGGTCGATATGACGCTGTTTCATTTTTATCTTTGTTTTGTTTGTGTAGCGGGATGACCGAGGCGGTTTTCCATTCCTGTGGTGTTTTTCCTTTGGTCCAAGAGAGGTTAAAGACTTCTAAGACTAACGATAGAGCTTTTTCGGGGAGATTTTTTAACATTGTATATTTCACACAGTCTAGCCCTTCTGCACTATCGGATTTAGACCGCAGCGCTTTTTTCAGCTCTTCTATATTAATGGGACTGTTTAAATCGCATTCGTTATCTGCTTCATCGTGCACTATTGGGGGTTGATTTTGTAGGAATGTATTTTTAATTGCCTTGAATGTTTCACTGTGTTGGCTGTTGCTAGAGCCGTCAGCATAAGTTTGTCCTAACAAGTTTGATTTGTGCGTGTTGTTTAAGGCTGTTTCGTTTTTGTAGGTTAATAAAGGAATGTTTTGTCTTACTGTTTTACCGGTGATAGCTGATATTTTGTTCCATATTGCCTTTAGATTTGATCGATCATTTAGGGAGCTACAGAAAATTTGACAGTTTTCTTCCTTGGCTTTTTTGATTTCTATCTCTGCGCAAAGTTTAGATTCAAGGTATTCTGATCTAGTTTCTTCATTTGGCCTACGTTTGTATTTTCTTAGCGCCGTTTTTCGTGTACTAACTAAGGTTTGTAGATTATCTGACCACCAAGGTTTGGGTGATTTCCTATTAGTTTCTTTTGAACGGGGGATAGATTGCTCTGCTGAGCTTATTATAGCTTTTGTTAGATTATCTGTGAATGTGTCTATATTATTGTTTTTAATTAGTTCGAAATCCCAGCAATTGCACAAATTCCTGTACAATTCCCAGTTTGCCTTATTTATCTTCCATTTAGCCTGACATTTGATGTTTTCTGTGTTGGTTTCGCAGTATATGGATGTATGGATAGCTACATGATCGCTGCCTAAAGTTTCGTTTCCTATTTCCCAATTGCAATTTGCATAAAGTTTATTCGAGACTAGTGTTAGATCTATATGTGTTCCATGTTTACTATTTTTCCCTACGAAAGTTGGCTCGCTTTTGTAATCATTTAGTAGTAGAAGACTGCTGTCTTCTATGTATTCGTATAATTCTTTCCCATCTGTGTCATTTTCTGGTGATCCCCATGATGTGTGATGACAGTTGAAATCCCCGCATATAATTATGTTGTCACCCGGAATTTGTTTAAGAATCCTATCGTAGTCTTTGCTTTTTAATTTGTTTGTTGGTGGGTTGTAAATGTTTATTATGCTCAGAGATTGGTTGTTTCCTATCACAATATTAATTGCCATTAATTCTAATTTATTTGTTGGGTTAACTACTAATCTGCTAAATGGGAAGAGTTTCATAGCTCTCACTTCCTTATAACCAAAGTTATAGTGCCCCAAAGAATCAACCAATCAGGTTGTTTATCTCGCCTTACCCTAAGCAGAAATTGTTCATTTTCGACTCCATCAAGGCATTGACCTAATGCAAGCCTAGACCAAGTTTGAACATTTTACCTCAAAGAGAATGAGAGTTATTGTGTTCCAAAGTATCGACCAATAAAATTGCTTATCGCTCTGCTTACCTGGGGTAGAAAATGTTCATTATCATTAATGTAATGTAACTGTACACCAAGTTTCACCACTATAAACTAAAGTTATCGTGTCCCAAAGCATCAACCAATCAAAGTGCTTAACTCGGCTTACCCTAAGCATCAACTAATTAAAGTGCTTATCTCTGCTTTCCCTAAGCAGAAAATGCTCAACTTCGAACTCCATCAAGGCATCAACCTAATAAACACCTACTCCAAGTTTGAACATCCTAGTTCAATTAGAGTTATTGTGTCCCAAAAAGTGTGATGGACGGACAGACAGACAGAACCATTTTTATATTCCCCTGCTTTCTTTGAAAGGCGGGGGACAAAAACTAATTTCCACTTGGAAGTCCGCCTGCCATTAACCCCTGAACCAAAGTTTGAAAATCATCCTCCAAGAATGTAATCTTCTTTGACAGGAATCTTCTTACTTGATCTAGATATTAAAGATTAAAAGATATACATTTTAATTTCTCATTCCAGACAAACATATGACCATGGTGGAAAATTTAAAAGAATTTCAGAAAATGATGGTTGGTATTGGTGTGGAACAATCAGTAGTGCCATCTGGAGGTTTAGAATTTTTTGATGTTAATCAAGCAACAATGATTACAGAATATATTTATTCAAGGTACTTGAATCAGTAATATCATACTGTCTTTCATTATTAGATAATATCATACTGTCATTTATTATTAGATAATATCATACTGGCATTTATTATTAGATAATATCATACTGTCATTTATTATTAGATAATATCATTCATACTGTCATTTATTTTAAGATAATATCATACTGTCATTTATTATTAGATAATATCATACTGTCATTTATTATAAGATAATATCATACTGTCATTTATTATTAGATAATATCATACTGTCATTAATTATTAAATAATGTAGTAAGGGTCATTTTTAAGTGGAGTTTAGATGGTCTAAAATTTGATTGTAATGAGTTTTGCAATGTCTTTTACAGTGAGAATCAGAGTAGGATTAACTGTATACCAGTAATATGATTAATTAAGCCAGGTGTTAATCTTGTTAACTTTTTAATTGCGTTTTATTTTTAAGGGAACAATTGACCTATAATTTTAAACATTCTTGCCGTTAATACTAGAGTGATGGTTCATATTAAATTGAATATTTTCAGCTTATTTCAACATTACAAACTATATGAGTTTATGTTTAGCCATACACAAGCTGAGGAAATAATAGGAACAGATGTAAGTAGAGGTGTTAATTATATAATATACATAAGAACCATCTTAACACAGAAAAAGGTTTGTTTTAGCAAAGAATTGGGTTCGATTCCCTGTTTATACCTGCCAAGCAGTAGGGTCGCCTGTCCATTCTCATGGGTTTTCTCTCGGTCCTCCAGTTTCCTCTCATAAAGACCCATACACGCAAGCAAATTATGGAATTAAAATTGAACCATACTTAGTACTGAAATGTCCTAGTTTGTGTCAAGTGGAAGTTAAACTCCAATTCTCTCTCTCTCCAAAGACAAAATAGTTAGCACCATTAAATATCTTGTAGAAACTGGAAAATATGAAGTTATTTCAAAATTTACCAGTTTTAGTTTATTGATGGAAATCAGTGAGCTCTGTCCTATATATCCGAAGAAATCAGACTATTTTTGAAAAGAAGAGATTTTTCTGACATAGTGTTGATAAGGTTTTATAACCAAAGGATACAAGTTTATTTCAGACATTGAAGAAAATCAATAAATGTCAGCCTATTAACTTGGTGAACAACCTAAAGTTTAAATGAGATCATATGATTATTTGGTAACATATAATAATGTATGTTGATGTTATTATAGGTGGATATTGAAGTAGCTCTGTCAGCTGATGTACCATTTCCACCACCTTTAGATGAAGGTATAACAACTAGTATGTATGAACAGTTTGTAGCTACACCACCACCCTCTCCAACACCAGAGGTAAGAAATAAAAGTTCAAAATAAATTTATACATAGGCTATCATATCATTTTATGGCAAAGTAAATATTTGAATATCAACTGGTTTGGACTTTACTGTGGAGTAAAAACCTGTGCGTTGTCCATTATATATACAAATATTTCTTTCTTACGTGATTCTGAATTAAGAAACTTTGAAATTGTACTAGACAATATTTCAAAATGTCAGTGGCGTATGCTGGGTCACAAGATTTTAAATTACCTAAATTATGTTTTTATTGTTAGGTTGATGCTTTAAAAAAAGATAATTGTGCAAGTAAATAATTAATGGATGTCATTTATGTATATTTTTGGATTGAGACATTTCGACATCAGCCTCACTGTTGGCGTTTTGTTACTAATATTTTTATTTATTACAGCCTAAAGATGAAGAAGTTATAGAAGTAGATATAAGTTCCGTCCTGCCAGAAGATGTAAATATCTATAGTGGTCTGACACCAGATGATGTTAAAGCTGTTATAGAAAGTGTTGCTAAAGATATGTTAGGTGGACTTAAGGTTAGTACAACATAAACCAGAACTTACAATGTCTGACATGGTCATGTAAATCATCTCAGAATTAAAAAAACATATACATGTATTTCACAGTGTAAGAAAATAATGTAAAGTCTATCGTTAAAACTGTTTTGTTTTAGCTTTGGTCAACCAGAATTATTATTCTCAAGTCATAGTCTCAATTATAACCTATATTTATAGTTGACAAAAAATATGTTAAGACTAGTTGTCATCCATTACATCTGACGTTTGTCTGTCAAGTACATATGTTCAAATAACCTACTATAACCAAAGATTAACCTGCTGGCTAAGAAAAAAAAAATGTGACAGTGTTACAATAAAATTCAAAAGTCTTAATTAAATTCTTCTTATTTTTTTTTTTCAGTCGGATGTTTACAAAAAACTTCAGGAAAAAGAAAATCAAATTATAGCAAAAATCAATAAAATCCATCGAGTTGCAGAAACCTAATAAACTGTCTTTTCATATAAAATTATTCCTCTATCGATTTTTTGTACATTTCATGTTTTCATTTTGTCTTCACTATGTAATTTGTTGCAATATATTGGTTTTTCACAGTATGCTATTACCATTATTCTGTGAGTTTTCTCTACTTGACTTTTAACATCTTGATAATTACTCACATGAAATAATTAGGTAATTATTTAGATTGTACCATTTACTAAAAAGGTGGTTTACAGTGTACCAGCTGATTAAAGTCATATACCGGTACCTTAAAACTTAGTTAATAGCACAGGAAAATCAATCTAGTTGGAAATTTTCAATTAAAACCCTGAAATGAGTGTTAAAATGTACATAGCTACTTTATCGTTATAAAACTGGTGACCTAGACTATTGAGTAGCTAATTAACATTTAGGTATTCATTTAATCTTATGTGTATAAATTACCAGTTTATCATTGTGTATCACCTGTGTATTTACAAGTTGTATTTTATTCGGCAAATTATGTACTAAAGTTATTTGTATTATAGGTTTTCACTGAGTAGCACACTATCTAACCAGCAGGTAAACCATTGGCTCATAAATTACAAGTTGAAGTTACTCATGTCTTTGGTAGATACAGAAAGGTTTACTTGCAATGTTTTTAATAAATGACTATACTGTGATACCTGTATCAGAATAGATATGTAAATTTCTTGTGTGTGTATTTATAAAATACTATAGCATTATGTAAATTAAAATATTTTAAATAATGTGTCTACCTTGTGATTAATATTAACATAAAAACTATAAAGTTGTACTGTTATAGCTAGTTATATATCAAAAAACAAACTCTTATACCATATGTACGAAAGGAACCAAGATATTTGGGTTATAAACATGCATTTCAAGTTTCTGAAAAATCAGATGAAAATCTTGACCTCTAGAGTGACCACATGATTATTCTCAAAATAAGGTGCCACAATCCATGAAGTTATGGTCGATACATGTCAATATAAAAAAGAACCAAGATCTTTCTTTGGCAGATAAACCTATATTTCAAGTTTTGTCAAAATCAGATAAAAATTGTGACCTGAAGAGTGTCCACACACAAATTGTGGACAGACAGGGGCGACGGCATAATACAGATGGATTGGGGCAAAATCATCTGCAAGCTCTAAAACTGTTGTCCACAGATGGATTGGGGCAAAATCATCTGCAAGCTCTAAAACTGTTATCCACAGATCAATTGGGGCAAAGTCTTCATTGCTAGCTCTAAAACTGTTGTCCACGTATCCAAAGACATATGTAAATGAAAATATAACTCCAAAATTCGAGATATGTAGTATTCCTGCCGATTTGAAAATAATTAATAAGACCTTGCAGATATGATCTCAAAAGTTTCTGGTTGGAATTTATTGACCATATTACTTCTAGAACTTGGCATTGACAGGCTTCAAATTATCACAATATATTAATGAGATATAAAGGATCATTTTAATCAAGCTGCATTGACTGAACTCTAATTTATTTTATAAATTTATTGTATTTCACTTCACAAATACTAGTATCAGTTTAATATTTAAATATACAATGCTTGGGTAAACATATAATCTGTTATCGATGTATTAACGGGTGACGTAGATTTCATGCATCTATAATAAATGCATACCAGGGTGACGTATATTACATTCATCTATTGGTTTTTCTAGTATGATGGACTATATACTCATTAAATTCACAGGCAGTCAATTCACATTTTAAAATTCACTTGATCAAGGAGAAAACATTTTGAACCATATTGCCGATGCCATCAAATATATGATGTAAACCAGTATCACACATGTACGCTGGTGTAGTAACTATCTTATTCTTACTGTCTACATGACATTCCTGTTTTATATAATTAAGGTAAAACATCTAGTATTATTTCTTTAAGTCACAAGTATATTTTTTTATAGGTAATTTTATCTATTCTATGATTTCCAACTATCCACAAGGGTTCTTTTAAGTTTAGATTAATCACGGTCACGGATAAACACTTTTGAAAGGCAGGACTGCAAAAATGCAATTGTACTTTTCGCTCCCCACCCCATTTTGAATACACACTATACTAAGTATGTGTATACTGTAAGTTATTGAGGAATACACACTAGACTAAGTATGTGTATACTGTAATTATGGAGGAATACACACTATACTAAGTATGTGTATACTGTAATTATGGAGTAATACACACTATACTAAGTATGTGTATACTATAAGTGATTGAGGAATAAACACTATACTAAGTATGTGTATACTATAAGAGATTGAGGAATACACACTATACTTAATATGTGTATACTGTAAGTTATTGAGGAATACACATAAGACTAAGTATTTGTGAATTTTAAGTTATTGAGGAATACACACTAGACTAAGTATTTGTATACTATAAGTTTTTGAGGAATACACACCATACTAACTACACTATTAAAAAAAGTAGGGGATATTTGGTTTTGGGGACATAATACTAAAATATGCAAAAAGTCACTATAGAACCTAACAGAAGAAACATTTCCAGTTACATGTGACCCCCAAACACACCAAAAGCTACCGCATGGAATGCAGGTGATGCTTGGGATCATCATGGGGGTCCAATCATGTTACAGTCATTGTGGCATTGAATTCCAGGGTGGAAACATAAGTTTAATTGTTTTAGTGACCAGAAAACAAATTTTGATATGCGTCGGCTTACCCAAAATGAAAGGTTACGTGCCCTTGGCATGCTACAGATCGGCACAACACCGGTGGTTGTGGCGCGGACGATGAATGTTTCTCAGTCTGATACACAATCTGTACAGGACAGACCACGCTCAGGTCGACCAACGGCGACAACTCAGCCCAGGATCGATTTATCCGTACCTTGGCCTTGAGAATTCGTGTCATCAATGCAATTCAGATCAGTGCTCGTCTACAAACAGACACTGGTGTGAGAGTGAGTGGCCAGACCATTCGGAATCGACTGCATAGGGGTCACCTTTGCGTCCGACGTCCTCGCATGATCCCTTGTTTGAGAGATCATCACATTCAGGCAAGACGTCGCTGGTGTAGGGATCGTCAACACTGGGATAATCGACGCTGGAGCAATGTGATGTTTTAAGATGAGTCAAGGTTCACTGTTGATATTTAGGACAGACGTAGGAGGGAGTGGCGTCCTCGAAACGAGCGCTTCCAAGACGTTAACGTCATCAGACATGATCGATTTGGGGGTGGTTCTGTTATGGTGTGGTGAGGCATCACTGTTGCTGGAAGAACGGCTTTACATGTTATTGCAGGGCGTGTTACAGGCCAGTACTACCGGGACAACATCTTGGCAGTCCATGTTGTGCCGTTCGCACGACGACATGGCCGCCGTTTTATCTTCCAGGATGACAACGCAATGATGTCACAGGGCCAGGATTGTTACAGGTTACCTCCAACAACAGAACATCACCACATTACCTTGGCCAGCACTGAGTCCCGACCTCTCCCCCATCTGGGACATGCTTGGACAGAGTATACGTCAACGTCCTGCCAAAGTACAAGAACTTGCTGCTGGGTTGCAACAGGAATGGGACAATCTGGCCCAAAATGACCTTAGACGTCTCGTTAGGAGTATGCCATGTCGGATCAATGCTTGTTTGGCAAACAGAGGAGGATTGACCCGTTACTGACTTTGTTGTGATGCTGTGGTAACTTTGCTGTTTGACCCCGGGTATCATTTTACCCTTATAATGGTCAGTCTGTGCCTTACTTAGTCTAACGATCATTTGGAATAAATCGATGAATGTGAATTTCATTTCATTTTAACATTTGTTTCTTCGTCAGTTTCATTAGGTGACTTTAATAACACTTAAAAATCAAATATCCCCTACTTCTTTTGAATAGTATATGTGTATACTGTAAGTTATTGAGGAATACACATTATACTAAGTATGTGTATACTGTAAGTTATTGGGGAATACACACTAGACTATGTATTTGTGAATTGTAAGTTATTGAGGAATACACAATAGTCTATGTACAGGCGCGGATCCAGGGGGGCCCCAGGAGGGCCATGGCGGCCCCCCCTCAGCCCCAGCGAGACTGGTGTATCTGCTTTTTAATTGATGATATAAACATGATTTTTGCATTGTCTATGCCCAGGCAATGCGTCAAGGCTCTGGGGATTACACGAAACCACTAATGTATGCGGCACTCTAATAATGATTACCATTTGTTACAATGTATGGGCCCCCCCTCGAAAAAATCCTAGATCCGGGCCTGATGTATATCTACTGTGAGTTTTGTGAAATACACAATAAATTATGCATGTGCTGTGAGTTATTGTGGAATACACAATAAACTATTCTACTTTGAGTCGGTTTAATTGTTGAATACATAATAGACTATGCATTTACTGTGAGTTCTTTTGTATTCAGCACTAAATATCTTCATGGTAATGCAGAACTGAATTAGCTATGCATCGAAAGTATCACCTTCTGAAATGACTGCAAAATCATAAACAAATGCAATAATAGCAGTAGAAAACAGATACAGAAATGGAACTGATGCTGTGTAATCTATCCAGTCTACAATAAACAATCCCAGTGCAATAACTTGCAGCACTAAACGGGTTTGGCATTTGTTAACCCAGGTTTAATTAGTGCTATATTTCATGGAACGGCCACTTATATTTTTGTAGTGTAAATGCAAGGTGTCGACGCAGCTCAATTAACGTTATATAATTCATGGTATATTATGGATGTGGCCACACTGATTCTAATTTAGACCGTTAGAATGTTTAATAAATTTTTTCATTGATTAAAGGATACAGTGACATCCTTTTTAAAATGTTTAGCTCCCATAGATTGTATGGCAGATGCAGTTCCAGCATACGGCCATTTTCCTCCTTCATCTTGATCTGATCCTACAGTTACTTCACAACCATTGATAACTCTAGCAGCTAATACTGGTGATATACAACATAATCTGTTAATACACCATAATGTTAATAAAAATAATAACACAATACAATTTAAAAAGGATCAAAATAATCTGTATCTTAAACACAATGAAAATAAAATACTATAATTTAATACATTTTAAAGAAAACTTAAATGTGGTCCACATTTTTATTCATCTTATAATAGTCTCACTTTGAAGAGAAACTACCCCAAAAATAGCATTATGATATAGCCTGCTATAGATTATCAAGAAGAAAACTCTACCAATGTTGATTAGCCACGGAGAGTATTAACACTTCTTACACAAACTACTTAACACCTTCTTATAAAACAGTTCAATGATGTAAACTTACCAACCTAACACAATTATAAATCATGTCGATATTCAATCCAGGATGGCTGAGTAAAAACTTCCTCTCGAAGGAAGCCCAACCATCCTACAAATCTATTTTTATCGCTTTATTTATTTCTTATCCTTTTTCTTAATTTACTTTTACGACTAGGTAGAATAGTAAAGTAGGGAGGCTAAGTAAAAACGTCCTCTTGAAGGAAGCCCAACCATCCTACAAATCTATTTTTATCGCTTTATTTATTTACTTTTACGACTAGGTAGAATAGTAAAGTAGGGAGGCTAAGTAAAAACGTCCTCTCGAAGGAAGCCCAACCGTCCTACATATCTATTTTTATCGCTTTATTTTTTACTTATTTTCTCTTAATTTATTCTTACAACGTAGGATGGTTGAGTAAAAACGTCCTCACGAAGGAAGCCCAACCATCCTACAAATTTATTTTTATCTTATTACTTATTCAATTAACTCATTTCTATCTATTATTATGAATACTCCTAATTTATTAAATTTGCATCTATTTACTTTAATTTATTTATTTTACTTTACTTTACCTACTTTATTTTATTTACTATAGTTTATTTATTTTAAATTCATTTTATTCCTTTTATTTCCTTTAATTTATTTATACTAACAAAAATAACAATATAACATCTGCATAACTGGCGGGATAGTGGAGTAAGAGGGAGTCATGATCAGACGAGCTCGGCATCTAAACACTATTCTGCCAAAAAAAAAGATACCAAACCTATAAAGTGGGAGGTGGAGTAAGGGGAGGTCACGAGAAGACAGACCCGGCACCTAAAAACTAATCCCACAAAGATGACATCTATCAATCCAGAAGCAGGAGAAACCATCTACCAAACAATATGTTTTTTATTAAATAAAGGGAAGAGCTTCCCACTAAACCAAATCCATGGCCTAAGGCCAAAAATGGAAAGATTGCAAAATCATATTCTAAAAAACAGGAAGCAGCTTCGGCTCTCCTATGTCTTGTGTGCGATATCACTTAAGTGGAAGCAGACGTTAAACCTCAAAAAGAAGAAGAAGAATCCACATTTTCTTGGTATTACTTTTAAACTAACATGTAGAAGTAGGGTGTTTGTTATTTCATCTGGTCAGATTGCTTTACATGGATGCAGATAAAATGATATTCTATACAAACACTTAGGCAATTTACTGCCGATTTGTCAAATTTACTAAATAAATGAAACAGTTTTTCGTACCATCCAAACTACTACATTGTCATTTGTCAGGCCCTTTGTCCTGCACCACAGACAAGGGGGAACTATGCCAGAAAATCCTGATGAACTCTCCCAGCAAATACTAGGATTGAGCATGCAACCTCCAGGTTAGCGAGTCAACGTCTTACTCACTGAGCTAGGGGGGAGGGAGGGATGTGTGTTAAAATTCACACATTCAGATTGTATTTTATTAACATTCATTGATATTTATGTAGAGTCAAAATGTATTTTCTTAACATATATGATTTTTAGTTAGTAGGTGAAGATTATGGTTAGGTTTGAATGGAAGCTCGGTCTATATTTAAACTATACTTGTTGGGCTTACTGCATACAAATAAATATAAAATAACAATAATATAAAATAATATTTATAAACATACCCTATTGGCTTGTTTGATGCATGAAAACCTTTTAATGTTTTCTCTACGTCTGGATTAACTTTCATATCCGTACCATCAACAGCAAATGTAGACCTGTAATTTATTATAAAACATTAACCAACAATTTACAGGGGATATAACTAAAGGGAGGTAATCAGATAATTTATGACAGCACACTCAAAATTGTACCTGCATTTATTAAAATTCTGCAACTCAACATTGACTAATACCCTGGTTAGCTACTATACTAGCCAGCATATCACAACAAACTGGGATACAGAGAACTAAAATACTGACTGTTGCACCTAATAGAGAATTTAATATAATTTGTCTTTTCAATAAGTATGTTTTAATGGTGTAGAGTTAGGCATTAAGTAATATATTGATACTGCACGAGGCATTAGCCAAGTGTTGTTTCAACATATTACGCAATGTCTTAAGCTGGAGACCATTAAACAACTTAAAATACAGACACTATCCCGCATGTGCTTTTCAATAAAATACGTCACGCAAGTCCAATATTTTATTTGGTATAGATAATGTACGATTGGCAAGTTGCCCGTACATTATTGGAAATAATTATACGCCAACATCAAATGATGACTCCACATCTGTATTTCAAGATTGAATAAATTCCTTCTTTTTAAATTTGTGTTTGATATAGAATTAATTTTGTGTTCATCAGTCAACAATTTCAGCCTAAAATGTAACTAAAATAAGCAAACAAATAACTTTCGCTTCATTGGACACATTAGCCGAATCGTTCGGCCGTATCAATCGGCGCTGAATTTTATTCAACCGAATTGGTTGACACACCAGCGGAACGCTTCGCCCGATTTACCAGTCAATTGCATCACCATTCACGTCACATGATTAAAAATGGCGGCGTCTATGTCTTCAAGCAATCAGGTGACTTCTCGATATGATTGGTGATTGGCTAATTCAACATTTGGTCGAAGGCTTCGGCGAGGTGGACACACCAGGCTAATATAATTTGGGCGAATAAATATTGAATAAATATTCTGCCAAATATATCAAACCTGTTTGATTCAGGCGAATCATTCGGCCGAATGACAATGGACACACTAGGCGAATTTCGTCGCTGATTGATTCGGCCGAATCATTCGGATAGTGTGTCCACCGCTTTACATATCAACTTTTATTTTGACCTAAATCAAAGACAACATGATTGATTTACTACTTCTTAGTTTATTACAGCAACGATTCAATACTCTTACAGGTATATTTATCAAGATGTTAACCTCTTTGAAATTTGTTACTAAATGCAATAGAATTTATCTATGTGTCTAGATTTGATGAACATTCTGAAGGCTCATAAGGATATATAGTTTTTAAAAATAAATTGAACATGCATTACGCCTTTAGGCCTGAAATGTTATATAAACTATTAAATAGACATCAATTAACTTATCCAAACCATAATCAACTCACGATGTCATTTTATGTGTTAGATTTTTATGGGATTGGAATTCAATCTGCTGTTCAGCACTCATTGATGATTTGATCTCTTTTTAGTAATGATGATCGAGGCTAGGCTTAAAATTCAAAAGCTGATATCTCGATTCATAGTGGATCAATTTAACTGAAATTTTCAAAACCTTACATTATCTATTTTTAACTATTATTAGTATTATAGAGATAACAGTCAACTCTTTATCTTATCTCCCAAAATGTATCTTTAATACATTACTGTTTCTAAAATAAATTAATACATTAAAACTTCTAAAATAAGATAGGTTGCCAGACAACGAAACATACGCCCACAGCAGCTAAATCATCCGGGCAGTCAACAAGGTTGTTGCATATTTTACTTTTTTCGGTAATGAAACATTTATAATACACTAAAATCTGATTAAAAGTAACAACCCATTATGTAATTATTAGAAAATCATTCGAATTTGTTTGGCTTCGATAAAGTTCTCCTCCATGCTATTCCAGTTATCAAAATTCAATGAAACTCAATATACTTGTTTAGTCTCATGACCTTCAACACTGTGTATAAATTTAAAGTCAATCAGATATCAACTTTAGACTAAAGAGCGTCCACAAAACTTTGAAAGAGATCAAGGGCAATAACACTGTCATTTATTATCGGAAACTCCGAAAATCAATAAGCTTCTTCGTCTCATGACTTTAAACACTGTGAATAAATTTAAAGTCAATCCATTATTAACTTTAGCCTCTAGAGCATCCACAAATTTTTTTGAAGTGATCAAGGGCCATAACTCTGACAGTAATTATTGTAAATCGCTGAAAATCAATAGGATTCTTCGTCTCATGACCTTTAACACTGTATAAATTTAGAGTCAATCGGATATTAACTTTGGCCTCTAGCTAGAGCATCCAAAAGAATTTTTGAGGTGATCAAGGGCCATAATTCTGACAGTAATGATCGGAAATTGCTAAAAATTAATAAGCTTCTTCGTTTCCTGACCTTAAACACTGTGTACAAATTTAAAGTCAATCGGTTATTAACTTTAGCCTCTAGAGTGTCCACAAGATTCTTTGAAGTGATCAAGGGCCATAACTCTGACAGTAATGATCAGAAATTGCAGAAAATCAATAGGCTTTTTCATTTTATGACCTTAAACACTGTGTATAAATTTAAAGTCAATCTGTTATTAACTTTAGCCTCTAGAGCGTCATCAAGATTTTTTGAAGTGATCAAGGGCAATAACTCTGACAATAATTATCGGAAATCGCTGAAAATCAATAGGCTTCTTCATCTTATGACCTTAAACACTGTGTATAAATTTAAAGTCAATCGGTTATAAACTTTAGCCTCTAGAGCGTACACAAGATTTTTTTAAGTGATCAAGGGCCATAACTCTGACAGTAATTATCGGAAATTGCTGAAAATCAATAGGCTTCTTCATTTTATGACCTTAAACACTGTGTATAAACTTAGGTTATTAACTTTAGCCTCTAGAGCGTTCACAAGATTTTTGTTAGTGATCAAGGGTTGTAACTATAGCAGTAATTATTGGAAATTGCTGAAAATCAAAAGGCTTCTTCGTCTCATGACCTTAAACACGGTGTATAAATTTAAAGTCAATCAGGTATGAACTTTAGCCGCTAGAGTGTTCACAAGAAATTGTGGACGGACCGACCGACGGCTGGGGGCGACGACAATGTACGACCACATTTCCATGTGAAAATTTCAATTGATAGAAACAGGAAACACAAACCAAATACAGACGATTTGATGGGATCACTTTTGACTAAGTCAAAATGATGCATTTGATATTCAGATAGGTTGGTATGAAATAATTAATAAAATACAATATCAAAAAACCATCGTTTTATCCAACGTTTCGTTAGCAAAATGCCAACTTTCTCAAGGATGAAAGAATCAAATTCAAAATGGCTAGAAGTCAGTTATGACATCATAGTAAGATATGACATCATGGGAATGATGACGTCATAGATACAATACACATAACATGAAAGAAAGGTTAGCTTAACTAAAAGTTAGGTAAATTATGTATGATTATGAATAATTTTGAAACCCCCTGGATTTAAATCATTTAACCCATTTGGCCAAACTGAATCAAGTCTATGAATCCACAGACTTTATGCTGTGTTTAATTTTTTCTGATCTTTATCATGAACTTTTTGTACACACGAAATCATGACCAGGTATATTAAAGTGGGAAGCTACATGGGGGGAATGGCCTGGTTTTTTAAGCTTTATATTGCTTCTATGCTTATTAAGTCTAATGTTAAAATTTAATCATTTGGTGAAGGTGAGGTATCCCTTACAGTGGGGCTCTACGTATAAAACGGATTTGTAGTAAAGATAGCTGGACCAAATCTAACCTAAAAAATTTTGGATCATATCTTAAACAATCCGGATATCCCAAGAAAATTATTCTAAAGGCATTTAAACGCGCAGATCAGAAGACCAGGACTGAATTATTGACCTACCAATCAAAGACCGATACTGATATGAAAATTATTCCATGGACAACTACCTTTGACCCTCGACAACCTCACCTTCACCAAATGATTAAAGACCGAAGTATTTTAGACACAAGTTCACGGATGACAAAAATTATGGATAGCAGCAAAATAATAATAGCAGAGAGAAAGAACCTCACTATTGGCAATATCTTGAAAGAAAATAAGTTGAGAACTTCTGACACTACCAATAACCATATTAAGGACAAAATTTCATACGGATGTTAACCTTGTTTACGAAAATTATGCAAATCATGTGAGACTATGTGTAATAATCAAGAAGTAACCAGTAAAGACATGAAATCATTTAAGATTAGAGACTCTGTCAACTGTGCAAGTTCTTATGTTGTATATTGTTTAACATGTCAAAACTGTAGAATGCAATACGTCGGTCAAACGATCACTCCTTTTAACATTAGACTTAATAAGCATAGAAGCAATATAAAGCTTAAAAAACCAGGCCATTCCCCCCATGTAGCTTCCCACTTTAATATACCTGGTCATGATTTCGTGTGTACCATAGTACAAAAAGTTCATGATAAAGATCAGAAAAAATTAAACACAGCATAAAGTCTGTGGATTCATAGACTTGATTCAGTTTGGCCAAATGGGTTAAATGATTTAAATCCAGGGGGTTTCAAAATTATTCATAATCATACATAATTTACCTAACTTTTAGTTAAGCTAACCTTTCTTTCATGTTATGTGTATTGTATCTATGACGTCATCATTCCCATGATGTCATATCTTACTATGATGTCATAACTGACTTCTAGCCATTTTGAATTTGATTCTTTCATCCTTGAGAAAGTTGGCATTTTGCTAACGAAACGTTGGATAAAACGATGGTTTTTTGATATTGTATTTTATTAATTATTTCATACCAACACATTTCCATGTGGGCGTATAAAAACAATACATATATTTAACAACAAGCTACCTACAGATTTTTAGCAGCTCCAAAACCTCCAGGAAAGATAACAGCATCGTAGTTTTTTGGGTCAAGATCAGATAGAGCAGACACTTTTCCTCGTGCTATTCTTGCTGATTCTTCTAGAACATTCCTGACAAAAAACCAACATTCAGTATTCTTGTGATAAATTATAATAAAACAGGTTTAATCTCCTACTTCTCTGCTTTAACCAGGCTAATGAAGATGGACATGCCATACACCATGCTATGGGAGCCAAATTTGCAATTGAATTCCCACTGTCAAGGGGTCTTTTATGTGCAGGCCATGTGTACGAGGTATCTTGGTTTCCGTACCATGCGCATGATTCAACGCTTCCCTCTAGCACATATCCATGCCAATGACAATTTTTGTTTTTCAACATACCAAACTCAAAACAACAATGGCCAAAACAGTTTGTTTGGATACAGAGCAAGTTAAAACATTTTTGTTTTTCTAGACACATCTGTTGGGCTCCATTTACAACTTGATTACAATACAAGTGTCAATTTAACTTACAAAAATGGGTTAAAACTACATGTATCTGATTGAAATTTCAACCAATAAAGGCTAATACTAGTCTGGTTTAACCAAACAGATCAAACTTATAGCAGAGATGAAATTTGGTTAATTAAATGCTCATAGTATGGTTAACAAGATGTTCTGTATATCTTTCAGGCTTGACTTCAAGAAGAGTTAAGTGCAATAAAGAGACACAAATGACATTAATCAGCAACAAGTAGTACAACTACAATAAATTACATTAGGCCTAGTCAGGTTCAAGTACCTGTTAGGTTCCATTGGTTCACCTTTAGTGTGATTAACAACGTGCATTTGTTGTATATCAGGAGCAAACATCTCAACATCACTTCCTGCTCGACTTAAATGAACTAAAACCCTGAAAGAAAGTTACATAATCTGTAAATAATGTGAATCTACGTAGACATTTTGACATCCAATGAAACTGAACTACATTCTACATGCATGCATCACCATCTTCTGCACAATTCCAGTGCTTGATTGGACAATCATTGGTCAATCATTGCCAAAGGACTGCATCCAACCTAAACCCTTACAGACGTCATGGGGGAAAATACGAAAACACGTACACTTGACATGTTTCTTTTAATTATCCATAGAGGATCGGCTATCAGGGCATGAATAATGCGATCATGCCTTTTCATATCTCTTAAAATAATTAGACAAAAGAAGAACTACAATTTACAAAGTATTAAATATATAACAGTATTAAAGAACATTTTAAGAAAAAACATAGTTAAATAAATCACAATTATTAAAAATGAATTGCGACATACAATCTTCAAGTATGCTAATTGTGTGACTCTTGACAATCATGTAACTAATCCACTCTTTCTTTACTTAAATTGTAAAGTTATTTTTACACAGAGATTGAGTAGAATATTATTTTAGAACAGAATATAGTTTTGAAGTAATAATCTGTCTTTCTTCTACTTTATTAAATAAGCTAACATTATACTATTTAGTAATATTTGTATGGTCATTCTGTTGTTAGTTAACTGACATTGATCAAGAATGAATCCCACTTCATACTTACGCAGATGCTTCATGTATTTCTGTTCCATCATAAACACCACATCCTGATAATACCTAGAAATACAAGACTAGCGGTTGCAATGGAAGATACGCCAAGAATTTGCAAGAGATTGACAGAAAAATAGCAAAATAAAAAGAAGATTTTTAGTACAATCAGAATTAAAATTAGGGTCCGATCTGCACATTTTGTCCCGCAGTTTTTGTTTGATTTTCAGGTAATTCGAAACCAACCTTCCTTACGGCATAACAGTGATATTATCAAACTTTTTTTTTATATCGGATAATAATTGTGACCTCAAAAGGGACCACAATTCAGGAAGTTATGATCCGATATGCTCAAATATCGACAAGAACCAAGACCTTTTAGTTATAAACATGCATTTCAAGTTTCATCAAAATCAAATAAAAATTGTGAGCCCTAAAGGGTCCACAACCTAGATATACCATACTTTTACACTATTTGCGTACAAGAGGCAGCCATTTTGGTCTGATGTTCACGCAAATTTGAACTGATCTTCATTACAGTGTAACGGTGGCATAATCAAACGTTTTTTTTTTAATCGGGTAATAATTGTGACCTTCAGAGGGACCACAAACTAAAAAGGGCGATTGTGACCTCCAGAGAGACAAGCTAAAAATGGTGATTCTTCGTATAATCAGGGGCCATAATTCAGGAAGTTACGATCCAAATGCGCAAATATCAACATGAAGCAAGAACTTTAGATTATGACCTCTACAGGGTCTACAACCTTGACATACCATATTTTTACATTATTTGCGTACATGTGGTGGCCATTTTGTCTGGCAGTTTTGGTCAGATTTTCGTGAAATTAAAACTCAACCTTCATTACGGTGCAATGGTGATATAAGTTTTGTTTAAATCGGATAATAATTGTTACCTCCAGAGAGACAAGCTAAAAATGGCGGCAGTTTTGGTCAGATTTTCGTGAAATTAAAACTCAACCTTCATTACGGTGCAATGGTGATATAAGTTTTGTTTAAATCGGATAATAATTGTTACCTCCAGAGAGACAAGCTAAAAATGGCAATTTTTCTTATAATCAGGGGCCATAATTCAGGAAGTCATGATCCGATATGCACGAATATCATAAGGAACCAATAAGCAGTTCCGTGCATGTCACACCTAAAGCTCTCCGTAACATTACCATTTCATTTGCTAATCCCTCACCTCAAGCTTAACATGAAGTTAAAAGCATTTTCCCCATACAATCAGGGGCCCCAATCCATGAAGTTAAAACCTGATAGTGATACATGCCAATATCGAAAGTAACTGCGATCATAAGGATATAAAGCTATGTTTCAAACTTGGCGAAATCAGATAAAAGTTGAGAGTGTCCACAAACAAATTGTGGATGGACAGGGTCAACGACAGTATGTGGGCCATCCATAAAGTACGTACGCTCAAAATGGGTAAAATTCAGACCCCCCTCCCCCCCTGTACATACGTTTTGCCATTGAATTTAAGCACCTGTATGTTTTTGGCGTGACCCCCCCCCCCCCTTCAAGCGTACGTACTTTATGGATGGCCCCTTAGATAGAAATCATCTTGTAATAATAGATAGCCTCACCTATATATATTTATCACAGTGTAAGACTTGTATGATTAAATGAAAAGAGATTGTGTTTTCAAAGATGTGTTGGGAATACTTAGTCATTTTGAGACTAACGAATATGAGTATTTTTCATTTCAATTGTAAGGGGAAAATCTTGCCTTGAGATTATCATTTAAAATTAATGTTAAAGTTTTATTGACAATGCAAGGGGAGAATTTTGACAGGACAGTGTTTTTCAGACAAATCTTCATCAAGTCCTTTTATATGTATGCCAGCCAATGCAATGTGTAGGTGCTAAGGATGTAGGCCCACACTGGCGGTGCGTCAAATTACCCAATAACACCCAATAACGGCCCAGTAACACCCAATAACTCCAAAATAACAACCAAAAAACTACAATTCAGTATATGTGATTTTTGTTGATAAGAAATGGTAGAGGCGCTCTATCTTTTGGTACCCTCTCCCTTGCACCGTTCCTGTGGCCCTGAACAAAAGTATACATTGTTATTGTATTCATGAAACAATATAATGCTATATACAGTGCAATACAATCAAATTAATATCATAGCTCTATTTATTTATATTTACAAATTATATCAATTGTCATTTCCGGTCATTGTATAATTTATTTTGAAATAAATAAATAAAACTAATTTATTGTCTTTGCTCAGAGTACTTTCATAGTTTATTATGTTTGTCCGAATGTGTTAAAGATGTGATTGGGCGACGGGCGTAAACTCTGATCTGGGCTCAACGTTGCATTATTTTGTATTTCCAAAGCCAACAATTTGGTGTTATTGGGCAGTTATTGGGTGTTATTAATTTCTTGTCAACAAAAATCACATATATACATGAGTTATCTCCCTTCAGGCGAGTGAGCTTGAAACTCTGATTTGGACACAAAGCAGCGATGCTTCTAAAATTTAACTAAATTGTTATTTTGTGTTTCCAAAGTCAACATTTTGTAGTTATTGGTTGTCTTTTAGGAGTTATTCGGTGTTACTGGGCTGTTGTTGGGCGTTATTATTATTGGGTGTTATTGGGTAATTCAACGCGCGCACCCCGTGCCCCACACTGCCAGGTGAACTTCATTCATTTTTTCTGTTGTTAGTGTTACATCCAAATTATTTGGGCCTTCTGTCCGGAGCTGACACAGGATAAACAACCAGATTATTCTAGTCGAACGCCTATTGCCCTACCACTGCAGCCCAAGTAAGCTATCAGAGAACTGTTCTTATTTGCTTTTTAGGCCTATTCCTCTAGTGTAGGCCTAGTAACTATACTTGTTACCTTAAACTGTGTTTAAGGTAACAATTGGTACAGACGAAGACCCCTTACGCAAGTTCAAATAGGTTCAAACGCACAACTGTCAAAACACATCATTACAGTTTGTATTAAAATAAGTAATTCTATCACAAATAGTGACGACTGGACCATTAAAATAGTTACCGAACAGTTTTTCTCTGCATAGCGCTGTTTAGGTTGTAGGCCTAATGACGTATTACGCAACTTGCGGCCATGACGGTCGGCCAGTTGAAATTTCGCGTAGGAGACGGGTTTCATCAAATCATATAATTGTGCGGTAAGGCCTCACTTTTATTTAAATGAGAATTGATTTATTATATGTTAAGCTACATGCAGTACTGTTTTGGGCCAGTTTAGTTGTAAATTAAGCGAGCTATAGGCCAGTAAACTTTTTGCAGTTATTTGACTAAAAAACTTGCGCAAAGGAACTCTGTAGAAAAAACCACTACTGCGACTGGAGTAAGACGGAAGACAGCAGTAGTGGAACCATTTCTAGTGTAGGCCTAGGTCAAGAGTCTTGTCACACTCACCACAGACTCAGACTGGTGACTGAAGCAAACAAATAAATAAAAAAGAAGTGCAAAAGAATTAATTAATCATTGGCACGTCTTTAATTCATTACCACAGCAACTTTTGAATTTTGTAGTGAACTTGTATGAAAAGCAAGTTGCCTTTGCAGAGCATGAACTGATCCTTTGAGAATTTTGGAAGACAACATTTTTTTTTTCAATGTCCCTCTCAAACCTTTTCGGAGCGTGTTACCTCCCTTTGGAGATGTTAGATGTGTAGACATGATTTTCAAGCCACGCCGGAAAGAAACAACTAAATTTTCTAAATGTTGCTGCTAAGAATGCCACTTAAATCAAATTTGTTATTTTGACCTTGTGATTCGTATTATTAGAAGCAATATTCAGTTTTAAAGGATTCTGAATGTAGAAGATCTTATTATTTTCTTCGTTCAGGTTGCATGGAGTTGGCAGTTGACAGCCTGTAGCGCCCCCAGACGTCGCGCGTGAAAAGGAAAAACAAAAATGGCGGACGAACAGGTGAGATTTCATTCAAAACAAAAAATAAAGTGGACAAATCTTGAACATATTCAACAAATATTCCCTTGTCATTGACTGGACATGGTAAAACAGAATTCAAAGAATCCAATGCACTAGTTTTTATTTTGAAGTCGTTTTCTATGTCATTTATATGATGTTGCTTTTAGTAACGGTCGTTGAAACGGAAAATGATTCGGGACTAATTTGACACTTCTAAAAAAGATGTTTACTAAATTGTTCTAATTAGTCACAGTAACTAATTTACAATCTGAATGAGGTCAATTGCGAATTGAAATTGAACTATGTTTCCTCTCTCTGTTTCTGATTTTTTGTTTGGCCTTCTAAAACAGAAAAGAAAGTATTTTTCAGTGTGAAATTTAAAGACCTTGCTCAGTTCAGTAGAAAAGAAATGTCAAATGGTTCCTCCACTACTCAGTGAGTTCCTTTTGCCTTTTGGAACTATTTTAACAGTGGCTTTTATAGTTGTCTTTGGCCCCTGATAGTTCCTCGCGAGCACGCTTTACAACTAGTATGAAAATAAGGCTTTTCCCCATCTCGGTTCTAAGGCTATTTTAGAATCCTTACCGTCTTTTTTGCACCGTGATTCTTCTTTGATCACCAAAATAAATAATTTCCTGTCACAGCTGACACAAATTTATAATAATCCAACCCTGTTTTCATGTAGACGTTAAACCCCATTTCTCTCTCTTTCTTTCTTCATTATCAAATACAACGCATTTGGTCATTCACTTATAGACCTCTACTCTTAAATGGGAATCAATTATCAGGTCGCCAAAAGGCCTTGTGATTTGACGGGTGAATCGAGCTGTCCTTGCAGTGTGCCTGCAATTTTATACTGGCGATAACAAACTATCGGGCCAGTAAATTACAGGTTTTCAATTTGATTAACTTTGATGTTTTTTATCTCATCTGGAAAAGATGGGCTTTTGATATCCGATATTTAAGACAAATTAAACATTGTAATTGTACGAATGGCATTGGTAAAATATTCCACAAGTCATGTCACACTGAAACGATGATGCTATTATACTATCGGTGTAGACTGGAATAACCAGACGCTAGAGATGTGCCATTCGATTGAGACTCGCTGAACTTAACTCATTTGAAATTAGAGTTACTTAATGTTATACCGGTATCTGGGTAAATTCACTTGCATTTGTTTGAGGTGTTGGTATTGTGTAGTTTTTTTGACTTGTGAGTCGTGTGACAAGATTTGTTAAGAGAAATGAATGCTATAGCCCTTGTAATATATAATTTATCTGTGTATATCATGCATTGCACTATTTTCATAACAAAACATCCAGACTACTTGACTGACTTGAAGCATATTCACATTTCCTCTACATTTATAATTAAGAACAAATCAAAATGAGAATAGTCCATTAACTTTCATACATCATACAATAGTAACTATGTTTTGTTTTCCCGGATCCATTCACTTGTTTTGATATTTGTTTATGTCTTTGCAATGTCTATAATTTTCTGTCTTGTCTGCAGGGTTATCTTGTAGGTTTATTGTTTTGTGTGTAGTGCGGTGCTCCTGCACTTCACTTATACTGTCATTTTATGAGAATAACTTCTGTTAATCTCACTACTAGCTACACAAGACCCTTATGTGCGAGCGAATTATTATTACAAAATTTTACCATATTTACTCCTAAAATAAAATACATTATAATATAAAATTTCAAGTGTCCCAGTTGAATTGAAGGATATTTTGCTGTTAACTATTTGTTGCTGTATCTTTAAGAGAAATGATACCACCACCTCTGAATTGTTGTTTATTACTTTTAGGAGTTGCGTCGTCTTGAGGAGCTGTGTAAACAAATGTATGAAACTGCTGACAGTAATATACGTTCAGAAGCAGAAAAAGCACTGGTTTCTTTTGCCATTTCTCCTGATTGCCTGAATAAATGTCAACTTTTACTGGAAAGAGGCAGTGTAAGTTGGTTTCTTTCATAATAAATATATGAGTAACCACAATTGACTATCCTAACCATTAAACATATTTAGACATTATATTTGTCATGCTTTTCACTAAGGGGGGAGGGGGTGATTGGCCTAGTGGTCATGGGTTTGATTCCAGGCATGTGAGTATGACTTAGGTCGCCAGCCGAACCATGGATTTTATCTAGTTTTCTCCCACTGCTGTATACATTATGCTGCTTTGCGTTGAGTAGACCTTAAACCCCCATTTCCCAATATCTTTTCTCCAAATGTAAAAAGTATATATATGCAGTTTTCTAATTGCTATTCAATTGAATGGCATTAATAATAATATTTATTTTTACTTTTTAGTCAGCTTATGCACAACTTTTGGCAGCAACAACCTTAACAAAACTGGTAACCAGACCAAATGTGACTTTGCCACTGGAACAGAGAATTGACATTAGTTAGTATTATTTAGTTAGTGAAAGAAATGAAGTGTATAGCCTACATGTGTAACTGATGTAGATTAAGGAACTTTATGTTATAAATATGACTGATCTAAAGAATTAAAGGGGTATACCTAATGTGATGAAAGGAACATTATGTTGTAAATATGACTGATCTAACAAATTGTTGACGTATGGTATTTGAATTTAAATTTTCTTCCAGGTTTTAATAAATATTCATGATTTATTGGTGGGAGGGTCAGGAAGTAAACTGACAGGGTCAGAACTAAGGCAAATCTATTGTAAATACAGGGGTTCCATAATTGAGAGCCGGCTACCAGCGAATTCCCCCACCTACTTCGCTCCTTGCGCCAGCTATATTTTGCTTCCATCAGACAATTTGTAAAATCATGAAAAGTTATATAGAACGGGTTGTCAACGAGTTTACAAACTGCACACCCAACAACAAACGGCGTCCCGGTTATCTGGTACTGTAGTCGAGTAAAAAAAGGTACAATGAGGCAGTGTTCTGTATCTTTTTTCAAAAAGAGTTACCTGTGTAGTTTAATATCTTGCCTTCCTTTTTTTCACCCACTCTATTCATCTTATTCTTACATTTACATTTATGCCAAAGTTACTTTTATACCCAATACAAGGCTTATCTGTTTATCCCTTACTACTTGACATACTTTCTTTTGAAAACTGTCATTATACCGGCTAGTTTTCACACATTATATATCGATTAACTGAAATGGAGTAAAAATGTCAGGGGGTGGTGTGTGTGTGTGTTGTAACTGTGTGTAAATAGCTACATTAGAAAAGAGATCGATCCATTATTTGCGACTGCACCAAACTAAGTTTTCAAACCTGTTCACTAGTTAATTTATTTGTGCTAACTTTCAGTTTTACATTTTGAATTTTTTTCACAAGATATATTGTGATACAGAGATGCACATATTGACCTTTAGTTTTAAGTGTAGGCTTCTGAAAGTGTTGTAAAATCAACCAAATTGCATCATACATATGCCGAACCGCCAAATTTTTCTCCCCTCTAGTCTCCGACTCTCAAAGCATTAGCCACCTACTCAGATACTTTACCCACCTTCAGTAATATTTGATTAAACCCTGCAAATATATGACATCACAGCATATAGTTTCCTTTGACTGGGAGCAGCATGCCTTGTGGTTGTATGGATTAGGATCATCAAACGGTTTGAATAATTAATTAGCTTACTATTTATATTTCAGGAAATTATATATTGAATTATCTGGCTAACCGTCCCAAACTATTACACTATGTATCACAGGCCTTAGTGCAGGTAAATATCTTTTGTAATTAGTATGCAATCATTTGCCCGGGTTATTCCCTTAAAATCATTTATAACTCTAAAGAAATAAGTCTGTGCATATGTCCATTTATTAATCCTTATGTTATTTATTTACCATCTTACTGTCCATTTATAGCCTTGATTAATTTCATTCAGTTATCACAGGAGATGGTTATTCTAATTCTATTTGATTGTTTACATTAGTGTGACAGGGAAGCCCATTCAATTTAACAATTTCCATTAATGTCTTCCAGAGTTTGGTCCTTGTTTTACTTGGTTGAACCCTGTGAACACTCAATCGATAAAAGTTTTCATCAGACATGATGAAATTTATAGGCATTATTTAGATCACCAAAACTAAGAAACCTTTCTACAATTATGGCCCTTGTTTCACTTTGTTGAACCCTGTAAACTCTCTTCCAATGACATTTATCATCCGATCTGTATTAAATTTATATGCATTCTTTTGATCAGTAAAAAGAATAAGCCTATACAATTTCAAGAATTTCAGTTATTTTACTTCTAGAGTTATGGTCCTTGGTTCACTTTGTTGAATCATGTGAATGTTCTGAAAATTAAAGCTAATTCTACCTGTATGAAATTTATCATTATGCATTATTTAGATTAGTAAAACAAAGAATTCTATTGAATTTAGGCAATTTCTGTTAATTACTTTCAGAATTATGGCTCTTGTTTCACTTTATTGAACCCTTGCGAACGCTTTAATGACAAAAGTTATCATCCCGATCTGCATTAAATTTACATGAATTATTAAGATCAGTAAAACGAAGAATCCTATAAAATTTAAGCAATTTCTACCGTTTTGACCCTTGTTTTACTTTGTTGAACCTTGTGAATATTTGATCTGTATGAAATCGATATCAAGGTCTTGTAAATGCTCCTATTACATACAAATTCATAAATATGTGACAACCCCTGTTGACTACCGGACAATTTAGTTGCTGTGGACGTAAATATTTTATTGCCTGGCAACCTATCTTTTAATTTTGAATGCAGTTTTATTGAGATATTGTCTGTTTATATTTCAGCTATTTGCCAGAATAACAAAATTAGGATGGTTTGATGTAAATAAAGATGAATATGTATTTCGCAATGTTGTTAATGATGTAGGAAAATTTATTCAGGTTAGTAAAGTATTCTTTTATATTTGTCCGTCAATTTTTATTCACCAAGAGACAATATCAGTTGGGGGGGGGGGGGGAATGCAAACAGTGTTTGAAAATTCATGTTGGGATAGAGCCAAAATTTTGATCCGATGTTGATGAATCTTAGAACTTGGGTTTATATCGCAAAGATCTTGCTTCCTTTTCATGTTGATGCATGCTAGACTGTAAAATCCTGATTGTACTGACAATCACTTTTTTAGCTTGTTCTCTATCCATCTCTATATAGCAAAATGTGGGCATGGCAACCACTTGTAAAATAAAATATGATCCATTTTGGCGGGAAGGAATTGGTAGCCAGTGTGAACCCTGTTGTTAATTGAACATTGTGTATATTTTTTGAGTATAATATTTATGGTTGGTTTATTATAGAGTGGAACAACACAACATGTTATGACAGGTGTTCAGTTATTGTCACAGTTAGTTAGTGAGATGAATCAAGTTAGTGAGGTAAACTTCTAATTCTCTTATAATTAAAACACCCAATGTTTACAGTGTTTAAAAATCTCAAACATTTAATAAATGAGCAGTCAAAGGATTCATACGACATTATAAATGAAAGTTTTGAGATTAATAGCAAAATTTTCTGAAAGATGCATTACGTAAGCGCTAAGTCTGCCTATTGCAGGTTTTTCTTTTGATGTCGCAGCTCCATTGCTTGCATTGGAAGAAAGTGTTTTTTTCCCCGATTTGTTACTACAGTGGACTCTGTCACATCCGATGTCTGATCACTCCGGATTTCTGTGACATCCGACATGATTTTCATGTCCCGATTTATTTCCCTATTACTACAGCCAAAACAAAATCTGATCAGTCCGGATTCTGTCAGTTCCAGATTTCGACAACAATCAGCCGTCCCGTCAACAATAATTTCGACAACAATAATTTCCATTGAATCGACACCGCATAATCCGTCCTTCAAACGGTGGGTGTGAAGCACCCAATTATCGGCAAGATTAAAATTCAATGGATGTGAAGCCACAAAAGATTAACAAGTAAACAAGCAATCACATATCAATTATCTATAAGATTAAAACTCGCTATGTACGGCGCCGGTCTGTGTTAATTACTTTGATAATTTTAATCTCTTATAACAAATACTCAACAATATCCACGAATTTTCCATTCATAACTTGTGTCAGAAATCTCGTGCTGACGACGTGTGTCGAAAAGTGGTGCTATTTATAGTAACTTCGGTATGACGGTATCTTCCGTCTTGTATTGTAGATCGCTGCTCAATGTTTGCATGATCTTCACAAAATGGCTCCAAAAAAGGCAGACGATCTTTCGTCTTTTAACATCAAACACAAAAGAAATGTTGTTAACTCTTTCGTAGTTCCCGTGAATAGTGTACCAGCAGAGGAAATACGGGTTTACTTCTGCTGCGCAATAGTTTTTATTCATTCAACAATGATAGACAGACGGCACAAACTAAAGCTAACATCGCTGATTCATTGACCTCTTTCCAACGATGTCACGTGCCATCGGTATTCAGTATTGAAGATTCTTTCGGAAAAATATATTATTAATGACTGCTTCTCGGAGTACATGTATTCGGTGTTATAGCAGTGTATTATATTCAATGAAAATTTAAATTTAACTGACAACGGGTCTGTGAAACTATCAAATGTATGATCCAATTTATTTTGATATCTACCTGGAGTTCATATGGAGCATCAATGACGTGAGATTCTGGACTAGTAAAATTACGAGTGGACCGGTATTTTTAACCTCTATCGGTACGTACAGTGTACCGGTAAATTTTGAAGCAAGCGGAAACACTGATAGCATTCTTATGATTCGAAGCTACAATATGAAAATACTTCCAGTTTTCGAAGTTACAGTATTTCCTGTTTTGGAGAAAACTCGGCATTCCGACATGCTGTGCAATCCGACATATTGTAACGATCCCGTACGATGTCTGATGTGACAGAGTCCACTGTATTTTTAAACTTAACAGTTCATTGATGCTATTAAATCTGTTGTAATATTTTAAAGGACCTAAGTCCGTAACTCAATATCCTCTAAAATCTTTAACATCGAAAACACAAATTTTTGGCCATTTTGAATCAACATTGATGATGTAAACTTACCGGGAAAAGATAAGCTTCTGATATACAATGTTTTAGATAAAATAGTTTTTATACGCCCACATTGAAATGTGGTCGTATATTGCCGTCGCCCCCGTCCGTCCGTCCGTCGGTCCGGCATCCACAATTGCTTGTGGACGCTCTAGATGCCAAAGTTAATATTCAATTGACTTTAAATTTATACACAGTGTTTAAGGTCATGAGACGAAGAAGCCTATTGATTTTCAGCGATTTACGATAATAACTATCAGAGTTATGGCCCTTGATCACTTAAAAAAATCTTGTGGACGCTCTAGAGGCCAAAGTTAATAATCGATTGACTTTAAATTTATACACAGTGTTTAAGGTCATGAGACGAAGAAGCCTATCGATTTTCAGCGATTTCCGATAATAACTGGCTCTAGAGGCCACAGTTAATATCCGATTGACTTTAGATTTATACACAGTGTTTAAGGTTGAGACAAAGAAGCCTATTGATTTTCAGCGATTTCAGATAATTACTGACTGAGTTATGGCCCTTGATCACTTTTTAAAATCTTGTTGACGCTCTAGAGGCTAAAGTTAATAAGCGATTGACTTTAAATTTATACACAGTGTTTTAGGTTATAAAATAAAGAAGCCTATTGATTTTCAGCAATTTCTGATAATTACTGAGTTATGGCCCCTTATCACTTAAAAAAATCTTGTTGACGCTCTAGAGGCTAAAGTTAATAACCGATTGACTTAAGATGTATACACAATGTATAAGGTCATGAAACGAAGAAGCTTATTGATTTTCAGCAATTTCCAATAATTACTGTCAGAGTTATGGCCCTTGATCACTTCAAAAATTCTTGTGGATGCTCTAGAAGCCAAAGTTAATATCCGATTGACTTAAAATTTATACACAGTGTTTAAGGTCATGAGACGAAGAGGCCTATTGATTTTCACCATTTCCGATAATTACTGAGTTATGGCCCTTGATCACTTTCAAAAATCTAGAGGCTAAAGTTAATAACCGATTGACTTTAAATTTATACACAAGTATATTGAGTTTCAATGAATTTAGATAACTTGAACAGCATGGAGGAGAACTTTATCAAAGCCAAACAAATTCCAATGATTTTCTGATAATTACATAATGAGATGAGTTGTTACTTTTAATCAGATTTTAGTGTATTATAAATGTTTCATTACCGAAAAAAGTAAAATATGCGACAACTCTTGTTGACTGCCCGGACGATTTAGCTGCTGTGGGCGTATGTTTCGTTGCCTGGCAACCTATGTTTTTAACATTGATACACGAGTGTGCTTCAGCCCCAGTTTTAATAAGAGACTTAAAGAGTGAGGCTAGACATATTGCAACATACCATACGGCGTGTGTTGACTGGAATAACCAGACGCTATAGAAATTTGCACTAGATTGAGACTGCATGGCTTATTTCGCCGAACGTAACTGATTTGAAATTGGGGAAAAACGGAAACCATTGAATGTAAATCAGTTTATATACATTCATAATACAGTATTATATGAAAAGATTCCATTTTGATGGCATATTGACGGATTTATAATCATATTTTGAATGGGGATTGTGTTTTTAAATAAATAAATAAACACGCTAAGAAATGTTGACGTATATTTCGATTGGAATAACGTAAGTTATAGTTAATTGTTTTAGACGATAGCACGTGCTAGTGTCGAATTAGATTATTTGGTGTCACCCGTCGTTGTATTAGACTTTGGTTAGAGCGGCATATCACTACGATTTACGGCTAAATAATTTTGGGATGTAATTTTTTTACCTTCCGTATATAAATCAAAACTAAGTATCAGACGAATGTCGGACTTAAATTTGAATACCGCTCGGGAATTAAACATGAAAACTACTAAAGTGCAGCTATTTTTTTTATTAAGTATAAATTTAAATATTTTGTTGACACGTGATTCTTAATTGTAGTTTGAAAACGCATGCTTAAATAACGACAAGAGTTACGCCCCCTTATTTTAAAAATGTCTGACAGCTAAAATTTTGAAATCCCAACACTGGTTGCGACCCTCTTTTGACAATTTCTAGGTCCCAAATGTTAGCGATTTAGCCCCTTTAAGAAGATTTTGAAAGCCAATATCTCATTTTTATGTTTGATATTGTAGTAAGTTGAAAAACGTCAATTTGCGTGTTTTGACCGAAAGTAAAAAGTTAGGCACATTTTGAAACAGGAATTATCCACTTCAAGTGCTTGGTGGCGATTCTTATTATTGATATATTTATTTCATTTTAATACCATTAGAGAGAAAAAAATAATTAAAGGACCATTTGGTTGGTTAAGGGTGGAATGTTGGCATTTCAAAATAATATGTATTTTTTGGTAGTTGAAAAAACAATGGATGTTCATTTTTATGAGCCAATTTGTCAATATTCCTTAGTTCATTTTATTGCTGTTCCGGTGCTATTATTGTTCATTTACGGAATAAGCGTTACGTTACTATATTTGAATAAAGGACTTGTCTGAAAATACATAATGATAGTTAATTCCATTTTTTTTCATGCCTAAAACAACAGTTATCTTATTTCTAAAATTATATAGTTGCTATGGCAACTACCGAAAGTTCTTAACACTTTACTAAAAATATTATACAATTCATAACATTTAATATTACATTGGTTGTAAGTATGCAAAATGCTTACTGTAAAAAGTGGTGATCATTTGATTTATTATGGTAAACACCATTGAAAAAGATATACAATTACAATTTTGGCGGTTTGTTTTTCCTTTTTTGTTGCTATAACAACAAATTATTAAGTAATATTACTAATATACAAGGGTATAGACATATAATTTTACAAATTCACAAACTTTTTGACTTGTAAAAAAAAATTCACTTCAAGATCTCAATTCCTTCATCGTCTAAATAACGGCCAAAATGGGAAATTAGATATTGCAGAATGTTTTTTAAAAATGAACCCCTTTGAGGAAAGGCAAAAACATTTTTTTTTAAATCTTGCCTGATAGGCTACTGATTTTGAAATAATACAATAATCAATATTGATGTCAACATTATTGGATCTTATTGCTTTTTTAAGAAAAAAATAACTGTGGTTGCTATGGTAACAACTCAAACATCATATTTTACTCAAACGTACACAATCTATATCAGTTGATATTACATTGGTTTCAAATATTTTTATACGCCCACATTTTCATGTCGACGTATTATGTCGTCGCCCCTGTCCGTTCGGACGTCCGTCCGTCCACAATTGTTTGTGGACTCTCTACAGGTCACAATTCTTGTCCGATTATGACGAAACTTGCAAAATAGGGGTATTATCCCCAAAAGATCTCGGCTGCTTTCGATATTGGCATGTAACGGATCAAAACTTCATGGATTATGGCCCCTGATTGTACGAAAAATCACGTTTTTAGGTTGTGGACCCTATAGAGGTCACAAATTTGAACCGATTTTGATGAAACTTTTCATGCCTGTTTATAACCCAAAGATCTTGGTTCCTTTCGATATTTGCGCCTATCGGAACGTTATTTCCTGAATTATGGCCCCTGATTGTCCGAAAAATCACATATTTTAGCTCGTGGTACCTCTAGAGGTCACAATTATTATCCGATTTGAAAAACCGTTCGATTATATCACCGTTACACCCTAAGGAAGGTTGAGTTCAAATTTCGGAAAAATCGGACCAAAATTACCATACAAAATGGCCGCCGCTCGTACGCGAATACTGTTAAAAAATGGTATATCAAGGTTGTGGTACCTGTAGATATCACAATTTTAATTTGATTTTGATGAAACTTGAAATGCATGGTTATAACTCAAAGATCTTGGTTCCTTTCAATATTTGCGCATATCAGATCGTAACTTCCTGAATTATGGCCCCTGATTGTCCGAAAAATTGCCTATGGTCCCTGTGGATGTCACGATTATTATCCGATTTTAAAAAGACTTGACTCTATCACCGTTACACCATACGGAAGGTTGAGTTTGAATTTCAGGGAAATCGGACCATAATTGCCAGACAACGCTAATAGTGCTAAAATATGGTATATCAAGGTTGTGGAATGTGGACCCAGTATAGGTCACAATTTTAATTCGATTTTGATGAAACTTGAAATGCATGCTTATAACCTAAAGATCTTGATTCTTTTCGATAATGCGCATTTCAAATTGTAATTTAATGAATTATAGCCTTTGATTGTAGGAAAAATCACTTTCAGTTTTGCTTGTTCTCTAACTATCTCTCGAAAATGTGGGCGTATCCTGCCTGGCAGTGCCAGCTTACTATCTTTATAAACTTCTTACTTTAGAATGTGGTGACCACCTTTTGGATTATGTAAAACATTTTTATTCACTAATATCTGAGACTAAATGCCAATTACTAAATTCCAATCAAAGAAGATACCTTGTGTTAATGATATAGTAGTTCCTGATTTTAGATATTTATTCTTTCTTACTACATGTTAATTACTTTTGTTTATTTTCTCTTGCAGGCAGAAGCATCTCGCTCCCTTACGAAACATAGAAAAATAGCTTCATCATTCCGAGATACCCAGTTATTCGAGATATTTCAACTAGCTTGTTCTCTACTAAGATCCGCTGCTGGTAATTTAAAAGGTCTAGATTTAACAGATGATAATCAAGTAAGCATTTATTAACATTTTCTTTAAAATAGCTGGAGTCCCTAAACACGATTTTATAGATCAGTTATAATTACTGCTTATTTGATACCTTCAATCCCTATATATCTATATATAATGTGACTGGCGAAAATATATAGAATTGATTATGTTATTTAACATTTATATGTTTTTTTTTCAGCATGGTCTGTTATCACATACTCTAAATTTAGCTCACAATGCTTTAACATTTGATTTTATTGGCACCTCAACAGACGAGTCATCAGATGATCTCTGTACAGTTCAAATTCCTACTAGTTGGAGAACAGGTATAATCTTTTATATGATAAACTTCATGTATTTCATCATTGTCGTCAAATTATGTTAAGATATAGTAGGTAGGTTTTCCATTTTTATGTGCTCATTCTACCAACTACATTTATTATTTGATTGTTTTGAACTTGATATTAGTGAGATGAAGAATCTTATCAACAATTTCCGTTAATTAGTTCTAGAGTTAATGCTCTTGTTTCACTTTTTTTGTTGAAGCTTGTGAATGCCCGATTGACAAAGGTTATCGTCCGATCTGTATGAAATTTATATGCATCATTTAGATTTGTAAAACAAAGAAGCCTATTAAATTTTCATTTACTAATTCTAGTGTTATCGCCCTTGTTTCACTAAGTTGAATCTTGTGAACGTTCGAACAACAAAAGTTATCATCTGATCTGTATAATATTACATCATTTTAATTCGTTTAAAGGAGAAGTCTATTGAATTTCTGTTAATTCCTTCTAGAGATGTAGCCTTGTTTCACTTAGTTGTGGGACACGATAACTTTGATTCTAATTCAGAGTGTGGTGAAACTTGATGTATAATTCTTTACATCAATACCTTGACTAAGTTCGATAATGAGTATTTTCTACTCAGGGTAAGCAGAGTGATAAGCAATTTGATTGGTTAAGACTTTGGAACACAATAACTCTCCTAATGGAGCTAGAATGCTCAAACTTGGTGTATGCATTTATTAAGTGAACGCCTTGATGGAGTTCAGTGATAAAACATTGTCTGCTTACAGTAAGCAGATATAATCAATCTGATTTGTTGATGCTTTGGGACACGATAACGTTGGTTATGATTAAGTGAGAGCAATGAAACTCTGAGATTCATCATATCATTACCTTGACTAAGTTCGATGGTGAGAATTTTCTGCTTAGGCTAAGTAGCGATAAGCAATTTGATTGGTGAAGACTTTTGAACATAACAACTCAGCTTTTAATTGAGGTAAAATATTTTAACTTGACGTCGATGTTCATTAGGTGAATGTCTTGACTGAGTTCAATGATTAACATTTCCAGCTAAAGCTAATTATAAGCTGATCTAAGCAATTACATTGGTCGATGCTTTGGGACAAGGTAATCTTGATTCTATCTGATAGAGAGTGATGAAACTTAGTGTATAGTTTGATTGCTCTATACTTTTGAAAAAAAAAGTAAATGTGAGATTAATTAGTATGTGTTATCTTTTTTATTTTGGGATATTGGCGGGGGTCATCAACCTTACTGTCGGCTTGTTTTATTATTGTTCTACTGATTTGCAATGTATTACCAGTAATGGATTTTAAAATAATTTTTTTCTTCTTTTCAGCTTTTCTAGATTTCAGTACTTTACAACTTTTCTTTGATTTATTTGCTGGTTTACCATCATCATTGGCACCCATGGTATGCATCTATATTCTTTATTATTCATATAAAACATATAAGCAGTAGTGTAAAATGGATCTACCATTCCAGGTCCCGTGTCTACGTCATACTACATGTAGATTACAAAATCGTATATAAATGAGTTGATACGACTTGGAATCTCGCGATAATCTCGTCTTGTCTTATCGTAATGGCGGCGTCAAGTGACGAAGAGACGCTGGCTATTATTGCCCAACATTTAATAAATAAAAAGAAAAAGAGAAAACCAAAATCCGTCTTGGTTAGACAGTGGATACTGCTAAGACCCACTACCAGCGTGTACAGTTCCCTATTACGTGAACTTGCTGAGCGTCTCTGGGTGGGTGCGCGTCGCGACCATGTTTAGCAACAACAAAGGAAAATTACTCGTGTTTCTACTAATACTCGACGTCTCTGATTGGTCAATTTCATACGATCTGTTGACTGAAATAGGGAAGTTTCTATTTTTCTCAACTCGCTTTCAACTGGTTGGGAGCATATAAAAGTTGGTACGACTAGTCTGTTCTCACGCTGCATCTCGGGTCGATACTACAAGTAGTTACTACAGGTCGGACCGTGAGAATGTGCCTATAGGCAATAATCTATTGACCTGTGTGAAAAATACCCTGATATGTTAATGTGCAAATATATATACTGAATCTGGAATATTAATATCAGGGTCGACAGTCTAACTGTGTTGGTTTTCTTATATCACTCCATTTTTCTCCCACTATAGCATATGCAAATGAGTTGTAAGTCGCACAAGTAGATTTCTAATTATAATATATGCTAATTTGTGTCTGAGTGCAAAAATTTCAATATTTGGTTTTGACCATTTTCGAATACTTTATCATGTTAAAATTCTGTCTGACATAATTTACTTGCAAGAAAGTGTTGGTAAAGGGTAGAAATGGAGCAATTAGTAAACAGTAGTTTACTCAAAGTAACAAAAACAAAGCCATAATTGACCAATTTCGCTATACCAAAACAACCAGCGAAATTCCCTCTAATTTTATAGTTCTCATTATAATATTCAGCAACCACTACTCAGCAAATTGCAGTGTTCAAAATAGTAAACAAACCAGCCTTGTTGCTATGTGATGTCTTGGAGTATGTGACCTGAAGATGTCAATGACATCTGATTGTTTAAACTTTGGCAATGTCATCTCCACAAAGATGATGGCCACCTTTCGATTTTTCGTCAACAGACATAAAATCATTAGGTTTTGGATTATTTTTGTGACAACGGTAAATAGGAACATTCCCGAAAACATGAATTTTTTTAAATTACGATGTTATGTTGAAATCTGATGTTTTTAACAATTGTGTCAAGTTTAGTGGCAGTTTGACATTTTTAACTACGACTTTTGTCATGCATAACATAAATTTTGAACAAAATCTGTAAACAAAGTTTTCTCGAAATAAGCGTTTCTGCACTCCTGGACATTGAACTTGAAAATCTTGACAATGTAGTAAGGTAGCACAATGATTTTGTATCATTAGACAACTAATGAAATTCTCTTTAAGATGACATGTATAATCATTTTTGAATTTTGCCTTCACCAGTCACATAATATGTTAGTCCTGAAATTACTTAGTTTGTGTTCAGTGAGAGTTACACCTCATTTCTCTTCAAATGGCTTACAGATATAGTTGTATAAGTCTTCTATTGGAGTGGAAGAAAGCAAACCTGATGAAACTTCATTCTAAATTCTGCTTTGTTTATATGGTATTGATGTTTGTAAATTAGATACAAATGTTGCTGACTTCTATTCAAGTCTTTCTCTCTGATATTATTTTGTTCTAGGCTTTATCGTGTCTTGTCCAAATAGCTTCTGTCAGGCGATCACTGTTTAACAATGCTGAACGTGCCAAATTCCTTAATCATCTTGTAACTGGAGTTCGAGGTATACTGGAAAATCCACAGGTAGGAATTTCAACAATTATGAATTTAATTTGCTGAATTTTTAGTTGTGTGACTAAAATGCTAGACTAGATTAAATGCGATATATTTACTACACTAGGATCTGGAAAAGTTGGATGATGTAATGGATTAGCCAATTAACAGGTCTGTTATGGCAAGTTTTTGGTCATCCTCGGTTACCCAGTGTACTCATTCCGTTCTACTCCACTATACCCTGGGTTAATCTATGGGGGAGACACGTTTTCAAGTTATCCAACCTTGATGCTGGTGCTATTTTTATCGACCAATCCCATAAACTGTTATTTGAAAAGGAAATTGACAAAGGGAAGTTACTCTCTTCTGACAGTGTTAGGAGTTGGTCTATTCTAAAAGCGTAATTATTTGTTATATTATTGAAGACCAAACGTTCATTTAATCGTGTAGAATCATTAGTTTTTTTTGTGAATTGTGTGTTTGTTCCGCGAATTTTATGGACACGTGATATCGTAGATAGGTAAATGGGAATTAAATTAACGAGTATACGTTCATTAATAATAAACATAACAAAACGACATATTATTATTATTATTTCAAACAAAGAACGAATAGTAATAATGATAACAAAAGTGAAACATATATTTGTTATACATATTTGAAATCAACAACACATACTGCAGATTTTGATAATACAATTAAATATAAATAAGTCATTAATATATACATTACTTACATAAATAAATGAGTAAATGGACATGGATATGGTTAACTACCCTTATAAAAACGTAGGTGTAACGATTGGTTTGTAAACTGTTTTCTGATTGGCTCGTACAGTATAGCTACATTCTAGCAATTTAAAATCGTGGAAGCCCTATAGATTAACCCAGGGTATAGTGGAGTAGAACGGAATGAGTGCACTGGGTAACCGAGGATGTTTTTTGGTGTGCAATGAATGGAACTGTAGGTCTCTTAAAACATCAACGCTGACTTCTGATGCGAACTTCCACTACAACCAGTCAGATCTTCATGTATTACTTTAGAGACCATCAAAAGTATAAATAAACGAAACAAAATATAGATCTGTGGTTATAGATCTTTATAATTTAAATGTGATATATTTTGACTCATTAATATAAATGTGAAATATTATATTTTACAGGGTTTAGCGGATCCAGCCAATTACCATGAATTTTGTCGTCTTCTTGCTAGATTAAAGTCTAATTATCAGTTAGGTGAATTAGTTAAAGTGGATAATTATCCAGATGTAATCAAATTAATAGCTGAATTTACAGTTACAAGTTTACAGGTATGTTACTTGGTACTCTTATCAGTATTAAAGTAAATTCGTTACATTAGATAACAATTTTTTGAGTTTCCCAATTTTTATACTCTGTATATTATCGTTGCCCCCACCCGGCCGGCGGTCCGGCGTCCACAATTGCTCTAGAGGGCAAAGTTAATATCCGATTGACTTCAAATGTATACACAGTGTTTAAGGTAATTGAGACGAAGAGTCATATCGATTTTCAGCGATTTCCAATAATAACTTTCTGTGTTATTTCCCTTCAAAAATCTTGTGGACACTCTAGAGGCTAAAGTTAATATTCGATTGACTTTAAATTTATAGACAGTGTTTAAGGTCTTGAGACGAACAGGTGTACTGATATTCAATGAATTTTGATAACATAAACAGCTAAGTCCATGATATTAAATGTTTTGTATACTAAACGTTTGCATGGAGTAGAACTTTATCAAAGCCAAACAAATTCTAATGATTTTCTGATAAATACTTAATGAGTTGTTGTTACTCCTTATCAAAAGTAAAAGTAAAAATATTCAACACTCTTTCCAACTGCAAGGACAATTTAGCTGCTGTGGGCGTACATAATATTGTTAAACAATGGTATATGATCGAGAAATATGAAAATAGTGCTAAATTTGCAAGCTTGAACTGAGTAGTAGCCTAATGATTGATTAGTCAGTGTTGGCTTATCTTTCAGGCATTTCATGTTTGGATTTTACATGGCATCAGAGATTGTTTGCCTATTGGGGGTTTCTGTTGCCAAGCGGTCTAATATGTACCCTGTGGATCATAATTCCTGTAATGGCTATGCAAGTCCAAGTTTCAATCCAGGGTTTCTACTTAACAAGTAGTACCGTCGCCTGTCTAACCTTACATGTATTTGTTTTCTCTGGGTTATATGATTTCTTCTCAGTAAAAACTCATGCATGTAAGCCAATTATGTTAGAACTCCTCACTATCATATGTTAAGATCAATTCCATAGTCATATGTTAATATTTTTCAGATGTGGCAATTTGCTCCTAACAGTGTACACTATTTGTTAAGTTTATGGCAGAGAATGGTAGCATCTGTACCATATGTTAAAGCTTCTGAACCACATTTATTAGAGACGTACACACCTGAAGTTACTAAAGCTTATATTAGTTCACGTTTAGCTTCTGTTCATGTTGTTATCAGGTAAAATACTAAATTATGTAATCATAACCTTATCTTATTTACATAATATGACCTATTGACATGATTTGAATTATTAACATCATTAAACAAACCTACTTTAGTAGATATATGTGATAGTGGTCGGACCTTGCTGTGATAAAATTATGTTATTGTTGACTTGTTAGCCTGATGTGACTTATTAACAATACTTTAGTACATGTGATAGTGCCCAGGACCCTGTTTCTCGGTTCTACTTTCACTAGACCTAATTAGCTACAGAATTTCACTGGTTTATGCTACCTGTCGACTACCTAATGTCTAGTCACTTTTCCTAACCATAACTTTTGTCGGCCTCTTTGCTTTGAAAAATCTTGTGGACACTCTAGAGGCCAAAGTTAATATCAGATTGACTCTAAATTTGAACACAGCGGTTACGGTCATGAGACGAAGAAGTCTATTGATTTTCAACAATTTCCAATGATTATTGCCAGAGTTATGGCCCTTGATGGACGCTCTAGGGGCTACAGATAATATCCGATTGCCTGAGGCTTGTTTTCAATTTGGCCCTTGGCACAGATCGTGCGAATGATTTCGATCATTACTGCAGGAAGAAACCAAAGAACTCGGGGGAGAAACCTGCCTGATCGGACGGGAGACCGAATATCCCTCTCACTTACAACGATAAAGTTCTTGCCCTGACCTACGATTGAACCCTCGTTGCATTGGTGAGCTTTAAATTTTTATGCAGTGTTTGAGGTCAGAGATGAAGAAGCCTATTTAATTTTCAATGATTTTTGATAATTACTGCCAAAGTTATGGCCCTTGATCACTATGTGACGCTCTTGATGCTAATAGTTATCATCCGATTGACTTTAGATTGATACACAGAGTTTAAGGTCTTGAGACAAACAAGTATATTGATTTTCAATCAATTTTGATAACTTGAACAGCTAAATCCATGATATTAAATGTTTTGTATACAAAACAATAGCATTGGGCAGAACCAAACAAATTCTAATGAATTTCTGATAAATACTTAATGAGATGTTACACTTAATCAGATTTTAGTGTATTTATTATAAATTTTTCATTACCGAAAAAAGTTAAACTCTTGTTGACTGCCCGGACGATTTATCTACTGTTGGTGTATGTTTCGTTGCCTGACAACTTATCTTTAATGTGTGTGTAGGTAGACAAAGATTCTGTATTTGCATTTTTTGCACATTTCAGACCATAACTTTCTGGATCATGGCCCCTGATTGTACAAAAATTGTTTTTGTTTTAGCTTGTTCTACATCCATCTCTTGCAAAATGTGTGAATATTCTGCCTGGCCACAGCTGCTAATAGTAAAATAATGAATTGGGCTAGAAATTCTAACATACTACAGGACCAATTATTATTAAATTTTCGAATCTCGACTCTTGAGTACCTATCTTCACTTACTATGAACAATAACCATTATTGTTGCTATCTAATTTACATAATTCAGTTTACATTTTCTGAGATTTATAGATTACATTAAAAGGGCCAATCCCGATAATATTTTGAGGAATAAAACTGCTTAATTTTGTGTTAAAATCCCTTAAAATCCTCTACTTTGTATGGAAATGGAGGCTGGTGTCCTAAGCTGTATTATGCGGTGTCTGGATAAAACCAGACTTTATTTTATAAAAATAATGTGTAGGTCAAATTTACCCTTTGTTATCAAGTACAGTACATGGGTCATTAACTGTATAGGCATCTAAAGTAACGGGAGTTGATTATCAGGTCAACCAACAACAAAATTGGCCCTAAATCTTAAAAGGGTTACGTGTCCCGATAAGCAGTTTTTACGTTCACTTCCAAACAACTCAACAGACTTTTATTTTTGAGATCCTGCTCAAATCGGGATAGTCCCTTTAAGCAGCAAGATAGTATGCTTTTCCTACATACAAGGGCTGAAATAATAACAGTATTACTACTAAACATTGTATTCGATGTAATATTATTCTTAAAAACAAAAGATAATTGCATGAGTAATTGTCAACAATCATTTGAATATGATGACTTTGAATCCATGATTTTGTTGTAAGGAATTGAAATAGAATTATTGATATTTATTTTATTTATAGAGAAGGGTTAGAGGACCCATTAGATGATCATGGTATGATATCACAACAATTAGAACAGGTATGGTGTTAACTTTTACTTTATTCTATATCTTTAGATTATAAGTCTAAAATGATCTAATTCAGTGATACACAACCATTTGTTGGTTACTAACCCATTACAGAAACCATCATCTGATTGTGACTGTGAAACATCATCATTATTTACAGATCAAAATTATGTAATGAAAGAATGAGGAACCAAATTGTGAGCATGAGAGAGAAAAATGATTGGAAATGTGGCAAGAGATGTATAGATTTATGTATATAAGTTCTCATGAAAACATAGCATTTTTTTAAAAGTTTAAGAGTTGTATAACAACCGCTGCCTCAGTCAAGCTAGCACACAATAAGCTGGCCAACAACAGTAGGGTTGCCAGTTATTGATACCCTGACATTTTTGCCAAGTGCTTGCCCCATTGTTTTTTTTTCTGGTAATCCAGTATTTTTTTAGTAAGATTGTGTGTCTCTACATTCCATGTCTACCAAATTTGCCATACTTTTATTGGAAATAACCTTCAGATAATACTTAAAAACCAGCAGTCTTTGTCTCGTAATGAAATATCTTATTTATTTTGTTTGTCTATAATAGTTATCAACTATAGGTCGATGTGAATATGATAAAACATGTTCTGTATTAGTTACATTATTTGATGAATCAGCAGCTTTATATCAAGAACTAGTAGCATCAGGTGGTCAATCTGTAGAAATAGCTGTTAGAGAAGGTGAGCAAAATATCATTCTTAGAGTACCATAGTGAATATGTTGAAGATTGAATAATTACTGTCTGTTCCAGATGATACTACGACTCGAAAATTTCTTATCATGCCTTCATTTTTATACGCCCACATTGAAATGTGGTCGTATATTGCCGTCGCCTCCGTCAGTCCGTCGATCCGGCGTCCACAATTGCTTGTGGACGCTCTAGAGGCCAAAGTTAATATCCGATTGACTTTAGATTTATACATAGTGTTTAAGGTCATGAGACGAAGAAGCCTATTGATTTTCAGCGATTTCGGATAATAACTGTCAGAGTTATGGCCCTTGATCACTTCAAAAAATCTTGTGGACGCTCTAGAGGCTAAAGTTAATAACCGATTGACTTTAAATTTATACATAGTGTTTAAGGTCATGAGACGAAAAAGCCTATTGATTTTCAGCAATTTCCGATAATTAAAATCAGAGTTATGGCCCTTGATCTCTTTAAAAAATCTTGTTGACGCTCCAGAGGCTAAAGTTCATAACCGATTGACTTTAAATTTATACACATTGTTTAAGGTCATTAAATAAAGAAGCCTATTGATTTTCAGCAATTTCTGATAATTACTGTCAGAGTTATGGCCCTTTATCGCTTATAAAAATCTTGTGGACGCTCTAGAGGCTAAAGTTAATAACCGATTGACTTTTAAATTTATACACAGTGTTTAAGGTCATGAGGCGAAGTAGCCTATTGATTTTCAGCAATTTACGATAATTACTGTCAGAGTTATGGCCCTTGATCACTTAAAAAAATCTTGTGGACGCTCTAGAGGCCAAAGTTAATAACCGATTGACTTTAAATGTATACACGGTGTTTAAGGTCATGAGACGAAAAAGCCTATTGATTTTCAGCAATTTCCGATAATTACAATCAGAGTTATAGCCCTTGATCTCTTTAAAAAATCTTGTTGACGCTCCAGAGGCTAAAGTTAATAACCGATTGACTTTAAATTTATACACAGTGTTTAAGGTCATTAAATAAAGAAGCCTATTGATTTTCAGCAATTTCTGATAATTACTGTCAGAGTTATGGCCCTTTATCACTTAAAAAAATCTTGTGGACGCTCTAGAGGCTAAAGTTAATATCCGATTGACTTTAAATTTATATAAATTGTTGAAGGTCATGAGACGAACTTAGTCTATTGAGTTTCAATGAATTTAGATAACTTGAACAGCATGGAGGAGAACTTTATCAAAGCCAAACAAATTCCAATGATTTTCTGATAATTACATAATGAGTTGTTACTTTTAATCAGATTTTAGTGTATTATAAATGTTTCATTACCGAAAAAAGTAAAATATGCGACAACTCTTGTTGACTGCCCGGACGATTTAGCTGCTGTGGGCGTATGTTTCGTTGCCTGGCAACCTATGTTTTTAATTAAAATGGCTAAAACTTGTGACATACCTGGAATTGTCATCCCTTTAATTTCTTCCCTTAGAATAAATGACTAGAAATTCGATAAAACGTAGTATTCTCTTGTAAATTTCATATATTTCCACAATGTCACTTTCTCAAATCATAAACATTTCCACTACGCATGCATTAAATGGGGCACTTGCATTTCGCATTAGGATAGACAGGTACTGCACAAATTTGGTGCATTCGATTAGAAATATCTTGTGAAGGAGAATTCGCCCGTTTGAATCGTGACAATAATACTTATAGGTTTTCACACTTTGGAGCTTGTTTGAAACAATATTAGTTTTGTTCAGATTGATATGTTTTTTTTTCTTCTGTTTCCACCTTGCTTATTTCGCATAAAAATTCTCATTGGATAATTTTGAGTGAATTAAAGATTAAAGCTATTTTGAAAAGTCAGCACCGGTCATTCAACCGAATACCTGACAACTCGCCCCAAGGACCACTCATCCGAAGACAACTCTTCCTAATATAAGACAATTCATCCCAAGTATGAAGTCAGCTCATCCCAAGTTATTAGCTATACCGAAACTCATACATAAAGATGAGGATATAATGTCATATTGTGATGAATTTGTTTCAGACAATGATATGGAAACAATCAGCACGACCGGGGCCAACATTTTCAGTCGCATGTATGCTTCAAAGATTGAATTGCAACGTGTACGCTATGATAAGTTTACAGAGTGCCCAAAGCTTAAAACAACTTAGAATTTAAAACAACAAAATCAATTTTATTAAGATAACACATTTTTATAACAAAATCAGAATGGTCTGAGTGATCTTCAAAGAAAGTAATTTTATCAACCCTTAGAACCCTGACCCCCTGGAGCTTATTTGACGTCGGGCCAAGGCTCCTGGGCTATATGACGTCAAATTAAGGAAAGCACAAATAAAAGACTTATAAACATTTTATTCTTGATGTATTTATTTTAAACCACCACATTTTCAATCAGAAAGGTCACATATATAACCAGAATGGTCAAAAATGTCATCAGTGCCAGTATTCAACCAACCTGAAGTTACGTGTGTGTTGGTTACATCGCCAGAAAGACGTGGGCGGCCACGACCACTTGATGGTCAAGCCGATTCTACATCACTCTCTTCGCTTTCACTGTTATATTCTAAATCACTTTCTAGATAATCTTGATCATTTGCAGCATCTTATTCCGTAAAATCCTCGAATTGATCAAGAACCTGTGTCGTAGTAAACAGTTGTTTATAAGGCTGTTTACCTTTCGAGCTTCCGGGTTCTTGATTCGCTCGTTTCATGCTAACAATCAACGCACAAATATCAAACAAAAACACGTTGCATAGGCGCTGACATCTTTGTTTACATGTCCGAGAGCTAAATACGAAAAAGCATTGTGATTGGTTGAAAAGAAATGAACTTATGTAGTTCATAGTTCAATGCATGACCTCACACCGGTATACCGGTGCTACGGCCAATAGTCAAATAAGAATTCCACCGGTTTACCGGTGCTACGGTTTCAAAGGGTTAAAACAAATACTGGCACTTAAACTTATATTTGTTGGGATGAGTTGTCTTATATCTCGACCCATGTTTTAAAGTTGGGATGAGTTGTCTTTTATCTTGGGATGAGTTGTCTTATATTGGGATGAGTTGTGCTTTACCATTTCGGAACACTTTTATTGGTTAAATTGAAACCAATTTTCGAATTTCGTTTTCCTGCAATTTAGACCTTATGGCTGAAACATAAGTATTTTCAAAGTCGTATATATATAATAAGTTATATATAAGAGCAAACGAAAGTCTATAGAAGATTTAAAATTTTTGACATATCCGGGAAATAGGTAATTTTGTGGGCCATAAAAGAAAAAAATTGCAGTATTCTGTGAATATTCCTTGGTCACTGAATATGACGCCATTCTTTGAAATATTATATTATAATATTCTGCACTGTTCATTTCATTAGCGGGTTAAAATATGCATATAGCTTATATCGATATGAAACAATTACAACTTTCGGATGGAGAGCAATTAAATATTCAAGTTAGTGGCACAAACAATCGTGGTCTGAGATTCAGTAAGTATTACCTGGAACAGACAGTAGGATTATTATTATAAAAGAAATTAAAAGCTACCAAGAAATTATTGCTTTATTCAAAAAATTAATGCACTAAACAGGAAATGAATGCGAGCAAGATATTCGTGCATTAAATAAAAAATTAATGCACTAATTCAGAAATTGATTCATTCAATAAATTGATACTATTGAAAATATAATTTGAATCAAAGTTTTCATTTCTGATAAGCTGCTGTGTGGATGTGTGACTACCCTTTGTACATACAATGTTAAATCACCAATTATAAGATTATCACTTTATGTCGATGATTTTGCAGTCGATCATAAATAGTCCTAGATCATGTAAGAAGTTTGCCCGATGTAACTTGTTAAATGAGTGTGATAGTGGTAGAATTTTTTGCCTATTTATCATTCTTTGTCACTAGAAATAGTAGAATGTTCCGAGCCACAGGGCTCACACTGGCTTTCAATTTTTTTCCGCCAAAATGGATTCTGATTTTTATGTAAAACAATGATGATATTTTTTTCCTGCCAACTTGGAATATTTTATCCGCCAAAAATATACAATAAAACAACACATATCGTCGCTATTCAACTCGCTCTTTCGTTCTGACCCATGAAGATAATATAATTTGAAATAATAGTTTCCAATTAGCCATGCTGTTATATACATATCGTATGAATCCACAGTAAACGAAATTCAACTATCAAAACATGTAACTCTCTTCGAGTTGTAGGACAACGATCGGCCATTTTGAATGACTCCCTTTGTTTTAAATAAGCAACATCAATAGTCACCGCTTATCTATTTGTTAAGGTTAATTAATATGATGAGTACTGCTTAGATATAGGCTTTATTATCGGCAATTATCAATCAGTTGAATCAATTAATCCCAGACAATTTGTTAGTATTACTTATGACACGTTCGGGATTATCAGCACGTTGATTGATATATAGTATGCCGCTATGGTCAATCAAGGATCAATACAATTAGAATTTCTCAGGATTTTTTTTCGGCAAGTCTAAAAACGAATTGCCAGTACCCCAAAACTTTATCGCCAAAGTCATCGCCAAGTAGAAAATTTAAACACCACTCCCATAATTTTATCGCAAATTGCGACTTGAAATACATCGACTGTTAAATGAGCATTGTCTTTGACGTCATGTCAAGTGATTTATCTTCATCTCATAGTCGTGTGTTTCTGTAATTGCGGAATTTCGAGAGTGTTTTTTAACGTTATTACTAAAACTTTTTTCTCTTTGATAAAATTAAACTTTTACTTTAGCATTCTCCTTTAGATAAAATCATATAATGGAACACTGATGTATTTATGAATTGAACGGATATCTAGGAGTAAAGAGTTAATAATTTGAATTGTAGGTAGATTAACATGGCTAGTGTATATTATTGGGGCTGTGATTGGAGGTCGTGTATCATTTGCTAGTACAGATGAACATGATGCTATGGATGGTGAATTAGTTTGTAGGTAAGTGAAATTTGCGTCCCTCTTTGATGTTTAAGAGAGATATTTTAATGTTTTGCAATAAACTTGATAATTTCAAACTAAAATTACTCAACATATATAGTATACAACAATTTAATATGTTCTATTGTACACACAGGTGTTAATTACTGTCATTATATATTTGTTACTTTATATTTTGATCTTTCAGAGTATTACAGTTAATGAATTTAACAGATTCTAGATTAGCACAAGGAGGCTGTGAAAAATTAGATCAAGCAATATTAAGTTTTTTTGAACAATTTCGTAAGATATATGTAGGTGACCAAGTACAGAAAACCTCAAAGGTAAAAATTTGTTAGTCCACATGTGTTGTGATCATTGTATAGTTATAGTGAGAAATTATTGAAGATATCACTTGCTGTAATTGAATGTTTATGTGTTTGTAAAAAATTGAATCACTGAAAGGTTATCTGCAGACTTGATTTACACAATTATATTTGTAGGCCTTACCTGATGGCTATAGACAGACTGTGTATTAATAACTTATTTACAAAGCTTTGTATTTATAATATAATATTGTGTATTAATTATTTGTAGGTATATAGAAGATTATCAGATGTTCTAGGTTTAAGTGATGAATCAATGGTACTTAGTGTCTTTATAGGCAAAATGTAAGTACAATATATGTGACTGGGGACAGCAAAATGAGTCCTTTGGGGTGCTCGATTGTCAGTATGGAAGAGCAATCATTTTGGTATCATGTAGTATCAGCTTTTGACATTCATAAGCTGTCTAATGATACCAAAATTATTGCTCCTTCATACTACATGGTTGAGATATTCAAGTTCAAAGTCTGGGAGTCTAAAAAGGCCTATTTCGAGAAAACTTTGTTTATAGATTATGTTACAAATTTCTGCTATGCATGATAAAAGTGATTGTTAAAATGACGAACTGCCACTAAACTTAGACACAATTGTTAAGAACATTAAATTTCAACATAACACTCATAATTACAATAAAATCAAGCGTTCAGGCATGTTTCGATTAAACGTCACAAAAATAATCCAAACCAAGATCGTTTCGTGGAACACTAGCAGATGCAGACAAATGAAAAGCTTTCAGACTGTTCATACATTTTTTCATGGTTTGCACCATTTAAACAAGGAAGGTTTGTTTACTAAAAGTACGCAATTTTATTAAAATTGACTACAGTTTGAATTCATAATTTTACAATTTTCTGTCTGTTGACAAAAATCGATAGGCGGCCATCATCTTGGATGAGACGACATTACCAAAGTTCAACCAATCAGACGTTGCAATGTCATTAACATCAGGGGGTTACAAACTCTAATATATTACATAGCAACAAGACTGGTTTGTTTATTATTTAAAATGCTGTTATTGGCCGAGTAGTTGTGTTGAATGGCTACATTTTCAAGGAAATTGGCCAATCATAGCGATGTTTAAAATAAATTGACCTACTTTGAGTAAACTTCTGGTTACTAATTGCTCCTTTTTTGCTAGTAAAGTGTGCCGGGCAGAATTTTAACATGATAAAGTAATCGAGAATGGTCTATTGAATTTCAGCAATTTCCATTATTATTTCTAGAGTTATGGCCCTTGTTTTACTTTGTTAACCTTGTGAATGTTCGAATGACAAAAGTAATCATTCAATCTGTATGAAATATATGCATTATTCAAATTAGGAAATTACTTTCAGAGTTAAGGCTCTTGTTTCAGTTTGTAGAATCTTATGACCCCTCAAACAACAAATATTATAATCTGATCTGTATGAAATTGTCTTGTTAGTGCCACCAATTTCAACAATTTCCAGAGTTCAGGCCTTGTTTTAGTTTTTAGAATCTTGTGAAACGACCCAAATTATAATTTTATCTGCATGAAATTGTCTTTTAAATACCCCTAATTACCTACAATAGAATAAATAAGTGACAACTCTTGTCAACCGCCGGATGATTTAGCTGCTGTGGACGTATGTTTCGTTGCTTTGAAACCCATCTTCTTTTTTTTTCAGTATAACTAATTTAAAATACTGGGGTCGATCAGAACAAATTATATCAAAAACATTACAACTACTGAGTGATCTATCTGTAGGTTATAGTAGTGTTCGTAAACTAGTCAAACTAGATGCTGTGCAATTTATGTTAAATAACCACACGGTAAGTCAGTATTATATCGTTCTTTAATCTGCACAATTTAAAATTGTAAATATTGTCATAGTAAAATTGTAAGCAATAACAGGAAGTACAGTAGAACTTGCTACGGCATGCACTCCTAATCAGCTAACACTTGCTTCAATGAACAGCAAAAAATCCCCCCCGAGCGATTTTTAAGTAATTTAACCTCTACTAAACACGCACCTGTTCAACGCGTGAAACGGGCACCTATATTAGCTCCCGATCATGCTATTATATCCATTAAACGAGCACATCTCGGAGAATCACGTTCTCGCTAGGGCGGACGAGAGTGGACTGTCACGAAGAATCATGTTCTCGCTTAAGCGAAAGATACTGAACTGTCTTGACATGACTTACTGTTACTCGCTTAGCTTTAAATAACTACTATCACTAATTAACACTAAGAAAGAGTCTGAATTGATAACGCAGTCACGATTTTTACTAATAAATTCAACAAAACATCGGCTACTCAATGGCCATTGTCGTTCGTTCTTTGTTGTAACACTCCCACTAATCCCGTGAGTAGTACTTAATTAACTGGAACCGAACTGATCAGGTAAAAAGAAATGTAAAAATAACAATCAACCCGGGATTATCTGTTAATTAATCTTTTGTTTTTTTAAACGACTAACCTGATTGATACTGATTGAATAAAATGAAAGAATACCAAATTATTAAACAGAAGTTTTTAGCTCCCCCTATAATATTACATACAGAGTTACATCCCCTGTAAAATCAGAAATAAAATCAGCAAATTTTTTTTTGTCCATGTGCTTTTTTGATTAAATAAAATTAATTCATCGATTTTCTTCACAAAAATGGATAAATATCATCGAATGCATCACAATGGCAGTCAGTAGTATCTAAGGTTGGTACAGAATGACAAGTTTACCGAAGTTATGTTCGAGATTTTAGTAAAGAATCTTCGTTTGACGCAAGATTCACCGTCGGTCAAATTTATCGATGCAAGTATTGATGTTCTTTCCCAATGCACCCAAGCGTAATGAATTAATTTATGTCAGCACAAAAACACCAAGATTTTATTAAATGGTCGCGTAATAGCTAAAGTAGTTGGGGTGTTAAATACTCAAATTCACGGCATTTTGAAGCGCTTTTAGATGCTATGATGAAAGTAAAAGAAATATTGGGGGACCTGAGATCCAGTATTACTAAACAAACATGCATACGAGACTACTTTGAATTTACAACTAGATAAAAAAAAGTACATGTATTGTTATTTTAATACTACATGAATTAAAAATATATGCAGTCTATATCTTTATTTTTTGTGGTAGGGGTTGGGGCAATATTGTACACCTTTATTTAAAGAGCACCTCCATTAAAGTTACATTATTAAAGATATAGATAAGAACTAGCCATTCTTGCTATAATACTTCGAAAGTAGGTGATGTAAAATGAATAATTTGAAAATTTCATTTAAATTACTCTATTGCAAGCGAAGATATTGGCATTTTAGGATTTGGCCGACGTGTGCAATAATTTCAACCACGGTCCTGGTTGATCAAAGCTAAGATCCGAAGCGTCTGGACGCGCCATATTTGATTTATCACTGAAACGTTTTAATCTGTTTAATATCGGAGAAATCTGATGCCATCCAAAGTTGATTAAGGCCTGGATCAGTTAATTAATGTCTAATTAATACTTTAGAAAACATTTCATGCCCAAATAAAGACCTGCACTAGGCAGATTTAGCTCTTGAATAATGCATGTTTAAGCAAGCATTTTAAAATTTCCCTTGGGTGCCTGCTTAATACAAGTTCTACTGTATATTAAAGATGCATCATGTAAGATTTAGATAGAGGACTGGCCAACCATGTGACTTTTCTCAGGGTCCTCTGGTTTATTCCCACAGCAAAAGACCCTGTGTGAAAGTGAATTATTTTTAGAAAAACTGAATGACCTAGTTTGTGTTGAGTGAGTGGACGTTAAACCCCATTTTCTGGATTTCAGAGTGAACATTTTCCATTCCTGGGTATTAATAGTGGTACAACACCTATAGCTGATATGAGATGTAGAACAACATTTTATACAGCCTTGGGTCGATTATTATTAGTTGATTTAGGTGAAGATGAAGAGAAATTTTATCAGTTTATGTCCCCATTAACAGGTACCGTAAAATACATTCTATTTTTCTAAAATGGTGGGTTGGGCCAACATCAATAACATTCAAGATTTTTTAAAATTTCTCCTCTAATGGAATTTTGTACAGGGACGCAAGGGTTCATAGCAGTTTTTAGTTGGAAATGAAACCCACTTTCATTATTTTAAGAGAGGCGGAGACAAGTGGTCGTAGTGACTCGGGAATGAATGATTTCCCTTGAGAGGTTAAATTGATTTTTTTCAATAAAAAACAATCATCCATAATTTCTATCAAACCTGACAGCAGTTAATCATCAACTTCATTGTAGTCAACACTACAAGATCATTATAATTTTTTGTATATTTCAGCTGCGTTTGAAGCTGTAGGTAATCTGTTAGCTAATGCTGGTAATCCTTCTAGTTTAGAAGAAGCTAAGGTCAGTTATATACTCTTTCTACTTTCTTATCAATCAATTTTATTATACAACTTATTAATACAATAGTATTTTATTATACAACTTATTTTAATAAGTTAAAATACAATAGTATTTTATTATACAACTTATTAATACATTCGGTTGGCTTGTTTTATCATGCTTTATTTGAACTTCTATTGATGTTTTTTTTTTTACCTTACAGCGATCGTTAATAGGTTTAGCAAGAGATCTAAGGGGTATAGCTTTTGCTTTCAACACTAAAACCAGTTACATGATGTTATTTGAATGGATGTATCCTTTTATATACTGTATTATATAGATATTTGTAGGCCTACTGCGTGATAGAATCTGGTTTATGTAAGGTGATGTGTAAGTCATTTTGATGGAATGAAACGCATTAGATTACGTCCAGGGTACAAACTGTTATGGTACAGATTGGATTATCAGAAATTTACAAATGTTTAAGTGATTGTTATAAACAAATATTGGTTGAGAAACTCGCATGTTTTTGTGTAAGATGAGATCAGATTACCATGGGCTTCTACAGCACATCAGTTTGTTTAGGGTTTTTTCTGACTATATATTAGATATCCCAACTATATACCAGTATTACAAAGAGCGATAGAATTATGGTACCATGACCCTACTGTTACTACACCCGTCCTTAAACTTATGGCTGAACTCGCCCAAAACAGGTAGATAACTCTTTAATTCATTTTTATCAGCCCACATTTTCGTGAGGAGGTATATTGTCGTCGCTCCTGTCTGACCATCCAAAATGGTTTGTAAACACTCTACAGGTCCAAATTTTTATATACGATTTCAATGCTATTGATATTGACATCTATCGGACTAAAAGTTCTTGGATTATGGCCCCTGATTGCGCAAAAAATCATGTTTTTAGTTGGTAAACAGGGAAGAGGTCACAATTTTGAACCGATTTTGATGAAACTTGAAATGCATGTTTATAACCCAAAGATCTTGGTTCCTTTCGATATTTGGGCACATTGTATTGTCATTTTCTGAATTATCATCATTTTTAGCTTGTGGTCCCTCTGAAGGTCACAATTACTATCAGATTTAAACAAACATTTGATTATGTCACCGTAATAAAGGTTGAGTTCGAATTTCTTGAAAATCAAACCAAAACTGCCGGACAAAATGGCCGCAACTTGTATGCGAATAGTGTAAAAATATGGTATATCAAGGTTGTAGACCCTGTAGAGGTCACAATTTTAATTTGATTTTGATGAAACTTGAAACGCATGTTTATAACCCAAGATCTTTGTTCCTTTCGATATCTGCACTATAGAATTGTAGCTTCATGAATCATGGCCCTTGATTGTGTTAAAAATCACTTTCTTTTTAGCATGTTCTCTATCCATCTTTCGAAAATGTGGGCAGCCACTGGTTTTAAAGAGCTAAATCTGCCTATTGCAGGTCTTTCTTTAGGCCAAAAATGTTATCTACTTTATTAATTAGACATTTATTAACATGACAAAACCATAATCAACTCTCAATGCCATTGGATATCTCCAATATTAAGTAGATTAGAACGGGTTAGACCTATTTTGTTTTAATTTAAAAATGGAGAAGCGAGTCTTGGCTCCAAACAACCAGTATGGTGGCTACAATTAATTGATGCACACATCTTGTCAAACCTTCAAACAATATCTTTGCCCACAATAGAGTAATTTGAATGAAATTTTCAGTATATTGATTTAGAATTACCTAACTATTATAGCAAGAATGGCTAGCTCTTTATCTAAATCTTACAAGATTGATATTACTAACATTAACTTTTTGTTACCACAAGACACATATAAAAACTTATGGACGCAATACAGGACAAAGTTTTTGATAGAATTTCTGAAATCTTAATAGGATTAACTTGTTCTATAGAGTATATATAGAAGAGACCTTTTGAATTTCAAAATATTGTTCATTTGAAGCTAGTAAATGAAATAGGTTTAACATTCTAATTTACTACATGAACAGACTAACAAAGACAGGCATACAGCAGTAGAAATTTGGACTGGACAAGAGCACATTTTCGACTACTCTTCATCAAATTTCAGCTGCCAATATACTATAAGAACCAATTTATATAAGATTGTTGATGTAAGAAGCCAAGAGTAAAAATATAGTTATATAAGGTTTCTTGTCTCGGTGGTTCCATGAGCTAGTGTCAGTCTGAGATTAACTTGGGCTCATGAAAGAACCTGACATGGGAAGTAGAATATTACCTGGTAGTTAACAGATGAAATACTTTGAATCCTACCATTTCAATAAATTCATCTGTATGTCGTATTAAAGAAGAAATATTGTCTTATAATTGAAATCTATTATTTTGAAAATGTTTTATTAAAATTGTTATTAATAATATAAGTTTAAAAGGTATTTATTATTAAATGATTTATTGTTAGATCTCAGAGATTACAGTTTGATGTATCATCACCTAATGGAGTGTTATTATTCCGTGAAGTTAGTAAAATGATTGTTATGTATGGTAAGTTGTAGATAATATTTATAGTAACTACCACACATACAATTGTTGGTCATCAAAATATTGTTTGCTTTAATTTTTTAAAATATACATAAGAATGCTTGATAGTTTATTAAAGATTCAAATTCTGATGAATTTTTTTTTCTGTTTTTAGGATCCCGGGGGTTGACGTTGAGTGAAAATGTACAAAAAGATCAAATCTACCCTTTGAGATATCCTTTTAAAAAAAATATATATATATTTAATGTATTATTCAGGTCTCAAGTTAATCTTTATATGAATTTGGGCTCATTATAGTTGCCAAATTGCAACATGAAAATAAATAAGTACAAATGAGTATAAATGATAATAATGATACTTATCATACCAGTCAATATTTATTATCCTTAACAGATATAACATTAAAAGGGATATCTATATGTTTCTCTATGTTAAAGGCAGCTCTATGTGGTAATTATGTTAATTTTGGTGTATTTCGTCTGTATGGTGATGATGCATTAGATAATGCTTTAAGCATGTTTGTCAAGTTATTGTTATCGATATCACAGAATGATTTATTGGTAAGTAAACAAATAAGCTTAACATAAACACAAAAAATCTAAACTGATGAAAATTACAATTAAAACAGCCCCATCATGCCATAATATAGGTTAAATATAGAATTTAAGACCATATACAACCAAATATACTTTTTTTAAAAAGATTTTAGTCCAAAAATGATTGAAATTGACCAATTCAGTTATGTTTATTTAAAGTTTAAATTGATTTCTCATACTGTCATGTTCATCTCAGTTAATAATAATAATTACTTTTTTTCACTGGCCTTTTAAAGAGAGAAGGGGACTATTAAAATTGGTTTGTCTATATGATGAGCAATTTCTGGGAATGATGAAACTTGGTGTTTAATTGTGCCATTAATTGATATCCGTCATCTGTTTATTTTGGGATTGCAGTGTTCTTATTCCCTTACAACTGGACAGAAAAGAATTAAGTTTTTAATGAGACTGTAAATACAGCTTACTGTTAAGATCTAGTTTTCCATTTCATTATTCTATGAAATTAAAGGACAATATTGGTGCCAGTCATTATCACATATGTCATACAGCTGGACACATTCCAAATATAATTTTAACACGGAGATCATTACTACGATAGCTGAGTTTCCTTAATCGGAAGTGACGAACGCCAAAAGAAAACACAAGTCATCTCTCTATATAACTGACTGATGTGACAAGTGATAACAGATACATGGGCAAATTTCTGCTCACTAATAATTCCTTCGAAGATCAAAAGTTGTTGTGTGAGACTGTGAGAGGATATTTGACAATTCATGAAGAGGATTGACTGCCACTAATTAAGACTCATAAGAGAACACGAAAGAAAATCAGAACAGTCTGTGCATTACCATGTTTTTATAAGGTATAGCATGAATATAAACATGGGAATGTACGGACTATTTCTATTTTTCTTGTGTTTTCTTATCTAATGACATTCAATTATTGAATTGTCAGATATCCTCTTACAGCCCCATATAACAACTTTTGGTCTTCAAAGGAATTATTAGTGAACAGAAATTCGGTCGTGTATCTGTTATCACTCGTCAAATCAGTCTTCTGAACCAGGAAACCTGTATTACTCAGCTATCGTAGCAATGATCTCTGTGTTAGAATTGTATTTGGAATGTGTTTAACCAGCTCTGCTCTATCACATGTGTGATAATTAATGACTGGCACCAATATTGTCCTTTAATTTCTCTAGTATTCATATTGTTTTCGAATAAATTATTTTACAGGATTATCCTAAATTAAGTCAGAATTATTATGGTTTATTAGAATGTTTAGCTCAGGATCATATGTCATTTATCAGCAACTTAGAGCCTCAAGTTTTCCTCTATATTTTATCTACTATATCTGAAGGTCTCACTGCTTTAGGTATGTTTTTATTTTATTATGTTTAGTTATTGTTTTATCTGGGAACTCTGTAATACTTATATTATGTTTAGTCATGTGGAAATCAAATAATGAATTATAACACAAGCGGAGACATTCATCCCAGTCCTGTTAAATAGTCTCCTACTAAAGTGTCTATAAGTTATGTGTAGTGTGAAATGTACAATTATTTGGTTATTTTATCTAGATACTATGGTATGTACAGGATGCTGTGCTACTTTAGATAATATTATTACCTATTTGTTCCGTCGTTTAACCACTAAAAAGAAAAAATTAAATGGAAGTGGATTAAATGACAGCGACGCATTCCTTAGAATATTAGAATTAAATCCTGATATATTACAACAAGTAAGTAGAATTAATTATCTTTAAGTATAAAGTGATAATAAAATTATACAAATCCACCATGATGCTTTGTGCATTGGCAAACCAACAACTTACTACAAAAATATTCTCAATAGCATTACTGTTTATTACATAGTGATGTGTCCATAGTCTAATTGGATTCTGTTAGTTTGCCAAGATATAGCCGATTTAGATAGTACAAGTATAATATAATCTTTCATTTAATTATTATTTACCTGTAGAAAAAAATTGAATTACAGTTGTGTTGGTGCTTCTGATCTATTACCAGTGTAATTAATTGTTGGTTTAAATATTGTTTTATTCTTCAGATGTTATCTACAGTGTTAAATATTATTATGTTTGAAGATTGTCGTAATCAATGGTCCATGTCTAGACCGTTATTAGGACTTATATTATTGAATGAAGAGGTAAGTAATTATATTTATTTGTTAAAACATTGAAAATACCCTCACTATCACAGTAAAAGGACTTGGTTATTTAGCATAGTAGATTATCAACAATATCAACTTTCCCACCCTTTTCGATTTACTTGCTCCATGTCACACCCATCTTAAAAAGAGCATTTAATGATGACATTGAAATAAAATTATAGAATGTTTAACAGTAAGCATATTTTCTCATCTTCTAATTTTTATTTGCTCATATTTAAATTGAATTGTATGTATGCCTTTTGTAGTAGAAGTATAATTTGGATTTATATTTTGTTAAAGAGAATTATAATAAAACATTTTGTGTAAAATTCTTTTACAGCATTTCAACAAAGTTAGAGGAACTATTATAGCAAGTCAGCCAGCTGAAAAACATCAAACCATGGCTCAGTGTTTTGAGAATCTCATGGAAGGAATAGAAAGATCATTACTCACAAAAAATAGAGACAAGTAAGTCATATAATATACATTATACAATATTATACTATATATAGGTGTCACAGCTCCATTACTCACGTTGGAAGAAAGTCGTTTTTTCCCGATTTGTAACCCCTTTTAAACTTAACGTCATACACTGGCTATTTAATCTTTTGTAATAATTTTAAAATATTTTGGAAGCAGATATCCTGTGCTTTTGTTTGATATAATTTTTATGTATGTGTTCATTTTATCAATTTCATAAACGTAAGTTTAAAAACGTCAATTTCCCGTGTTTTGACGTTACGCTGAAATTTTTTGTCACGTTTTTAAATGGGGGTACCCCACTTCAAGTGCTTTTATGCAGAGCTTATAATTAATATTATTATTTCATTCTAATATCATTAGAAAGACAAATGAACGACATTTCGATCGGTCTTGGATGCGATGTTAGCATTTCGAAATATCAGGCATTTTTGTTAAAGTTGAAAATTCAATTCACAAAATCTTTTTTTGAGGCGATTTGTCAATATCGCATCCAGGTACGATCGAAACTTCGTTTTATTGTCGTTTCAATGCTATTAAAATCAACAAAATCGGAGCATAGTAAGCTCAAAAACTTTGCACTTGAAAATGGTATACAACGTGATTTTTTCAGAATAGAAAAATAACGCAATCGGAAGACATGACGTCGTCTGCAATGTCAAAGAAAAGCATGGTTATGTTGAGAAAAATCTCTAAGTCTAGACCGAGTTGTTACGTTGTGAACAAGGGGACGTGGTGTGTTTTATATAAATAAAGGACTTGCCTGCAAAAAAATTCAGGGTTTATCATGACTATTATTATATAAATTAGAGCAATCAAAGTAAGAATTCATTCTCGCCTCGAGTACTACTATCAGAGCCACTGTTGTGCCACGTGACTGCTCCCATATATGGTATTTCTATTATTATTCAGCGACAGGTCAAAGTGCAATCGCTAAATTCCCGCGAAAAAATAAACCTTAACCAATGATAAATATGTTTACAAGGATTGTCCAATAAGAGGACCCGTACCGAAAACATTGGGTCGAAGTTCAACGTTAAAAATAGCTCTAGTCGGAACTCACATGTTATGTTCAGCTAGAGTAGATCGCACGTCTCGTCTGGAGGTTTAAAACCAAATATTTTTCGACAATTAATAAATTGCGTAACATGGACACGTACTTCAATGTTCTAAATTACTAAATTCTTTGTTATGATGCCTAATTTAAAGGAGCTAAATCGCTAACACTTGGGATCCAGAAATTGACAAAAGTGGGTCGAAACTCATATAATACTGTAATATGAATGTATATAAACTGATTTACATTAAATGCTTTCCGTTTTACTCCAATTTCAAATCAGTTATGTTTGGCGAAACAAGCCATTCTGTCTCAACCCAGTGCATTTTTTTTAGCGCCTGGTTATTCCAGTCCACATATGCAGTGTAATACAGTGCAATGTGTCTAGCCTCGTCCCTCGAGTCTCTCAATAAAACTAGGACCGGAGCGCAATATGGTACACGATTTGTGTACCAATGTTAGAAAAATTATTTTATCTTAAATATCGGATATCAGAAGCTCTTCTTTTCCTGGTAAGTTTACATCATCAATGTTGATTTAAATTGACCAATAATTCGTGTTTTCGATGTCAAAGATTTTGGAGGATTTTGAGTTACAGACTTAGGTCCTTTAAAGTATTTAATGTGCACACGAATGAAAATGAAATCGGAAAATATTATCAACACGGTACGCCACGAATGGCAAGATACGATGAGAACCATTTCCCGTACGGTTGAATTGATAAGGGATAATAATATTATAATAATATGATTTCTGACCTTTGTAATACCCAAATAATATTGGAATTTCAAAAAAATTAACGCTAACAAAAAATAATTTAAATAATCGCTCAAATTCTGGATTTCCGTTGACGATTTACAACATTTCCTTTTGATATTAGTGCCGTGGTTAGTCAATAAAAATAGCCGTCCGTCAGTCAGATAACTGATTGTCAGTGTCACAAAGAAGAAAGTTCCACTCACAGTTTATTCAATATTTTATCATTATATATCGGTTCTTAAACTAATTATTTATTATGTTTAATTCATTGTGATTTTGGGGAAATATTTAATACCTATCTTTATGGCCAAATTCGTTGAAAATGATATAAATATTGCATTTTTGGAGGTTTTTTTTTTTCAGTTTGGTTACTATAACATAATAACAACATTATATGAAATTATATACAAGGGTAAAGATATGTTAATTTTAAAATATCTAAAACTGTTGGAGCTGTACACAAAATTTCACTTGAAAATCTCAATTCCTTCATATATTTTTTTAGGCCTAAAATTAGGCAATTTCCTATTGCGGAATGTTTTTTTCAAAGTGAACCCCTTTTCAGTATATAAAGAGATGGCATATAAATATGTTGTTATTATTTATTTGTTCAATCTTCCCCAGTAGCTACTGACTTAAAATAATATAAAAACTAATATTAATGAGAAAATTATCGGAAAATGATGCATTTTTAAAAAATATAAAGTGGTTGCTATGGTAACCACCCAATTTCCTTAATATTTTGCTTGAACTTATAAAATCTGTATCATTTGACATTACACAGGTTTCAAATATTTTAAAATGCTTATTTTTAAATCTAGTGATCATTTTTGGGGTTACGGTAAAGACCGTTGAAAATGGTCAAAAATGGCATTTTTTCCGTTTTGGTTGCTATGGCAACCAAAATTGATAATAAATGGCAGATTGGAAATATGTAATTTTAAAAATTCACAAACTTTTTGACATATTCCCATAATTTCACTTGTGTATCCCCATTCCTTCTTATTTTATTAATCGCCCCAAAACGCCCCAAAAATAGGCAAATGTGTGCCGCGGACAATTGTTCAAAAATGAACACATATCTAGCTCTTGAGATAAGGCATATGGATATTTTTGCTAATTTTTTTTCTGTTTATCTTACTTGATAGCTACTGATTTTAAAATGCATAACAACCAGGTTAATTATTTCAGATATAACATGGACAAGACCATTTTTGATGAAAAAATTGACCAAAATCACGTTGGCAAAATGGAATTTTTGAGAAAACCTAGGTATTTTGGAGTTGCTAAGGAAACGAGAAAAATAGTTACACGAATTCGAAAATTTATACATAGTTAGCCTTAAAGTTGTATTTTATGAAATTACATCTACATTTTTGATAGTTTTGATATGAAATTAAGTATGGTATTGCAAAAAACACCAAAAATGACCTATTCAATGTGTTGAAAAACCTTTCTTCCGCGAAAAGTCAAAAATCGCAACTTTGAGCCTCAATAGAAAAATAAATTTTCATCCGATTTTCAATCTGTAAAAAGTTTTGTGAGAAGAATGCTGAGATCTACTTGAAAAACTAATAAAATCATATGTATAATCATAATCTCAAAATCACCTTTTCCACCTACTATATATCGTCTGTAGTGGATTTTTACTTCATCATACCTTTGTAAATACTGATCTTTATTGAAGCCGTTTTTAGACTGGTATTCCTTGAAGAAATACAGCCTTCACAATATTAGGGTTTTCAAGGGGTTAAAATCCTCTCAAACAATAATCAGGGATTTGATTGTGTTTTATTGGATTATATTCCCTTAATCTTAAACAAAAGTTGAATTGTAGAGAACTTGCTCCTTCACTGTTTAAAATAACACATCAGAAGAAAAGCTGGTAGGAGATTCATCTGAGTTGGGGGAAAAAATCTGAAACAAATAATTCTAGGTTTTTATGGTAACTTCACAATTAATTTTATATTTCTGTACCACATCAATTTGGTATGATCTAAAAAAAAATGTAGACATCGGAAGCTGCGATCCAAGCAATAGTTTGAACACATTTCTCTTGTTTTAAATATATAAATATTGAAATCAGCTTAATAAATGGTCAACTTTTGGCATAAATCTACAAAATTCTCAGCCTTTGTTGATCCAAATTAAATGATTTTGGCATGTAAAATAGGTAAGCTAGTCTTCTATAAAATAATGGATGTGTTTTTTTTATCATAATAGTGCCAATAATAATGCCCAAATTCCTAAAAATCAAAAAAAAATCACAGGTTATGTAAACTGGCCTGAAGTAAAATCTTTTTCATGTACCGGTAATCACAATTTGTCCGGAAGAAATGTTCTTTGTAAGGTAATCTTTAATCTGACACTGTTTGTGTTAAAATCGGTTGAGTAGAACTTTTCCATCCTTTTCCATTGGTTTACAAAACGGTCCTTTCGAATTGTGACTTATTTGTATAATACATGTTAGTAATGACGTGATATGTAGATATTTGGATAATATATCATGAATTAGTAACTAATAGACTTTGTTGCTCCTGTCTGTGTATTTTGTGAAAAATAATATGAGATCTTCGTCCCACAAAACAAAGAAAACGAATCAGACCATTTTCTGGGTATCATCAGCTGTCATAAAGAAGATTGGTTATTCGAGATCTAAGGACTTCCCTCTGGACTAGTTGCTGTGTACTGGAAGCGACCAGAACAAGGCAACAGAAAAAGACACCAAGAAAGTTGAGCTGTCATATTTATCAGCCGTTTTATCTTTCCCCGATAAGCCATGTGACTGTGACTTCAGCTACTATTTTTAGATCAACCAAGGTCAGAGATAACCTTTGACAGACTACCCCGACCTATCTGAAGAAGTGAACTTTTCTTTCTGTTGACTATTTATGTTTGTAGGGGTAAAGGAAACAGGAGCTACGGTATCACCGAGAAATAGTTGGGAAAGTTAGTGCTAAACTTTTACATGGCAACGCCCTTAACATTTTATTTTAATTTTGTAAATCTAGATACATGCTTGTATCAAATAGTTTATTTTGCTTTTCAGGTTTACACAGAATTTATCAGTGTTTCGAAGAGATGTAAATGATAGTTTAAAAGCGCAGAATAATAGTCCTACGTCTTCTTCTACATCACCAGATATGATGACGTATGGATAGCGTCATCAGTATATATAAACACTCAGCTTGTTATACTTAAAACATTATCGCCATCATATTACTGTACGATTCTAAATCATAGACAGTTGAATATCAACCTATCATTTCTATATACCATGGTTGTATATAAAATATACAACTAGAACAACATCGCTACATCCCACCATATTTTCTTGTTTGTGTAACTCCAGAGTTTTATTTCTTGATGACACAGTAAACTGCTTTTTGTCTTTTATTCTACCTGTTAGTTTGTCAAGTTGAAGACACAGAACTCCTGATGAATTTGAAACCATAAAACAACCATTCTGTTCCTTGGAAACTCTTCTGACAAGGCGCTGGGAATTCACTAATAGTTTGTATGGAAGTTAGTGATTAAATACTTCTGAACTGTGTGTAACAAATGGAGTTAAAAGTCATACATTTGATTCTTCTTGTGTTATTCAAAATTTAATGTTATTTTTCTCAAGACCTGAGCGATTGATTGTGATGGATATCAATAAATTATCAGTTTTCTTGTACCATTGTGTAAACATAAAACAACTTTGTGCTGAACTTGAGGATCTGATGATAAAATGCCCATTATGATGTTTTAATCATTAGAAGGTTATGGAATACTGGTCATTTATTTTCACAAAATAACTCTGGTTAACACAAATAGGAACGGAACTACACAAAGAATGACATTGTACATATATATATATATATATGTTTGTTGTAATCTTTTAGAAATATTAGATGTACAATTAGTAATTATCAGAGATTATCTACTTCAACATTCTCTTATTACTGTTTACCAACAAGTATAAACTATGTATCAATTTAAAAATTACACCAAGAAAGATTTAGATCTCTCTGAGTTTGAAGATTAAAGTTCCAGTAGACCTAGTAAATTATCTTTAATAATTAGAAATCATATGATATAAATTAAAGTCATTTATCGAAGAATAAAAATCACTCATCTGTGAATTCCAATTTTAAACTTTGTTTATCTAGAAAAGTCAGCACTAAAACAGACATGAAGCAAGTGATGTTATTTTGTATTTTGTAAACAGAAATATTATCATAAATTATACAATAAAATTTACAGATTTGTTTTTCAAACAATCAATGTATGATAAAGTATATTTTTTTAAATCCCTGGCTAGGGCTACTGGTACTTTAACATAACTCATTGTTGATTAAATCTTATCTATCTGTGAATTAGTTTATAAATTACATACAATATTAATTGATATGCAACAAACTTGCTAAAGAAATGCCAAATATTTCTCGAAAAACAATTCAATTAGAACACAATTTGTTGCACAATAATTTATCATGAGTTTTCTGGGCAAAAGTCTTGGCAGCACAATTTTTGTAAACTATTATCTAAATCGATTACACTTAAAAGTTTTGTGAAAGTGACCCTTAGTGCTTAAGGTTATAAAAGATCTGAATAATGATAAGGGGCCATCCATAAAGTATGTACGCTCAAAATGGGTAAAATTCAGACCCCCCCCCCTGTACGCTCCTGTACGTATGTTTTGCCAATGAATTTACGCACCTGTACGTTTTTGGCGTGAACACCCCTCCCCCTTCAAGTGTAGGTACTTTATGGATGGCCCCTAAGCACAGCAAGAATATAAATTAATTTGTGTGAAAATAATGTATATTTATCAACTGATGTATATGTAGGTATATAAACATGAAATGATTGTGAATGTTGATATATTAATGGTTATTTAATCTTTAGTAAAGTGCTATGAGAGTGTGAGGTTATTCTCTACTATTCTACTTTTTTAATATTTCCCAGTGAATACATTAATTTATGTCCCTAAGCATATTCTTTATTTCAGTAGTAGTTTCTTCAATTCCAGCAATTTTGAAATACAAGATCAATTGAAATATTCTTTAATTGACACATATAACAAATATAAGATATGGGAACTACATGGCCATATTATGTGTTAATCTATTGAGATTGGATCATACATCATAGTCAATAGATATTGCTTAAATAGTTTTAAACAATCTATTGATGGTCATATTTATAAATATATCCGATAACTTTATTGTGTGTACTTTGGTTGCTTACTGTTTGTGGTATGTTTGATGTGCAATTGTGTTAATCTGTCTATTAGAATCAATTGTAATATAAAATTAGTAATAAATGTATTAGGCTATATCATTCTTAAAGGTTAATTATCACTTTTATTTTTTCTTCATATACAGTAAACATCGCATAAGTCGGATCTTTGTGGACTGACCAATTTTATGCAAGTTACGTGAAGATCCGAGTAGGCCAAAGACCGAAATTGGATCTTAGCTCGATTAGAAATAAACTGCAAGAGCCGGATAATAATTGATTCAAAGCCACATTTCAAGCTTCTTCTAGTCATAAGCGAGTAGATAGCCTCTGTTTTGTCACCATCTTTGAAAAGTTTCCTAAATTTTCCTGTAAAGTGTTTCATACAACGGACAGCGAGTTTCAAATTTTCTGATTTGAGTCAGAATGATAGGGAAAATATTTTCGGGCTTTGTGCATGGAATACCTGACCGCTTTTTAGACCATCGGTACAAAACAGACATTGTCAAATTCTGAACATACTGGCGATCTGACATAGTCGAAGGGAAAAAGCTGGAATTAGATCAAATGGACTGTACATTTTGATTCGAGCTGAGCGATGATCTGACTTACATGCAGAAATTAAATGGGAAAAACTTGTAGGATTAAAGGCTCTTAACAATTTTATCCAAGTTGAGTGAAGATCCGATTTACACAAATCCTACTTATGCGATGTTCACTGTATTGAGAAAAACTCTATATTCCCCTAATTATAGACAATACAAGCACCTGTCTACTCAGGATATAATATTATTCATACCAACATTTGTACATTTATCTCATATTATGTGTAAAATCTAATTAAACATTCCCAAAGAAACTTTATATAGTCTCTTCAAATCAAAAATCTATTTTATATCAACTGGTAAAGTTGTCCAAGGTGCTGATTTTAATTACAATTGATGTTAAAGACTGAAGATTTTGTGTGTGTGCGTATAAGGTTCTGAACAATAAACATTCAGATCATATAAGGTGTTCATTTTACAACTTCTGGTTTAGGCCACAGGCATTTGAATTTTAATTACAATTCAGCTCCCTATTTCTTGGGGAAAAATTTATTTTAAAAACAAAAAGAGTAATTGTTTGCTCTCTTTACATCATCATCTTAGTTCCATACTTTTAAGTTTTAAATTTAAAAACCCTGTTATTATTTAACAAGATTCAAAAGAAGTAAAAATTAATAAGCCCTTGATGATATTTTATTGTGTATCAATACATGTATATAGTTTATCTAATGTGATAATCAGGATCTGAAGAAAGTAATAAATGGTTAAGTAGTGTATTAAGGGTAATTAGATAACATTGGTTGGTATCAATATATTAATGTGTGTATAGAAAAAATATAAAATGAATTTCAAGTGCTGTGAATTATTATATTCTACACTTTAAAAACATGTGCTTCATCTTCTACACTTAATTAAATAAATTTATACAAACATGTCCTTATCTTTTGATTGGCAACTCCATCATCTTGGTCTAAAGATATTTCTTTAAAAGGCATGTTAAGTAATTCACATATTGCAATTGGCCAACTTCAGATCAACCCAACAATCAGAACTTGTAGGATAGAAAATTCACCTAAAATCATTCTAATGATTTTGAATGTCAAGACAATTACTTGATAAAGACCAGAATACCATCTTTGAAACGTTGCGTGTTATTTATAAACTAGTACTTGTCATTCCCTAGTAAAGTTTTAGTGTGTCGCTATTCAATTAGTAAATGTCACTCAAAGAGATACTGCTGTTTTAGATATTAATGGGGTAACCACTGAAAACAGAAAATGGATATTTACTTCAAACAATCTTGACCAATAGATCAAGGTTATATCTTAATTTAAAGCAGACATAAAAAGTTTTCTTTCTAATTGTAATTAAATTATTGTAAATTAGGGTTTATACTGCTATGTTCTATATGTACAATGGTTGTTTTTGTTTTAAAATGGCTGATGGGAGTGGGTGGGTGAGGGGAGAATTAGGTGGTGAGGAATATATTGTACATTTATCATTATATAAAATCATTTCATGTGTTGTCATTATACAGAAGTAAACGCGTTTATTATAATATCTGTTTTATTACAGATAAAAAGTTACTAATGAGAAAGTCAATAAAAAATACTTGCTATAACAACATGCTTGTTATTTATTTATATTAAAGCTATATTTACTCAGCTGTCTTGATCATAAATACACATAAATACATATTTTTGAATTGGAAAACATATTAAAAACAAAGGATCTTTACTGTTTTTATTTCTTTGTGTATATTTTATATTATATATCTTTAATTCCCGTTCTACATTCTAATTTATTAATTACTTTTTCCACAGTTGTAAAGGGGATCACGTAGCTAAGACGCTGGTTCGCTAACCTGGAGGTCTGTGTTCGATACCTGTATTGGCCGAGAAAGTTCATCAAGATTTTCTGGCGTGGTTTCCCATTGTCAGTGATGCAGGACGGAGGGCCTGACAAGGGATCTTTTACGTGCACCCCAATGTGTACACGGGACCTCGGTTTTTCGTCCAATCCGAACGACAAGGCAGGTGTCCTTGTCAGGCCCTCCTTCTGCATCACTGACAATCGAACACCCGACCTCCAGGCTAGCGAACCAGCGCCTTATCCACCGTGATCAAATAAGAAATAGCGCTGCCGAAATGGACATACGGGAGCGACGTTGATTGCAGCTCCAAGCCCCCCACCCCCACGTACACACACGCACCGTTCCGCACTCAGGGCATTATATTGGCGTCCCCAACACTCTGCTGCACCCCAACTTCTACAATCTTACATACGGCCCTGCCTTCGGCGCTCGCGGTCGGTGATCAGGGGCCCCCCACATGTTCCAGGCCCCAGGGGCCCCACCATGGTTAATCCGGCGTTGAGGGCCGTGTGTAGCATTTTAAAAGTGCGGGTTGGAGTATTGGGTTACCAAGTTATTGAGCGCCCAGTGGCTTTATATTTATTTTATCTGGTCAATTTTATGGGGCGGCAGATTTTGTAGAGGGACATTCCCCCCCCCCCCCATCCGTGCCTGTGGCGGTGCCCCATAGCCCCAACTTAATTAATATAAGAGCCAGGGCAAACGATCCAGGTACCATGCAGCTGGTTCGGTCGAATGGGTCGCTAGCTGAATAGGTCGCCAAATTGTGTTCGATCTAGCGCCCTCTGGTGTAATAATGTTGATGTAGACCAAATGGGACAATATTCATGATTCTTGTTTCTACATTCCAGTTTGAACATTTTAACTTCAAGACTTTTTAAAACGTAGAAAATATTTTCATAAGAGTTCAAATTCCAGATTTTGGTTTTAGATACTTTCAGAAACCAATGAATTGATTTCTTTGTCGTGTAGAATTAAGAAATTATTTTTTAATTTTTATATTTAATGATAATAAAAGTTACCGATAAAACGCCGAAAATGAAACATAAAGTAATTTTTTGGGTTTGAAATGTTGATTTTGTGGATGAAATGTTGACATAAGAATGTAGAAACAAGAATTATTAGTTTTGAATGTTGCGTTCGTGTCTAAAATGTTCAAACTGGAATGTAGAAACAAGAATCGTGAATATTGTCCCATTTGGTCTTCCATATCAAGCCAGCAAGAGTGGTATTGTCCCATTAAATCCAATTTTGACGGAACTTGAAATGTAGGTTGGTATCCAAAGATTTTTTTTCCCTTTGATATTGGCATCATGTATCGGACCTTAACTTCATGAATTATTGACCATGATTGTACGAAAAATCACATTCAGGACTCTCTAGGAGTCACATATTTTATCCGATTTTAATGTTTATAACCCAGAGATCTGCGCGCATAATGGACTATAACTTCGTGGATTATATATGGGCGCTGATTTTAGCTTGTGTAATAGTATGTAGCACCAAAGTTGTGAGCCCTCTTGAGGTTCCAATTTGTATCCTATTTTGATGTTTATGCCTCAACGATATTAATAACAGGCCCGTATTTAGCTCCCCCCCCCCCCGGGAAAAATCGGCGCCCCACCTCGAAAAAGCGGGCGCCCCCAATGGGCGCCGAAGGCGCCCTTTCCATTGAACACAATACGAGGCCATCGATTTACATGCCCATATCAGCATGGGCGCCAAATAAAGCCGAGTGGCAAGGCGCTCAACCAATGTCACTTGGTTGTATGGGAGCGTCATCAATCATGTCGTTATATATGAGGCGCCCCTCAAATGGTGGGGCGCCTCACAATGAGTCACACGATGAACATCACAACTTGATGGGGCGTCAAAAACAGTGTGATCTGTGTGCACTTTATCCCAGAAAACCTTCCATAATGACATGATTGGTGGGGCGCCTTATTATGGCAATGTATGATTGTTTGGCTGCACATGATGCATAATGCCTTTATCCATTGCGAGAAAAATGAAATGGGTGCCTTTTCTAGTGGACGCAATACGAGACCAGTGACTAACGAGTCCATATTCAGTATGGACGCCCTTTAAAGCCGAGTGACTTTGGTTAGGCGCCTACTACTAGATTGATGGGATCCCTAACGCCCTTACCAATGTCACTTCTATTCATGTCGTTATATATGAGGCTCCCCACCACCCAAATAACGAGGCGTCTCATAATGAATCACAAGATTAACACCTAACTTGAGGGGGCGTCTAAAACTGTGTGAGCTGTGGTGTTACTTATTCCGGAGGGGCGCCAATAATGACATGATTGGTAGGGCGCATTATAATGACAATGTATGTTTGTCGGTTCGCACATAATAAATAATGTCGAGCAAGAAAGGTTGGGCGCTCACGACTTGGTCAATGGAGCGCCCAATGCAGCATTATTGGGCGCCCATTGGAGGGCTTTTGTTTAATGTTATATGCGCCCGTTATACAGCGCACCCCCCGCGTGATCATGGGGAAACAATTCATTTTATCTTGTGTTTATAGACTTGAAGTCGCTTCGTATTGCTCAGCTACTATCATAGGTCAGCAGGGGTTGTTTATGGTCTGCCACTCGAATTATTAGCGAATCTCACCAGTTATTAATATTTCACTGGTATCCTTCATATTGAACTCGTTCAAGGTACACACCGTACTTGTTGCCGTTTATAGCGCATTAAGCCGGTTTTCCACTAGACGAATTTTTTCGAGTACAGGCATGCGCAGTATAATTTTAGGCGGGCTGAAATTATACTGCGCATGCCTATACTCGAATAAATTCGCTTCGCGCGAACAAGTTCTCCTAGTGGAAAACCGGCTTAAGACAATAGATCTGGCAGAGTTGCGCTCCATCTTTTTCAAAGGTGTCAGATACTGCCGCAAACCTAGGCGCCTTGTTTCAATTATAGATTCAGCGCGCCCCCTTTTCCGGATTTGAAGCGCCCCTTTCGCATTAGTATTTCAGATATTATAAAACTTACTTTAGACTAGAACCGAATGAGTCCTTACCCCTTCTCCGCGGTATTTTAGGGAATTTTTAGAATTCGCGTTTATTTTTTGCCTAACCAAAGTCACTCGGCTTTAAAGGGCGTCCATACTGAATATGGACTCGTTAGTCACTGGTCTCGTATTGCGTCCAATAGAAAAGGCGCCCATTACAATTTTCTCGCAATGGATTAAGGCATTATGCATTATGTGCGGCCAAACAATCATACATTGTCATAATAAAGCGCCCCACCAATCATGTCATTATGGAAGGTTTTCTGGGATAAAGTGACACAGATCACACTGTTTTTGACGCCCAATCAAGTTGTGATGTTCATCGTGTGACTCATTGTGAAGCGCCCCACCATTTGAGGGGCGCCTCATATATAACGACATGATTGATGACGCTCCCATAACATTGGTTGGGCGCCCTGTCACTCGGCTTTATTTGGCGCCCATGCTGATATGGGCATGTAAATCGATGGCCTCGTATTGTGTTCAATGGAAGGCGCCCATTAGGGGCGCCCGCTTTTTCGAGGTGGAGCGCCGATTTTTCCCGGTTGGGGGGGGGGCAGCTGCCCCCTCCCCCCCGCTAAATACGGGCCTGGCTGCTGCGAGACTTCAAATACCAAGTCATCATCCGTAAGTGCGGAGAGGAATGTACAACCAACCATGTCCTGGTAGACTGCGAGGTATACAAGGAAGAGAGATGGGACTTAGTGAGAATGATGGAGACAAACAACATACCATTCAACACTAAGAACCTGCTCTTCCCGAAACCAGATCTCAAATTGAAAATCTTCGAACAAATCCATGAGCTAATGTACACAGTTGGACTAGGTCGAATAGTAAAATAGGATGGCTGAGTGAAAACGTCCTCTCGAAGGAAGCCCAACCATCCTACAAATCTATTTTTATCGCTTTATCTTTTACTTATTTTCTTTCTTAATTTATATTTAAACTAGGTAGAATAGTGAAGTAGGATGGCTGAGTAAAAAAGTCCTCTCGAAGGAAGCCTAACCATCCTACAAATCTATTTTTATGGCTTTATTTTTTACTTATTTTCTCTTAATTTATTTTTACAAATAAGGGTGGTTGAGTAAAAACGTCCTCACGAAGGAAGCCCAACCATCCTACAAATTTATTTTTATCTTATTACTTATTCAATTAAATCATTTCTATCTATTATTATGAATATTCTTAATTTATTTAATTTTCATCTATTTACTTTAATTTATTTATTTTACTTTACTTTACTCTACTTTACCTATTTTATTTTATTACTGTAGTTTATTTATTTCAAATTTATTTTATTTCTTTTATTTCAATTTATTTCCTTTAATTTATTTATTTTTAATTTTTTTATACTAACAAATATAACAATATAACATCTGCGTAACTGGCGGGATAGTTGAGTAAGAGGGAGTCATGATCAGACAGGCTCGGCATCTAAACACTATTCTGCCAAAAAAAAGATACCAAACCTATAAAGTGGGATAGTGGAGTAAGAGGAGGTCACGATAAGACGGGCCTGGCACCTAAAAACTAATCCCACAAAGATGACATCTACCAACCCAGAAGCAGAAGAGACCATCTACCAGACGATATGTTTTTTATTAAATAAAGGGAAGAACTTCCCACTAAACCAAATCCATGGCCTAAGGCAAAAAATGGAAAGATTGCAAAATCACATTCTAAAAAACAGGAAGCAGCTTCGGCTCTCCTATGTCTTGTCTGCGATATCACTTAAGTGGAAGCAGACGTTAAACACCAAAAAGAAGAAGAAGAAGATATATTGCGCTCAGTAACTTTGGCATTAAGTGGCACCCCACCTCACTGCTACACACGGCCCTGCTTCAGAGACAGTTATTCGGTGAAAGCTAAATTAGTGTGTGACCTTCTTAAGAAATTTCACATTACATGATAAATATCAGAACAAATGTGTAGCGAAACTTACTATACGATACGATGTCATCTGTAATGCCATTGTGATGAATTTACTTGGATTCGTCATGAAGAAACGGCTGGGTGAACCCACATTCATCACCAACATGAAGAGACTGATTTCTGCTTATATAGAAAAGCGAGTAGACGACAGGGAATTCCGTGAAATGATAGAAATTGCTGCAGTGCTAGACCCACAAATGAACGAGATGCCTTTCTTTTCGGATGCAGCGCGGAAGAATTCCTATACATTTGTGATGAAAATTGGCAGTTACGTAAAAGATCTACTGACAATTGCAAAAAAAAAAAAAAAAAATTCCTGTGCATTGTTCACAGAGATTTCACGTATTTAATAATTGATTAGGAATTATAAAAAATTTAAAATAAACCACTTTAAATATATTGAAAATATTCGAATACTTTTCGAATACAAATTTCAAGAACTGTCAAATATTCAAATAGGATTGGTGTTCGAATATCCGAACACTAAAAAGTACATATAATAAGATACCAAGAAGGATTCGATACTCGGCCTGTGGTCGGACCGTAACTCAATTCCTGCATTATTGCTCCAGATAAGCAGAGAAATCGTTTGTTTTTAGCTTGTTCTCTGTCCAACCTTTGCAAAAGGTGCAATATCTTGTATGGCACGCGCTTTTCAGCCAGAAATGGAAATATGCTAAAATCAAGAACATACGATTAGTTTATGCAGATGTAAATGGCAGAAAACAAATCTGGGTCCACGAAAACATATACATGTATGTATATTGACACAAACAAAGTACGACTACTTAATCAAAATCGACACATTCTGAAATATTAGGCCAAATACAGTGCGAAATCACAGCTCGATAACATTATGAATAAGTTGGAATATTATCGTAAAATGGCTACCCTTAAAATAATGGCATACCATACGGCCTACTATAAAGACCCACTCAAAAAAAAAACCCAAAACAATGTCAACATAAAGATGATTTTGAATTTGTTTCCATAATATTAAAAAATCAATTTGAGTACACTTTAGCGATGGCTGAAGATATTTATATATTGACAGAAAATGCAAATAGAAACTCTCCAAGAATATATCCTTATTTTTCTGTTTTTGCTTCGACAATTTATTATTCCGTAGTTGCAGATTATAAAATTAAATAGATAAACAATTTATTATAATATTAATAATAAAATTGAATAACCTGACACCATGATATACAAAATATTAAAAATGCTGTCTGCTTTCACAATAAAAACTGTAAAACCTTGTTTTGTAAAATATTGGATATATCAGACATGAATGAATTTCTCCTATAAAAGGTGTCTATCTGTAAATAATCTAATTAGTTGTGTATAGATACAGGTGACAATGTTGATACCTGAAGCCAGTTGACATGTATGTTACTGGTAATAAGTAATATAAGATGGCGACACTATGTCTACTATTCTATATTTAACTTTTATCGTATATTGTCATACATCTACAAATAATATATAAGCTACCCCAAAAAGTGGAACTGTATCATTCTGATTATATATGTTCATTTATCAAGTTATCAACAAGTTTATAGCGATATGAGTTCTAAAAGAAATCTACACACTGTGACAGGTAGAGACAATTATCAACAAGTTTATAGCGATATGAGTTCTAACAGAAATCTACACACTATGACAGGTAAAAATACCATCTTCTTACTCTAAATAACGATATATAATTTATTGTCTGTTATACCAACTAGGTTAAGGTTGGCTTTAAATAAAGCTATTACACACAATTTGGTTCGGGTAAAAATATTTTGTGGGTGGGTATCTGTTTACATTTTAAATTTTAAGTGATTTTGCGTTCCAATTATGACATCTTAAGTAAAAAATTAAACTGTAAAATTAATAAACAAACTAATTTTCGATTTTGCCCATCAATAAAACTTAACATGAGATGTAATTTTATTGCAGATCAAATTGAAAATATCCATGAAGGATTGTTCAGTAATATTTCGTCACCAAAAAGACCATTGAAGGTATGTCTCTTTATATATATTTATGCGTCAATGTAATTACCAGTTCTATGACATTATATTTGAACATGGTTTATATAGTTTGTAAAGTGGCAAGAAATTTCAAAGATGACAACTGAACAAATTGACTACAGTTGAGAGCAAACTACCTAAATATTGGGTCAACCATGACACGTGATAGTCAAATCTACCGTGGGCATGGGCAACATGCAACCAGCAGATACATACTTATATTCTATTTTATATTTCAGAATACTCCGCCATTTACTCCTCCAATGTTTCTAAAATCTAACAACCCAATCATCAAAGAAGACTTTAAACCCACTAGCCTGTCTGATTATTTTACCAAATCAGTATGTTCATATGATGACATCAAACAACTTATACAAACGCTGGAATCACCCAGGACGTCAATGGCTGTTTCTCTGCTCCAAGAAGAAACTGGATTAGATCTAAACCAGTCGATGTACTACCAAATAGAATTTACATGCGTCGAAAATATTGTTAATGGTAATCGAAGCAAGCTAGCCGTGTCTGAAGTATCACCAAACTACAAACAGAGTATTACCTACAACGATGATCTACGACATTTAACTCCAATGGAATTGTTCAGTAGAATAGGTAAAGAACGGTCATATCCAAAACTTGATGATGTCATGGTAACAGACCAACGAGTTCTAAACACAATTTTATCAGAATCTTCTCGACCTGAAGTATTTGCTAGAAATCTTCTCTACAGAATGTTTACCTTGTGTGAACTCAAGAAAAGTGACGTCTATGGATGCAGGTATACCAGTGGGGTCGCTAACAGAAAATTGGATGGCAGTAGAGTAAGAACCATTTTTCAATTGACATATAAGATGCATCCAGGGATTCGTTTTAGCTGGATGAACTGTGTATTGTGGATGAACAAATCTATCAGATACATCTTTACTAGAGTTTTATCGAAACCAATCTTTAATGAATCTAACGACGCAAGCTACAAAACTAAAACTGTAACAGAAGGTAGGAAACCATATTCTTACTAGATCACCTGAATTAAGGTAAAACTCAATTGAATTGTCTTGTGAAATGAGTAAATAAACGTTAAATATAAAGGTTTAAGACCTCACAAAATCAAAATTTTAAACCGCCATCTTTTAATTTGTTACCTGTATATTGGGTGGATTATCTGGCGTATATAAAATATGGGACTGATAATGAGTAAATTATTATTCATGATGTTAAATTTGATAAAATACAGTCGATTCTTAATGCCCAACTTACTCAATAAAACAGGTATATGAGTATTTTTATATTCGATGTAAATTTACATGAAAATTGTATTGCAGGTAAAATTGAAGATATCCACGAAGAATTAGCCAGTGATACTTCGTCACCAAAGAAAACATTGAACGTAAGTTGATATTTTCCTTCGTGAAGATAATTGCCTTTACCTACCTTGAAAATGTGTGCGGGAAATAACAGTTCAGAACCTATCATGCGATATCCACAGGTGATAGCCAAATATGCGTGCATTGGATAACCCACCAGATCATCCCAAACTTAGTCTGCCCATCTACTGCTAGCTCCGACTGAGAATAGGCCCTAAGCTTATTCCTACATCGACGATATTAGTCGATAACACTGAGTATGCTTTTAGAATTTTTTAGAAGTATTTATTTATCTTCTATTATTACATTGAATGAAGTTAAATATGTGTATTTAACCGTTGTGAGTCATTCTGAACATCTGAGACACACTACCTGTGGAGAAGTCATAAATTTCGTCACGTGAGTTACATTTGGTTGTGAGTATGAAAGATGTCAAACTAATCATAGCCGAATCACAAAAAATGTTCCTTAATTAGTCAATATGGCGGCGCCCGTGGCAGTTAATTTCACAGGCGGTTTTGTTTGCGAAATTTTTTATGAAAGATAAACAGTTTACAATGGTTATATTCTCTATAGCACATATTATATATCGCTTTTAAGCGAGTGTCAATAAAATGGCGTGTTTACGTAAAACTATTAAAACACACGTGCTAGGCTATTTTTAGTCTGTTGTCTAAACACAGCGGTGTCTGGTCGATGACCCGCCCAAAAATGATCACTCGAGCGCTTTAAATGGTGGGTAATCGGGACAGTGTCACTATATAGGAGGTATGACGTAGTGGGTCGCTGTGTGCCGTATACCCACAAGATATCAGATGTATGGAATCTAATAATTTTTATTTCATATTTCAGGATACTCCACTCTTTAGTACTCCCATTATACCAAGATTTAACAAGCAAACAAGTTACTCTAGATATATATCTTCACCAATCACCGATCCTAATGATCCTGATAGCTTTCTTGGTTCTCCTGTCCAGAAGAGTATCAGTCCAACCACCCAAGATGAGTTTAACCCCACTTTTCTGTCTGATTACAACACACGATCATCATGTACAGATGATGAAACGAAACAACCTCTACAAACGCCGGAATCGCCCAAGACGCCAATCACTGTGTCTCTGCTGCAAGAAGAATCTAAATCCAGTCAAAACCGATCGATGTACAACCAAATAGAATTCACATGCGACGGAAATATTGTTAATGGTTATCGAAGCAAGCCAGACGTTTCTAAAGTATCACCAAACTACAAACAGAGTATGACCTACAATGATGATCTACGACATTTAACTCCAATGGAATTGTTCAGTAGAATGGGTAAAGAACGGTCATATCCAAAACTTGATGATGTCATGGTAACAGACCAACGAGTTCTAGATACAATTTTATCTGAATCTTCTCGACCTGAAGTATTTGCCAGAAATCTACTCTACAGAATGATTACCTTGTGTGAGCTCAAAAATAGTAACAACTATGGATGCAGGTATTCCAACGGAGTCGCTAACAGAAAATTGGACCGCAGTAAAGTGAGAACCATTTTTCAATTGACATATAAGATGCATCTAGGGATTCGTTTTAGCTGGATGAACTGTGTATTGTGGATGAACAAATCTATCAGATACATCTTTACTAGAGTTTTAGTGAAACCAACATTTAATAACCGTGCAGAAAGCTACAAAACAAAGACTGAAACAGAAAAGATGACAATCTTGGAAAAGGTCAACTTAATTTCAGAACCCAGTACAGACCCAACCACGCCACTGACGCCAATTAAGCTTTGTGATGATAGTAATACAAATATCTTTATAACATGTAACCAAGATGGCAACCAACAACTAATATCAGTGACACATAATGATACGATACCAGGAAATGAGGAATTTAAAATTGTGACACGTAATGAAATCGACACCTCTTCAGAAAATAAAGCCATGGTACATGATGAACAACCACAGACCACAGCACATCATTGGCAACATCAAACCATTTTATACGATTTGGAATTTGACATAGAAGACGAAGTGCTTATAAGTTCTTCATTTGAGAATCTGTACTCAATTTATTTGGCCAAATTCCACGTCCAAGATTATCCGATATTATCACCCAGCATCAATCTTCAGATGGAAACGGCAATTTAGGTGTCTCTATATTGTTAGATGATGAATTTCACAACAGCAACATCTGTACCAGATATCTTCAACTATATGGAAGACAATTGGTAGAGATTTCACACAACCAACTTCTAAACATGACACCAATGGAATTGTTCTGCAAACTGAACAAGATACGCCCTTATTCCTTGTTATTAGATGAGCAAGTTCTAGACAGGATCCTATCAGAATCAACACGACCGGAAATATTTACCAGAAATCTGCTCTACAGAATGTTTACCTTGTCTGAACTACAAAACAGTAACGTCTATGGTCGGGGTTATACAGGTATCATTCGTAATAAAAGATTAGATGGTGTAAAAATCAGAACAATTCGTGAATTAGTATTTAGAATGTATCCCAATGTTAAACTTAGTTGGAGAAATTGTGTTTTATGGATGAATAAATCTATTAGATATATCGTCAATAAAATTAACATGGGACTTGAAAGTGAAAGTGTTTTGTCTGTGAACAGTTCTTAGTTTTTATAGAGACGGTTACAAAAATACCATGTGACAATTATTCGAAGTATAAATATTAGTGTATTAAATTCTATAGCATTAACTCAATCTTACCCACTTTCGAATTTTTCGCGGGTATAAGGTTGTGTAACTGCTGTAATTATTTCTAGCGCTTGGTTCTTTCATGATTATATATATGTATACCGTTTTGTCAATAAAATAAATAGTATATAAAAAGTGTTCATATAATTATGCATCGTTTTGTTAATAAACTTTTGTTCTTGTTATTAGTTTCCTCGAGATTTTTCAATCCGAATCCCCGTGAATAGAATTGCCCAAGCAGGTACGTCGTTGCCATGGCAAACCCATTGCCCATAATACCTCACGGTATGTTCGTTAGGGTTGATAAATGTTACACGACAATGAGTACATATCACTTTATTGACACATTACAATGGCGGTCTAGTACGCGTAATAAAAAAAAATCTCTTGTGTGTGGGGTGGGGGTGAAAAATGTCAATGGTCAAAGAAGGTGATGGGGGTGGGGAATTAGGGGGAAAAATGAATAAGAATCTCACAAAAAAAAATCTATGTGTGTGGGGTGGGGGTGAGAAAATGTCAATGGCAAAGAAGGTGATGGGGGTGGGGAATTAAGGGAAAATGAGAATCTCACACTTGTCCCGCTTTGTCCCATTTAGATCTGCATGGCGCATAACCGCCTCCAATAGCCTAGTCGGAGACCCCCCCCCCACCATACAGTATATTCCTTCGCCTATTCTATGTAGGGATTTGATGGCTGCCTAGTTTGTTTGTGTTCAGTTCCTCTTTTGGGTATTATAAAAGAACCTTAAACATGATACAATTTACAGAAAAAAGGGCGGCGACAACGCGCTATACAAGCAAAAGTTGACTCTTAAATAGGAAATAAAGAAATAATACACCGCGATAATAGCGCCCCTTAACAAATAAGTTTATTATGTAAGCCTATTATGCAATAGTTAGAGGGGGGGGGTTGAATGAATGGTTAGCACGTGCGCACTGTATCTATAAGGTCTGTCTTTGAGCCAAAAAGGTGTGGTTTCGATTCCCCGGTTGTAGTGACAAGGAGTAGCCAGTCTTACCTTGTAGGTGTTCTCTAATTCCTCCAACTGCTAAAGGCCCCTACGTAAAGCAAATCATTGAAATAAAATTGAATCATAATTATGCTAGTCCCGAAATGACCTAGTATGTGTCGCGTAGACGTTAAACCCCATAAAACAATTGTCCCGTTCATATAAAATATACAGCAACTTACAAAGCCCGTCTTACATCTGCTGAACAATATATGTTCGGACTTTATACGTCAGTTTCATCCAAGGATTTCCATTTTCCCCGTATTCTTTAAATTTATGTTTTGCGCGTACAGCAGGCCTATTCATAATTTCTGGTACCGTAAAGATCAAGAATCTGAATATGTTTAATTAGCAATGTGCGCATTCAAATGTGATCTGGAATGTATAGAATAATCAGCTTCCGAGGAGAAAAATCGACAAGACGACAACAAGCCAAAATCACAGGTCGCTAATATCGCCATCAATACTAAACTTTATTACACAGACTATTTTGTTAACGCCAATTGCACGTATTCAAATGTGATCTATAGAATGTAGAGACTATCTATAGAATTAGAGACTATAACAACTTCCGAGGCGAAAGTTGAAATGTCGACAGTACGACAACAAGCCAAAATGATAAGTTGCTTATAGAGCGGTGTGTTAATTTCCTAATTTTCGAGTTGCATTTTGGCTTGGTATGCGTGTTGGCGCCTTCTTATACTACCATCGATAAATACAAAAATATGACAAGACGGTATACAAGTCCAAATGCAAGTCGAAATTAGAATAAAACGAAGGGCGCTATTATTACTTCTTAATTCCTATTTTCGAGCCGATTTTGGCTTGTATTGTATAGCTTGTTGTCGCCTCATATTTTGTCGTTATTTCTACTTTTTTACATTCGCGTTCTGGAATTATGCATCGTACTCTACGCTAAAAGCGAAAACGAATTATTGAAATAAAATTAAACCATGTGTTAGTCCCGAAATGACCTAGTTGTGTTGAGAGTACGTTAAACTAACTCTCTCTCTATCTCTCTCTCTCTCTCTCCCTCTCTCGCTTTTCAGCAATGTGTTCAGAAAACATCTAGCCAGAAATGGAAATATCCTAAAGTCGAGAACATACAATTAGTTTACGCAGGTGTAAATGGCAGAAATCAAATCTGGGCCCACGAAAACATATCCATACATACATACATAAATTGACACAAACAAATTACGACCCCTTAAAGGACCGTAAATCAAAATTCTCCAAAATCTTCGACATCGAAAACACGAATTATTGGTCAATTTAAATCAACTGTGATAATATGAGCTTCTGATATCCGATATTTAAGATAAAATATCTTTTTTAACATTGTATAACTGATTTGAAATTGGAGTAAAAACGGAAACCAATGAATGTAAACCAGTTCATTTACATTCATATTACAGTATTATATGCGTTGCGACCCACTTCTGTCAATTTCTAGGTCCAAAATATTAGCGATTTAGCTCCTTTAATCAAACCAGCACATTATGGAATATTAGGCCTAATACAGTGCGAAATCACAGCTCGATAATATTATGAATAAATTGGAATATTATCGTAAAATGGCTACCCTTAAAATAATGGCGTACCGTAGGGCCAACTATAAAGACCCACTCAAAAAAAACCCCCAAAACAATGTCAATATAAAGATGATTTTAAATTTGTTTCCATAATATTAAATAATCAATTTGAGTACCATTTAGTGATGGCTGAAGATATTTATATATTGACAGAAAACGCAAATATAACCGTTCCAAGAATATATCCTTTTTTTTGTATTTGCTTCTTCTTTTTGGTGTTTAACGTCTGCTTCCACTTAAGTGATATCACAGACAAGACATAGGAGAGCCGAAGCTGCTTCCTGATTTTTAGAATATGATTTTGTAATCTTTCCATTTTGGCCTTAGGCCATGGATTAGGTTTTAGTGGGAAGTTCTTCCCTTTATTTAATAAAAACACATCGTTGGTAGATGATCTCTTCTTCTGGATTGGTAGATGTCTTCTTTGTAGGATTTGTGTTTAGGTACCAGGCCTGTCTTCTCGTGGCCCCCCCCCCCCTTCCTCCACTATCCCACTGGTATTTGTTTTGGCCGAGCCCGTCTGATCATGACTCCCTCTTACTCCACTATCCCGCCAGTTTAGTAGATGTTAGTAGTAAATTAAACTAATATAGAATTAAATAAATAAAGAGAGTATAATAAAGTTGTAGTCAAATAAGTTAAAGGTAATAAAATAAAGTAAATTAAAGTAAAAGTAAAGTAAAGATAAAAGTAAAATGAATTAATTAAAATTTATTAGTTAATTAAATTAAAGGTAATAAATAAAAATAAAATAAAATAAAATAAAATAAAATAAAGTAAAGTAAAAGTAAAGTAAAGATAAAGTAAAATGAATCAATTAAAATAAAGTTGTAGAGTGGTTGGGCTTCCTTCGAGAGGACGTTTTTACTTCCCCACCCTACGTCGTATAAAAAAAAAATAAGTTAAGATAAAAAATAAGTAGAAAAAATAAAAAATAAATTTGAGGTAATAAATAAAAATAAAATAAATTTAAGTAAAAGTAAAGTAAAGATAAAGTAAAATGAATAAATTAAAATAAATGTATAGGATGGTTGGTCTTCCTTCGTGAGGACGTTTTTACTCAACCATCCTACGTTGTATGGAGAATTTATCCAGCCGTGACCCTTTCTTATTTCACTAATTTACATAGTCCAACTGTGTCCTTTAGGGTGTGGATTTCTTCGAAGATTTGTAGCTTCAGATCTGGTCTAGGGAAGAGTAGGTTCTTAGTGTTGAATGGTATGTTATTGGTCTCCATCATTCTCACTGTCTCTCTTCCTTGTAAACCTCGCAGTCTACCAGGACATGGTTGGTGGTACACTCTTCTCCGCACTCACAGACGATGACTTGGTGTTTGTAGTCTCGCAGCCGCTCTTTCACCCTTAGTTTCGATATGAGTCTGCATATATCTCGTCTAGGGTGATTGGTCGCTGTCTTGGTGTAGATCTCGTCATCCAGTCGGAATCTGTATGTGTCGAGTTCAACAAGATTTAATTCCCAGATTGAATTGACCTGTCTTTTGACCATACTGTAGATTTCCGTGGTGCTGTAGTCTATGAGGCGGGGTGTAGCTGTGTCCTTGAGACCCTCGTTGGCGAGTCGATCTGCCTCCTCGTTTCCTTTAATGTTGACATGTGATGGAATCCACACGAGCTCTAATTTGCTTCCCTTCTCTAGGACCCTCTGATATAGCTGCCTGATTTCCAAAATGACTTCTGGTCTTGATTCCGAGTTGTCATTTTGGATTGAAATCAGACTGCTCAGAGAATCACTTGGAATGACGAACTTGCCGGTCTTTTGATGGGAGATCCATGAAATAGCGTCACGAATGGCAACAAGCTCTGCAGTGTACACCGAACAGTTATTGGGCAGTTTCCTGCTTATTCCCTGTTCCCCGTTTGGCAGGTATATCCCCTTTCAGGATTGCGTGAGCCATCCGTGCACACATGGTCCCAGTCATCAGACGGCCAGTTGTCTTCTAAATGTTCTAGAGAGAAAGCACGTGCAGCACTGGGGTTATTTTTCTTGTCGGTTTTCTGTAGTAGATCTAGATTGACCAGTGGTATAGGGAGCGTCCAGGGAGCGACAACTGGGGGGTCGTGTTTATTTATCACGAGCTCCCCCAGTCGTAGTTCCTTGATCGTTTCTCTGATACCCTGGCTGAAGGTTTTCTTTTTGGGATCTCTTACATATTTTGTCTTTTGTAGACTGACAAATGTTGGGGATCTTTCACCTAGTTGTGATATCTTGACCCAATACCTTGTCGCCAGTTCTTTTCTTCTTAGGGATAGGGGCAACTCCCCGACTTCTTGTAGTAGTGCCTCTCGCCTAGTCCCGAGCCCTACGCCAGTCGCAATACACATAGCTTTGTATTGGATGGTGTCAAGCTTGCTTAAGAGTGTTGGCGCACAGTTCATGAAGACCAAAGAGCCGTAGTCTAATACAGAACGTATTAGAGCACGATATACCATCATTAGTGTAACTCTATTGGCGCCCCACGTACTGCCCGTTAATTTTCTCATTAAGTTTAGGATTTTGGAGCATCTATCTACAGTCCAGTCGATGTGCGGTTTCCAGGTCAACCGTCGGTCAAAGATTACGCCAAGGAACTTGGTTTGGTCTTTGAACTCGATGGTTTTCCCGTTCATACACAGAGTCATTCTGTTTATCCCTCTATCCCTGCTCACAAGCATGCCGACTGTTTTCTTCTCCGAGACTTTAAATCCCCAGTCGTTTGCCCATGTCATGAATTTGTCTAAGGCTTTTTGCATATTCTTTTGTAGTTCACAGAAGCTCGTCCCATTTCTCCATATGGTACTGTCATCGGCAAATTTAGCCAAGTCAGTTTTGGAATCGAGGTAGGACGATTTGTGAATGTCATTGATCATGATGTTGAAGACAGTGGGACTGATAACACACCCCTGAGGCGTGCCATTTTCTAATGTTTGCTCGGCACTCAGGAATCTGCCAACATTCACCTGTATCCTTCTATCGCTCAGAAAGCTTTTAATCCACCGAAACATTATGCCCGTTATACCGATACGTCCTAACTTGAAGAGCAGCCCGTCTAACCAAACTAGATCGAAAGCCTTGGTCAGATCTACGAACACGGCACATAACAGGTTTCCCGAGAGAAGTGCCTGCGACATGACTTGCTGTAGTCTAACCAAGTGGTCCATTGTTGATCGTCCTTTCCTGAACCCACTTTGATTTTCGTCGATCAATCGGTTGCTCTCCAGATAGAACTGTAATCGGATATTAACCATTGTTTCCAAGGTTTTGCATAGTGTGGATGTCAAACTTACTGGTCGATATGACTCTGCCTTGTTCTTCTCTTTCCCAGCTTTCAGTAGAGGTATGACGTTTGCTTTTCGCCATTCTTTAGGTACCTCTCCTGACAGCCAGGATGTGTTGAAGAAGTTTAGTAGTATCGTTTTGGCGTTTCTTGGTAGATGTTTGAGCATGGAGTACTTTACTTTGTAGTGGCGTTTCCGTAGGCGGAGGGCCTTCCTTCTGTCGTTGACCGCCTTCTGACATTCCGGTGACCACCATGGTTTTCTAGTCCTTGGTTTTCCACCAGAAGTCTTTGGAATGGAGTCGTTAGCAGCACCTATAATAGAGCTCGTAATGTTGGTAGCGTACACGTCGATGTTGGTATCGATGATATCTTCTTCCTTCCACTCAAGGCAGCCTACACGGAATTTAACCCAATCAGCTTCTTTCATAATCCAATTGGGTCTTCCGTTATAGACTTCCCTGGTTGCTTCGGCCTGAATGCAGAATTCTATCAGGAGATGGTCACTGCCAAGTGTTTCATCTTCGTGTACTTGCCAGTCGCAGCGGTTTGCCAGACCAAGCGTACAGAACGTGAGATCTAGGTGCGAAGGTGGGGCATTTCCTCCGACAAAAGTGGGGCTCTCATCGTTCAGCATGCATAGGTTGTTTGCTTCTATTATTGAGCATAGGCTAGTCCCCCGACAGTCATTCCTCGGCGACCCCCACAGAACGTGTTTTGCGTTGAAATCTCCGCAAAACACTGATTCGCCCTGTGGAAGTTGATCGAGAAGTGACTGGAAGTCAACTGTTTTTTTTCGTGACATCTGGGGGTACATAGACATTCACTATTGTCAAATTCGTATTATTGCTCAATGTGATGGCTATGCCCATTGCTTCTAGAGGCCCGTCTACGTCCAGTGAAACAGAAATATAATTTAGGTTATCACGGATATAGATGGCAATGCCGCCGCCACGTGTCGTACTTCCTGGTCTGTCCCTTCTCTCACAAGTGTACCCGGGTATGTAGATGTCTTTCAAAGTTGGTAGTAGCTTGGTTTCTTGGAGGCATATTACATCTTTGGGGTTGCGTGTGATGTATTTTCTCAGCTCAGCACATCTGGTGGCCAGTCCATTAAGTTGTAAAACTTTAACCTGGCCCACCATGATGACTGTCCGGATGGATGCCCCTCAATGTTGGAGTTCTATTGATCTACTGGTGTCTCGATTTCCATAGAAGGTACCTCATTGGTGTTCGCCTTTGGTGTTGCAACCGACAAGCAACTAGAAACACCGCCAGTGTTCGCCTTTGGTTTTACTATCGACGAGCAACTGGAAATATCTCCAGTACTGTAGTGGCGGACATGAGATATCCTCCTACGTAATGCGAGATTTACCTCTTGATCATTCTTCTCGTCTTCCTCGTCGTCATCTCTATATCTCTTTTTAACTGTGTTGATTGAGTTGACAAAGGTGATTAGGGTGTCTGCGTTTACCATATATGCACGGAGTTTGCCTAGGAGGATTGCCGTTTTTGTAGTTTTGTCTTCGTCGGACACTGCCACCTTTAGGAGTTCAATCATGAAGCTCATGAAACCACTTTCCGTTTTGAATTTAGGAATAAAGTGAGTCTCATCAGCTTTCATTTTTGCTTGTTCCTTTTTCTTTGGGTTGTTCTTTTTCTTTGGGGTCTTTGTAGTTGGTAGTTGTTCTGATCGGGGGGCCTTTGGTGGTTCTTCCGGCGTCGATGTCGATGGAATTGGCTCCGTCCTTGGTTTATTAACCGGAGCCGTATTCCTGACATCTTTTATCGAACGCTCCTTTTTTTGAGAATGAGTGCAGCCTCGCTGAAACTCACTTTCTCCTTCCCCTGTATCTTTAGGGCAGCTTTGGTGCTCTGTATCTTGGGGCATTCGGGGGAGTTCGCTGTGTGACCACCCTTGCAGTTCGAGAATTTTATTTGCATGCCCGCCCTGCACTCGGCCACCGCGTGACTCCCACCGCACTGGGCACACACGGTCTTTCCCTTGCAGTACTTGACCGTGTGGCCCAGTTTTTGACAATTGGAACATTGCCTTACCCGGTTGATGTAGGCGTGGGTCCTTCTGGATAAATATACTACTTTTAGTATTTCCGGTGCTTTATTGTTAAAAGTCAGGGCGACACTTCCCTGGCTTTTACCTTCAGCAACCTTAAACCGGTATACCTCCTTGACCGCATATCCTCTGTCTCTTAAATCTTCCAGGATCTCTTCTCCGTCATATTCGGAGGGAATCCCGTGTACCACCACCTTTTCAGTTAACAAGGTTGACGGCTGGGATACCCTCACTTCTATGCCGAGAAGGGATACCTGGTTCACTGCCCTGTCCATGTCCTCCTGTGATTTAAAAGCCAGTCGGACATGACCAGGGACAGTTACTCTGATGTCTGGGATATCTATAATACCCCAGTTCTTCTTTATCTCCTTCCCTATCGCCGTTAGCTTGATCCCTGCGAAGGACTTGCCTTCGGCGGGCTTCACCCGAACGACAAAGGCTTGCTTCTCCCTCTTTTTAGTCACCGGAAAGGTCGATGGTGCCGGACTGCTATTAAAAGCCTCAACCATCGACATGTTAAGTCCATTTCCCTTTCCCTGCTTCGAAAAAGTCTAAATTAAAAAGAAGGATCAACAAGAGATGATTCTAGTTGGTACTCTTGAGTAGAGTGACCTCTTCCACACAGATCCACTAGTTAATCAGTTTTGGTTATACTAATTGACTATAGGATATTAATGTTTGTATAAGTCAATACTAGATGCAGTTGTAATTGTTTTGGATTGATCACCTGATCACGCTACTGACCCTTTCCACACAAATCCACTAGTTAATTAGATTTGATTATACTAATTAACTATGATTCCTAATGTTTGTATAAGTCAATAGACAGAGCAGCTGTGAGATCGTTAACTCAACAAAGGTGGTTAAGCCTTTGTTTATATTGCCTTTGATCTGAGCGTAGTTCAATCGCTTGAGCTAATCTCTGATCGCTTGGACACTGATTGCCTAACAAAGAATTAGAACTGAAGCCTTTACAACGATAATTTAACCAAGCAAGAATAAAAATTAAAATAAGTTTAAATAAGAGCAAAAAATAAGAAAAATGATATAGAATAAACAAAAAGTATATATATATATATATAAAAAGGAATTCCTATAAAGAAAGTAAAAAATGAAAAAAAAAAATAAAAAAATAAACTCAAATAAACTAGAAAAGTAGAACTAGAAAAAAAGATAAAATACCAAGTAAAATAATCTATAAAAAAAGTAAAAAATAAACTCAAAACAACTAGAACTAGAAAATAAAGTAAAAAATGAAAAAAGGAAAAAATAAGCTCAAATAAACTAGAACTAGAAAAAAAAAGATAGAAAATAATCTTGACTGAGCAAAAAGTATATAAATTAAAATAAGTAGAAAATAAAACAGAATAACCAAAAAGAGCTGTCAAAAAATAAAAGAAAAAGGTTTAAGCAAACAAAAAAATTAAAAAAACCCAAAGTAAACTTATACCTTATTTAGGTATAAGAATTAAATAATAGAAAGACAACCTTGGGACTGAAGATTCTTGTAGAGTCTTTCTTGAGTCTTTGCTAGGCTACTTTATCTCAGGATAAATTTAGACAATAGCTTAGGAGCTCTGGAGCATTAGGTGTTATCAGTACGAGTACTAATTAACCTTTGTATTTGCTTCGACAATATTATTAAGTAATTGCAGATAAACAATTTATTATAATATTAATAATAAAATTGAATAACCTGACACCATGATGTATAAAATATTCAAAATGCTGTCTGCTTTCACAATAAAAACTGTAAAACCTTGTTTTGTAAAATATGGGATATATCAGACATGAATGAATTTCTCCTATAAAAGGTGTCTATCTGTAAATAATCTAATTAGTTGTGTATAGATACAGGTGACAATGTTGATACCTGAAGCCAGTTGACATGTATTTTACTGGTAATAAGTAATATAAGATGGCGACACTATGTCTACTATTCTATATTTAACTTTTATCGTATATTGTCATACATCTACAAATAATATATAAACTACCCCAAACAGTGGAAGTAGAAAAAATAAAAAATATATTACCTTCAATTTATTTTTTATTTTTTCTACTTATTTTTTATCTCAACTTATTTTTTTTTATACGACGTAGGGTGGGGAAGTAAAAACGTCCTCTCGAAGGAAGCCCAACCACTCTACAACTTTATTTTAATTAATTCATTTTACTTTATCTTTACTTTACTTTAATTTATTTTATTTTATTTAATTTTATTTTTATTTATTACCTTTAAATTAATTAACTAATAATATTTAATTAATTCATTTTACTTTATCTTTACTTTATCTTTACTTTATCTTTACCTTATCTTTACTTTACTTTTACTTTAATTTACTTTATTTTATTACCTTTAATTTATTTTGACTACAACTTTATTATACTCTCTTTATTTATTTAATTTTATATTAGTTTAATTTACTACTAACATCTACTAAACTGGCGGGATAGTGGAGTAAGAGGGAGTCATGATCAGATGGGCTCTGCATCTAAACACTATTCTGCCAAAACAAATACCAGTGGGATAGTGGAGTAAGGGGAGACCACGAGAAGACAGGTCTGGCACCTAAAAACACAAATCCCACAAAGAAGACATCTACCAATCCAGAAACAAAAGAGATCATCTACCAACGATCCGTTTTTATTAAAAAAGGGAAGAACTTCCCACTAAAACCTAATCCATGGCCTAAGGCCAAAATGGAAAGATTGCAAAATCATATTCTAAAAATCAGGAAGCAGCTTCGGCTCTCCTATGTCTTGTCTGTGATATCACTTAAGTGGAAGCAGACGTTAAAAGCCAAAAGAAGAAGAAGAAGTGGAAGTGTATCATTCTGATTATATATGTTCATTTATCAAGTTATCAACAAGTTTATAGCGATATGAGTTCTAATAGAAATCTACACACTGTGACAGGTAGAGACAATTATCAACAAGTTTATAGCGATATGAGTTCTAACAGAAATCTACACACTGTGACAGGTAGAGAAAATTATCAACAAGTTTATAGCGATATGAGTTCTAACAGAAATCTACACACTATGACAGGTAAAAATACCATCTTCTTACTCTAAATAACGTTTATTGTCTGTTATATCAACGAGGTTAAGGTTGGCTTTAAAAAAGCTATTACACACAAGTTGGTTCGGGTAAGAATATTTTGTGGGTGGGTATCTATTTACATTTTATATTTAAGTGATTTTGCGTTCCAATGATGACATCTTAAGTAAAAAATTAAACTATAAAATTAATACACAAACTAATTATCGATATTGCCCATCAATAAAACTTAACATGAGATGTAATTTTATTGCAGATCAAATTGAAAATATCCATGAAGGATTGTTCAGTAATATTTCGTCACCAAAAAGACCATTGAAGGTATGTCTCTTTATATATATTTATGCGTCAATGTAATTACCAGTTCTATGACATTATATTTGAACATGGTTTATATAGTTTGTAAAGTGGCAAGAAATTTCAAAGATGACAACTGAACAAATTAATTACAGTTGAAGCAAACTACCTAAATATAGGGTTAACCATGACACTTGATAGTCAAATCACCAGCAGATCCATATTTTTATTCTATTTTATATTTCAGAATACTCCGCCATTTACTCCTCCAGTGTATCTAAAATCTAACAACCCAATCGTTAAAGAAGACTTTAAACCAACTAGCCTATCCGATTATTTTACCAAATCAGTGTGTTCAGATGGTTTAATCTCACTGTGCCCCCTAATCAACTGGTGTTATAGGCTAGTGGTGTGAAAACTTAAGTAAACAAAGGATTATAGACTGTATCCTTTTTAGTGCTGTTCATCTAGTTAAGATTTAATTATTTTAATGATTAAAATATATAAGTTAAGTTCACGTGTCATCGGTTAACGAGTATCTTAAATGTATTCCCCTACTTCTATTCAGACAACATACCACGTTGAGGGATGGCACAGTAAAATGAAAAAGACCGGAACAAGCGACCCAGATATTTTTTAATTTATAAACATTGTGTCGAATGAGCAGACTTTTACCGAAAATACAATTCTTCAATTGGACAACGGGGGGCGATTGGCCCCTAAAAGGCGAAAACATATAAGTGTAGAAGACTCTATAAATAATCTAAAAATCGGACTATTAAATGGAGTAAAAAGTGCAATTGAATACACTGACACCATATCACATTTAGCAGGGTTCTGAAATATGTTTGATACATGTATTTGTTGTTACTTTTATTGTGAATAAAGTTGTTAATTAGTTTAATGCTAGTAGTTTTTAAAAATAGACTATACCTTTAACACCATTGTATTCGATAATCCCCTTGCTTGATTAATCCCCATATGAGAACAATAGCAGGGGACACAGTGAGATGTTCCCGTTCAGATGATGACATCAAACAACTTATACAAACGCTGGAATCACCCAGGACGCCAATGGCTGTTTCTCTGCTCCAAGAAGAAATATGCTGTCTGCTTTCACAATAAAAACTGTAAAACCTTGTTTTGTAAAATATGGGATATATCAGACATGAATGAATTTCTCCTATAAAAGGTGTCTATCTGTAAATAATCTAATTAGTTGTGTATAGATACAGGTGACAATGTTGATACCTGAAGCCAATTGACATGTATTTTACTGGTAATAAGTAATATAAGATGGCGACACTATGTCTACTATTCTATATTTAACTTTTATCGTATATTGTCATACATCTACAAATAATATATAAACTACCCCAAACAGTGGAAGTAGAAAAAATAAAAAATATATTACCTTCAATTTATTTTTTATTTTTTCTACTTATTTTTTATCTCAACTTATTTTTGTTTATACGACGTAGGGTGGGGAAGTAAAAACGTCCTCTCGAAGGAAGCCCAACCACTCTACAACTTTATTTTAATTAATTAATTCATTTTACTTTATCTTTACTTTACTTTAATTTATTTTATTTTATTTTATTTTATTTAATTTTATTTTTATTTATTACCTTTAAATTAATTAACTAATAATATTTAATTAATTCATTTTACTTTATCTTTACTTTATCTTTACTTTATCTTTACCTTATCTTTACTTTACTTTTACTTTAATTTACTTTATTTTATTACCTTTAATTTATTTTGACTACAACTTTATTATACTCTCTTTATTTATTTAATTTTATATTAGTTTAATTTACTACTAACATCTACTAAACTGGCGGGATAGTGGAGTAAGAGGGAGTCATGATCAGATGGGCTCTGCATCTAAACACTATTCTGCCAAAACAAATACCAGTGGGATAGTGGAGTAAGGGGAGACCACGAGAAGACAGGTCTGGCACCTAAAAACACAAATCCCACAAAGAAGACATCTACCAATCCAGAAACAAAAGAGATCATCTACCAACGATCCGTTTTTATTAAAAAAAGGGAAGAACTTCCCACTAAAACCTAATCCATGGCCTAAGGCCAAAATGGAAAGATTGCAAAATCATATTCTAAAAATCAGGAAGCAGCTTCGGCTCTCCTATGTCTTGTCTGTGATATCACTTAAGTGGAAGCAGACGTTAAAAGCCAAAAGAAGAAGAAGAAGTGGAAGTGTATCATTCTGATTATATATGTTCATTTATCAAGTTATCAACAAGTTTATAGCGATATGAGTTCTAATAGAAATCTACACACTGTGACAGGTAGAGACAATTATCAACAAGTTTATAGCGATATGAGTTCTAACAGAAATCTACACACTGTGACAGGTAGAGAAAATTATCAACAAGTTTATAGCGATATGAGTTCTAACAGAAATCTACACACTATGACAGGTAAAAATACCATCTTCTTACTCTAAATAACGTTTATTGTCTGTTATATCAACGAGGTTAAGGTTGGCTTTAAAAAAGCTATTACACACAAGTTGGTTCGGGTAAGAATATTTTGTGGGTGGGTATCTATTTACATTTTATATTTAAGTGATTTTGCGTTCCAATGATGACATCTTAAGTAAAAAATTAAACTATAAAATTAATACACAAACTAATTATCGATATTGCCCATCAATAAAACTTAACATGAGATGTAATTTTATTGCAGATCAAATTGAAAATATCCATGAAGGATTGTTCAGTAATATTTCGTCACCAAAAAGACCATTGAAGGTATGTCTCTTTATATATATTTATGCGTCAATGTAATTACCAGTTCTATGACATTATATTTGAACATGGTTTATATAGTTTGTAAAGTGGCAAGAAATTTCAAAGATGACAACTGAACAAATTAATTACAGTTGAAGCAAACTACCTAAATATAGGGTTAACCATGACACTTGATAGTCAAATCACCAGCAGATCCATATTTTTATTCTATTTTATATTTCAGAATACTCCGCCATTTACTCCTCCAGTGTATCTAAAATCTAACAACCCAATCGTTAAAGAAGACTTTAAACCAACTAGCCTATCCGATTATTTTACCAAATCAGTGTGTTCAGATGGTTTAATCTCACTGTGCCCCCTAATCAACTGGTGTTATAGGCTAGTGGTGTGAAAACTTAAGTAAACAAAGGATTATAGACTGTATCCTTTTTAGTGCTGTTCATCTAGTTAAGATTTAATTATTTTAATGATTAAAATATATAAGTTAAGTTCACGTGTCATCGGTTAACGAGTATCTTAAATGTATTCCCCTACTTCTATTCAGACAACATACCACGTTGAGGGATGGCACAGTAAAATGAAAAAGACCGGAACAAGTGACCCAGATATTTTTTAATTTATAAACATTGTGTCGAATGAGCAGACTTTTACCGAAAATACAATTCTTCAATTGGACAACGGGGGGCGATTGGCCCCTAAAAGGCGAAAACATATAAGTGTAGAAGACTCTATAAATAATCTAAAAATCGGACTATTAAATGGAGTAAAAAGTGCAATTGAATACACTGACACCATATCACATTTAGCAGGGTTCTGAAATATGTTTGATACATGTATTTGTTGTTACTTTTATTGTGAATAAAGTTGTTAATTAGTTTAATGCTAGTAGTTTTTAAAAATAGACTATACCTTTAACACCATTGTATTCGATAATCCCCTTGCTTGATTAATCCCCATATGAGAACAATAGCAGGGGACACAGTGAGATGTTCCCGTTCAGATGATGACATCAAACAACTTATACAAACGCTGGAATCACCCAGGACGCCAATGGCTGTATCTCTGCTCCAAGAAGAAACTGGATTAGATCTAAACCAATCGATGTACTACCAAATGAAATTCACATGCGACGAAAATGGACTTAATGGTAACAAAGACAATATTGTTAATGGTAATCAAGACAATATTGAAGTATCATCAAACTACAAACAGAGTATTACCTACAACGATGATCTACGACATTTAACTCCAATGGAATTGTTCAGTAGAATGGGTAAAGAACGAGCATATCCAAAACTTGATGATGTCATGGTAACAGACCAACGAGTTCTAGATACAATTTTATCTGAATCTTCTCGACCTGAAGTATTTGCTAGAAATCTTCTCTACAGAATGTTTACCTTGTGTGAGCTCAAGAAAAGTGACGTCTATGGGTGCAGATATACCAATGGAGTCGCTAACAGAAAATTGGACCGCAGTAAAGTGAGAACCATATTTCAATTGACATATAAGATGCATCCAGGGATTCGTTTTAGCTGGATGAACTGTGTATTGTGGATGAACAAATCTATCAGATACATCTTTACTAGAGTTTTAGTGAAACCAACATTTAATAACTGTGCAGAAAGCTACAAAACAAAGACTGAAACAGAAAATATAGTCATCTTGGAAAAAATCAGGAATCCAGACTCTCTGACGGGTAGGAAAGCATCTTCTTATATACTAAATCACCTGGATTCAGGGCTTGGGTAATGGTAATCATATGTAATCATTACATGTAATGACCATGCAATAAGTAAGCTTCTAGAGGCCCGTCTACGTCCAGTGAAACAGAAATATAATTTAGGTTATCACGGATATAGATGGCAATGCCGCCGCCACGTGTCGTACTTCCTGGTCTGTCCCTTCTCTCACAAGTGTACCCGGGTATGTAGATGTCTTTCAAAGTTGGTAGTAGCTTGGTTTCTTGGAGGCATATTACATCTTTGGGGTTGCGTGTGATGTATTTTCTCAGCTCAGCACATCTGGTGGCCAGTCCATTAACATTAAGTTGTAAAACTTTAACCTGGCCCGCCATGATGACTGTCCGGATGGATGCCCCTCAATGTTGGAGTTCTATTGATCTACTGGTGTCTCGATTTCCATAGAAGGTACCTCATTGGTGTTCGCCTTTGGTGTTGCAACCGACAAGCAACTAGAAACACCGCCAGTGTTCGCCTTTGGTTTTACTATCGACGAGCAACTGGAAATATCTCCAGTACTGTAGTGGCGGTCATGAGATATCCTCCTACGTAATGCGAGATTTACCTCTTGATCATTCTTCTCGTCTTCCTCGTCGTCATCTCTATATCTCTTTTTAACTGTGTTAATTGAGTTGACAAAGGTGATTAGGGTGTCTGCGTTTACCATATATGCACGGAGTTTGCCTAGGAGGATTGCCGTTTTTGTAGTTTTGTCTTCGTCGGACACTGCCACCTTTAGGAGTTCAATCATGAAGCTCATGAAACCACTTTCCGTTTTGAATTTAGGAATAAAGTGAGTCTCATCAGCTTTCATTTTTGCTTGTTCCTTTTTCTTTGGGTTGTTCTTTTTCTTTGGGGTCTTTGTAGTTGGTAGTTGTTCTGATCGGGGGGCCTTTGGTGGTTCCTCCGGCGTCGATGTCGATGGAATTGGCTCCGTCCTTGGTTTATTAACCGGAGCCGTATTCCTGACATCTTTTATCGAACGCTCCTTTTTTTGAGAATGAGTGCAGCCTCGCTGAAACTCACTTTCTCCTTCCCCTGTATCTTTAGGGCAGCTTTGGTGCTCTGTATCTTGGGGCATTCGGGGGAGTTCGCTGTGTGACCACCCTTGCAGTTCGAGAATTTTATTTGCATGCCCGCCCTGCACTCGGCCACCGCGTGACTCCCACCGCACTGGGCACACACGGTCTTTCCCTTGCAGTACTTGACCGTGTGGCCCAGTTTTTGACAATTGGAACATTGCCTTACCCGGTTGATGTAGGCGTGGGTCCTTCTGGATAAATATACTACTTTTAGTATTTCCGGTGCTTTATTGTTAAAAGTCAGGGCGACACTTCCCTGGCTTTTACCTTCAGCAACCTTAAACCGGTATACCTCCTTGACCGCATATCCTCTGTCTCTTAAATCTTCCAGGATCTCTTCTCCGTCATATTCGGAGGGAATCCCGTGTACCACCACCTTTTCAGTTAACAAGGTTGACGGCTGGGATACCCTCACTTCTATGCCGAGAAGGGATACCTGGTTCAATGCCCTGTCCATGTCCTCCTGTGATTTAAAAACCAGTCGGACATGACCAGGGACAGTTACTCTGATGTCTGGGATATCTATAATACCCCAGTTCTTCTTTATCTCCTTCCCTATCGCCGTTAGCTTGATCCCTGCGAAGGACTTGCCTTCGGCGGGCTTCACCCGAACGACAAAGGCTTGCTCCTCCCTCTTTTTAGTCACCGGAAAGGTCGATGGTGCCGGACTGCTATTAAAAGCCTCAACCATCGACATGTTAAGTCCATTTCCCTTTCCCTGCTTCGAAAAAGTCTAAATTAAAAAGAAGGATCAACAAGAGATGATTCTAGTTGGTACTCTTGAGTAGAGTGACCTCTTCCACACAGATCCACTAGTTAATCAGTTTTGGTTATACTAATTGACTATAGGATATTAATGTTTGTATAAGTCAATACTAGATGCAGTTGTAATTGTTTTGGATTGATCACCTGATCACGCTACTGACCCTTTCCACACAAATCCACTAGTTAATTAGATTTGATGATACTAATTAACTATGATTCCTAATGTTTGTATAAGTCAATAGACAGAGCAGCTGTGAGATCGTTAACTCAACAAAGGTGGTTAAGCCTTTGTTTATATTGCCTTTGATCTGAGCGTAGTTCAATCGCTTGAGCTAATCTCTGATCGCTTGGACACTGATTGCCTAACAAAGAATTAGAACTGAAGCCTTTACAACGATAATTTAACCAAGCAAGAATAAAAATTAAAATAAGTTTAAATAAGAGCAAAAAATAAGAAAAATGATATAGAATAAACAAAAAGTATATATATATATATATAAAAAGGAATTCCTATAAAGAAAGTAAAAAATGAAAAAAAAATAAAAAAATAAACTCAAATAAACTAGAAAAGTAGAACTAGAAAAAAAGATAAAATACCAAGTAAAATAATCTATAAAAAAAGTAAAAAATAAACTCAAAACAACTAGAACTAGAAAATAAAGGAAAAAAGGAAAAAATAAGCTCAAATAAACTAGAACTAGAAAAAAAAAGATAGAAAATAATCTCGACTGAGCAAAAAGTATATAAATTAAAATAAGTAGAAAATAAAACAGAATAACCAAAAAGAGCTGTCAAAAAATAAAAGAAAAAGGTTTAAGCAAACAAAAAAATTTAAAAAAACCAAAGTAAACTTATACCTTATTTAGGTATAAGAATTAAATAATAGAAAGACAACCTTGGGACTGAAGATTCTTGTAGAGTCTTTCTTGAGTCTTTGCTAGGCTACTTTATCTCAGGATAAATTTAGACAATAGCTTAGGAGCTCTGGAGCATTAGGTGTTATCAGTACGAGTACTAATTAACCTTTGTATTTGCTTCGACAATATTATTAAGTAATTGCAGATAAACAATTTATTATAATATTAATAATAAAATTGAATAACCTGACACCATGATGTATAAAATATTCAAAATGCTGTCTGCTTTCACAATAAAAACTGTAAAACCTTGTTTTGTAAAATATGGGATATATCAGACATGAATGAATTTCTCCTATAAAAGGTGTCTATCTGTAAATAATCTAATTAGTTGTGTATAGATACAGGTGACAATGTTGATACCTGAAGCCAGTTGACATGTATTTTACTGGTAATAAGTAATATAAGATGGCGACACTATGTCTACTATTCTATATTTAACTTTTATCGTATATTGTCATACATCTACAAATAATATATAAACTACCCCAAACAGTGGAAGTAGAAAAAATAAAAAATATATTACCTTCAATTTATTTTTTATTTTTTCTACTTATTTTTTATCTCAACTTATTTTTTTTTATACGACGTAGGGTGGGGAAGTAAAAACGTCCTCTCGAAGGAAGCCCAACCACTCTACAACTTTATTTCAATTAATTCATTTTACTTTATCTTTACTTTACTTTAATTTATTTTATTTTATTTAATTTTATTTTTATTTATTACCTTTAAATTAATTAACTAATAAATTTTAATTAATTCATTTTACCTTATCTTTACTTTATCTTTACTTTATCTTTACCTTATCTTTACTTTACTTTTACTTTAATTTACTTTATTTTATTACCTTTAATTTATTTTGACTACAACTTTATTATACTCTCTTTATTTATTTAATTTTATATTAGTTTAATTTACTACTAACATCTACTAAACTGGCGGGATAGTGGAGTAAGAGGGAGTCATGATCAGATGGGCTCTGCATCTAAACACTATTCTGCCAAAACAAATACCAGTGGGATAGTGGAGTAAGGGGAGACCACGAGAAGACAGGTCTGGCACCTAAAAACACAAATCCCACAAAGAAGACATCTACCAATCCAGAAACAAAAGAGATCATCTACCAACGATGTGTTTTTATTAAATAAAGGGAAGAACTTCCCACTAAAACCTAATCCATGGCCTAAGGCCAAAATGGAAAGATTGCAAAATCATATTCTAAAAATCAGGAAGCAGCTTCGGCTCTCCTATGTCTTGTCTGTGATATCACTTAAGTGGAAGCAGACGTTAAAAGCCAAAAGAAGAAGAAGAAGTGGAAGTGTATCATTCTGATTATATATGTTCATTTATCAAGTTATCAACAAGTTTATAGCGATATGAGTTCTAATAGAAATCTACACACTGTGACAGGTAGAGACAATTATCAACAAGTTTATAGCGATATGAGTTCTAACAGAAATCTACACACTGTGACAGGTAGAGAAAATTATCAACAAGTTTATAGCGATATGAGTTCTAACAGAAATCTACACACTATGACAGGTAAAAATACCATCTTCTTACTCTAAATAACGTTTATTGTCTGTTATATCAACGAGGTTAAGGTTGGCTTTAAAAAAGCTATTACACACAAGTTGGTTCGGGTAAGAATATTTTGTGGGTGGGTATCTATTTACATTTTATATTTAAGTGATTTTGCGTTCCAATGATGACATCTTAAGTAAAAAATTAAACTATAAAATTAATACACAAACTAATTATCGATATTGCCCATCAATAAAACTTAACATGATATGTAATTTTATTGCAGATCAAATTGAAAATATCCATGAAGGATTGTTCAGTAATATTTCGTCACCAAAAAGACCATTGAAGGTATGTCTCTTTATATATATTTATGCGTCAATGTAATTACCAGTTCTATGACATTATATTTGAACATGGTTTATATAGTTTGTAAAGTGGCAAGAAATTTCAAAGATGACAACTGAACAAATTAATTACAGTTGAAGCAAACTACCTAAATATAGGGTTAACCATGACACTTGATAGTCAAATCACCAGCAGATCCATATTTTTATTCTATTTTATATTTCAGAATACTCCGCCATTTACTCCTCCAGTGTATCTAAAATCTAACAACCCAATCGTTAAAGAAGACTTTAAACCGGTTACATCTCACTGTGCCCACTTTTGATTAATCCAATTAAGGTCTAATTAGTATTAGTGTATTAAGCGGATTTGGATTAGGTGTTATAGGTAATTAGATGGAAAAAAAACAAATATTGAAAGTAACTAAATATCCAGTCTTATAATTGGTGAGTACTGTGTTGCCGAGGTCAGAACTAAAAAGTTGTTTTTTTCACTTTGGTCAGTGTATTTGGCGTAATGCGCAGAAATATGGACTACAAGCAGATTTTTCTCGGGTGCCAGAAATCAATAAAATTGTCAAGCAAGCAGCAGCATTACCATTAATTCCAATACAGCAGGTTGAAGATGTATGGCTGTGTGCCCTTGATGATGCACTACTCCCAAGATGCCAGAGTGTTGCAATTTGCAAATTACGTAACTGAGTTCTGGGTGGGGGGTCAGCATGGCAGAATGATGTGGAACCATTTCCACACTGAAGGTCCAAGCACAATGAACCATGTTGAAGGATGGCATCCAAGATAACATCCATTATTGCCACCCCTCATCCAAATATTTTTAAGTTGGTGGCTTTTTTTAAGAATGAACAAGCTTACTCCGAGTTAGGTGCCAACGGAAAATTACGGCCTAAGAGAAGAAAATACAGGCAACTAGAAACCCGACTCCAAACTCTGAAAACAGATCTTCAGAACGGTATAAAGACTGTATTCGAGTATGCCGATGGCGTAGTCCGTTTAACTACATTGTAAATTTTCATTGTTTATCTTGTTTTTGTGTGATGTATGATATATCCATGTATGTTATACTTTTATTACATATTTTATATATAAAAAATTGTTATATTTTCATTAAATTATAAAGTGCTAATGTGATGTATAATATAACCATGTATGTTATATTTTTATTACATATTTTATTATATAAAACATCGAAAATTGTTATATTTTCATTAAATTATAAAGTGCTAATGTGATGTATAATATAACCATGTATGTTATATTTTTATTACATATTTTATTATATAAAACATCGAAAATTGTTATATTTTCATTAAATTATAAAGTGCTAATGTGATGTATGATATATCCATGTATGTTATATTTTTATTAAATATATTATATAAAACATCGAAAAATAAAAAAAAATTACATAAAATATTTGGGGTTTTTTTCCATCTAATTACCTATAACACCTAATCCTAATCCGCTTAATACACTAATCCTAATTAGACCTTAATTGGATTAATCAAAAGTGGGCACAGTGAGGACACACCCTTTAAACCAACTAGCCTATCCGATTATTTTACCAAATCAGTGTGTTCAGATGGTTTAATCTCACTGTGCCCCCTAATCAACTGGTGTTATAGGCTAGTGGTGTGAAAACTTAAGTAAACAAAGGATTATAGACTGTATCCTTTTTAGTGCTGTTCATCTAGTTAAGATTTAATTATTTTAATGATTAAAATATATAAGTTAAGTTCACGTGTCATCGGTTAACGAGTATCTTAAATGTATTCCCCTACTTCTATTCAGACAACATACCACGTTGAGGGATGGCACAGTAAAATGAAAAAGACCGGAACAAGCGACCCAAATATTTTTTAATTTATAAACATTGTGTCGAATGAGCAGACTTTTACCGAAAATACAATTCTTCAATTGGACAACGGGGGGCGATTGGCCCCTAAAAGGCGAAAACATATAAGTGTAGAAGACTCTATAAATAATCTAAAAATCGGACTATTAAATGGAGTAAAAAGTGCAATTGAATACACTGACACCATATCACATTTAGCAGGGTTCTGAAATATGTTTGATACATGTATTTGTTGTTACTTTTATTGTGAATAAAGTTGTTAATTAGTTTAATGCTAGTAGTTTTTTAAAAATAGACTATACCTTTAACACCATTGTATTCGATAATCCCCTTGCTTGATTAATCCCCATATGAGAACAATAGCAGGGGACACAGTGAGATGTTCCCGTTCAGATGATGACATCAAACAACTTATACAAACGCTGGAATCACCCAGGACGTCAATGGCTGTTTCTCTGCTCCAAGAAGAAACTGGATTAGATCTAAACCAATCGATGTACTACCAAATGAAATTCACATGCGACGAAAATGGACTTAATGGTAACAAAGACAATATTGTTAATGGTAATCAAGACAATATTGAAGTATCATCAAACTACAAACAGAGTATTACCTACAACGGTGATCTACGACATTTAACTCCAATGGAATTGTTCAGTAGAATGGGTAAAGAACGAGCATATCCAAAACTTGATGATGTCATGGTAACAGACCAACGAGTTCTAGATACAATTTTATCTGAATCTTCTCGACCTGAAGTATTTGCTAGAAATCTTCTCTACAGAATGTTTACCTTGTGTGAGCTCAAGAAAAGTGACGTCTATGGGTGCAGATATACCAATGGAGTCGCTAACAGAAAATTGGACCGCAGTAAAGTGAGAACCATATTTCAATTGACATATAAGATGCATCCAGGGATTCGTTTTAGCTGGATGAACTGTGTATTGTGGATGAACAAATCTATCAGATACATCTTTACTAGAGTTTTAGTGAAACCAACATTTAATAACTGTGCAGAAAGCTACAAAACAAAGACTGAAACAGAAAATATAGTCATCTTGGAAAAAATCAGGAATCCAGACTCTCTGACGGGTAGGAAAGCATCTTCTTATATACTAAATCACCTGGATTCAGGGCTTGGGTAATGGTAATCATATGTAATCATTACATGTAATGACCATGCAATAAGTAAGAGACGATTTCAAAAGTAATGGAAATGTAATTAATTACATTCCAAAAATCAGGTAATGGTCAATTACATTTGAATTACTTTTCAGTTACATTTTATGGAACATTTAAATCTAGCCTCAAATTTTATAGCGCCAAAGAAGTAAATTAAGTCTATCTGACTCAAATGTAATTCATACAATTTTAAAAAAGGTTTAAATTAGTTTTAATAAATTATAATAGGAATACGAAGGCATTAAACATTTTCTTTTATTACCCTTATTTAGACATGTAACCTGAAAAGTTGATTTCTGAAAAGATGTATATTGTAATCAAAGATTAGTGCTAATTTACAGTCAATCCTTCTGTCAGTCAATCAACCAATCAGTTATTTATGAATAATTCACCATTAATACAATTATATAGACAAACAATTTGGAATAATTATGTCTTTTGTTAAATTACTTTAAAAAAAATAAAGTTATACTTTCAATTTATTTTTCAAGTCATGCAGTGGAAAGATTAGTTTTTGTAACCACTGCGTGACACTTGAAGCGCGGCCTTGATGTCATTATATATAGAAATGACAATTCATACCCAAATATATATTATCGTGAATCAAGGTCTATTTGCATTTTGAAGATGCATCATGGCAGAAAATAAAAAATGTTTCTATAAAAAATGTTTTTTTATTTATATACCCATTAAGTAAAGAGTAATGGTAATTAATAACTTTCAATGTAATGGGTAATGGTAATTAATTGTATTGCAAAAAATGAGAAAGGAATTGTAATGATTACATTTAAAAAGTAATGGTAATGTAATTAATTACATTGGTATTATAATGGCTCCAGCCATGTCTCAATTAAGGTAAAACTCAATTGCATTGTTTTGTGAAATGAGTAAAAAAAACACTAAATATTCCAGAATAAACGTTAAATATAAAGTTTTAAGACCTCACAAAATCAAAATTTTAAACCGCCATCTTTTAATTTGTTACTTGTATATTGGGTGGATGATCTTGCGTATATAAAATATGGGACTGGTAATGAGTAAATTATTCATGATGTTAAATTTAATCAAATACAGTCGATTCATAATGCTCAACTTACTCAATTTAATTTATAAACCTATACCTATACTACTATTTTAGTCAACTTGGTGTCTACAATATATCATAGTCTGTGGTCTGACTTTCATCCAATAAAATAGTTATAGTTTTCAGTATTTGTATCTTCGATGTAAATTTACGTGAAAATTGTATTGCAGGTAAAATTGAAGATATCCATGAAGAATTATCCAGTGATACTTCACCACTAAAGAAATCATTGAACGTAAGTTGATAATTTCATTCGTGGAGATAATTGTTTTTACCCGAAAAATGTGTACGGGAAACCCATATCTTTCATTCGATATCCACTGGTGATAGTCAGAAAAGTTTAATCCTCTACTGAATGTATGAAAACTAATAATTTGTATTTTTATATTTCAGGATACTCCGCTATTTAGTACTCCCATTGTACCAAGATTTAACAAGCAAACATGTTACTCTAGATATATATCTTCACCAATCGCCGATCCTAATGATCCTTATAACTTTATTGGTTCTCCTGTCCAGAAGAGTTGCAACCAAACCACCCAAGATGAGTGTAACCCCACTTTTCTGTCTGATTACAATACGCGATCATTGTGTACAGATGATGAAACGAAAAAACTTCAACAAACGCTGGAATCGACCAAGACGCCAATCACTGTGTCTCTACTCCGAGAAGAATCCACATCGGGTCTAAACCAGTCAATGTCCTACCAAATAGAATTTACATGCGACGAAAATATTGTTAATGGTAATCGAAGCAAACCAGTCGTGTCTAAAGTATCACCAAACTACAAACAGAGTATTACCTACAATGATGATCTACGACATTTAACTCCAATGGAATTGTTCAGTAGAATGGGTAAAGGACGGTCATATCCAAAACTTGACGATGTCATGGTTACAGACCAACGAGTTCTAGATACAATTTTATCTGAATCTTCTCGACCTGAAGTATTTGCCAGAAATCTACTCTATAGAATGTTTACCTTGTGTGAGCTCAAAAATAGTAACATCTATGGATGCAGGTACTCCAATGGAATCGCTAACAGAAAATTGGACCGCAGTAAAGTGAGAACCATTTTTCAGCTGACATATAAGATGCATCCAGGAATCCATTTTAGCTGGATGAACTGTGTATTGTGGATGAACAAATCTATCAGATACATCTTTACTAGAGTTTTAGTTAAACCAACATTTAATAACTGTGCAGAAAGCTACAAAACAAAGACTGAAACAGAAAAGATGACAATCTTGGAAAAGGTCAACCTAATTTCAGAACCCAGTACAGACCCGACGACGCCACTGACGCCACTGACGCCAATTAAACTTTGTGATGATAGTAATACAAATATCTTTATAACATTTAACCAAGATGGCAACCAACAACTAGAATCAGTGACACATAATGATACGATAACAGGAAATGAGGAATTTGAAATTGTGACACGTTATGAAATCAACACCTCTTCAGAAAATAAAGCCATGGTACATGATGAACAACTACAGACCACCGCACATCATTGGCAACATCAAACATTTTATACGATTTGGAATTTGACATAGAAGACGAAGTGCTTATAAGTTCTTCATTTGAGAATCTGTACTCAATTTATTTGGCCAAATATATTCCTGGTCCAAGATTACCTGATATTAGCACCCAGCATCAATCTTCAGATGGAAACAGCAATTTAGGTGTCACTATATTGCTAGATGATGAAATTCACAACAGCAACATCTGTACCAGATATCGTCAACTATATATATGGAAGACAATTGGTAGAGATTTCACACAAACAACTTTTAAACATGACTCCAATGGAATTGTGCTGCAAACTAAACAAGATACGCCCTTATCCAAAACTTGACAATTCCTTGTTATTAGATGAGCAAGTTCTAGACAGGATCCTATCAGAATCAACACGACCGGAAATATTTACCAGAAATCTGCTCTACAGAATGTTTACCTTGTCTGAACTACAAAACAGTAACGTCTATGGTCTGGGTTATACAGGTATCACTCGTAATAAAAGATTAGATGGTGTAAAAATCAGAACAATTCGTGAATTAGTATTTAGAATGTATCCCTATGTTAAACTTAGTTGGAGAAATTGTGTTTTATGGATGAATAAATCTATTAGATATATCGTCAATAAAATTAACATGGGACTTGAAAGTGTTTTGTCTGTGAACAGTTCTTAGTTATTATAGAAACGGTTACAAAAATACCATGTGACAATTATTCGAAGTATAAATATTAGTGTATTAAATTCTATAGCATTAACTCAATCTTACCCACTTTCGAATTTTTCGCGGGTATAAGGTTGTGTGACTGCTGTATTTATTTCTAGCGCTTGGTTTCTTTCATGATTATATATATATACCGTCTTGTCAATAAAATAAATAGTATATAAAAAGTGCTTTTTCATATAATTATGCATCGTCTCGTTAATAAACTTTTGTTCTTGTTATTAGTTTTCTCGATATATTTCAATCCGAATCCTAATGATTGAAAATAGCAGGTACGCCGTTGCCATGGCAAACCCATTCTCCATTATAGCACAGGTCAAGATGAACACAAGGGCAATAAATAACCACAATTTTTTAAAGTCGAGTAGGCCCAGTTTCCCTTAGGCACATTGTCATATTTTTCAAGAACGACATATCACTCTATCGACCATACAATGTCGGTCTAGTATGCGTTGGAGATGGGGGGGGGGGGCTGGGGAGAGAAAATGTACTTATTACTCTATCGGCACAATACATTGGCCGTCTAGTATGTATGGGCGGGGGGGCTGGGCTGGGTGGAAATATAAACGGTAAAGGACGGTTATGTGGGGGGGGGGGTAAGAAAAAATACTACATTTGTACATTTGTCCCGTTTAGGTGTAGATCCGCCGTCAATAGCCCTCCCGGAGACCCCCCCCATACATTATATTCCTTCTACGAGACTTAGGAAGGCTGTGCGTTTTTTTTATACTGTGATGTTACGGCTGTCTTTGCTTTTTACTAGTTTGTTCCGTTCTTTTTTTGGGTATTTTAAGTATGCACCACGATAATAGCGCCCCTCAACACTAATTATGTAGGCAGATTATGCAACAATTGGGGGTTGTATCATAAGGTCTGTCTTTGAGCCCAAGGAGTGTGGTTTCGATTCACCGGTTGTAGGCTACGTGACAAGGAATAGCCACTGCAACGTTGTTGGTGTTCTCCGGGTCTTCTGGTTCCTCCAACTGATAAAGGCCCTTATACGAAAGCGAATTTTTGAAATAAAATTGAATCATAAAACAATTGTCCCGTACATATACAATATACTCCAACTTAAAAAAATCCACCTCAACCTCGTGGGTTACCTCCGGGCACTCGCGAGGGCGGTCTGGGACAGGGCCGTATGTAGGATCGTAAAAGTGGGGGTACAGCAGAGTGTTGGGGACGTCAATATAATTATAATGCCCGAGTTACTGAGTGCGGAGCGGTGCGTGTGTGTCGTGGGGTGGGGGTCTGGAAGCCCCTCCAACCGACAATTTTGAAAATTAGACTGTCACAAACGCGTTTTCCACCCACTTGGAGCTGCAATCAACGTCTCTCCCGTGTGTCAATTTTGGCAGCGCTATTTCTTATTTTGATGTTAAGCACACCAAAAATTAATGAGAAATGAGAAACTCCTTGTCCTCTAAACTAGAACTAGTCGGAAACACCATAAGGCGACGTGGATAGGGCGCCCCTAAAGATCAACAAGGTCCTGTCAAACGTGAATAAGGGCGACCAAAACGAACCCTTTAATGTCATGTGGTAGGTCAGGCGCCGACCCAGAAAGAGGTGATAGGAGAGGCCCTTCGCCTATGGGGGCGGCACCCTTGTTTTGGGTCCCCCCTCGGAAAATTTGGAAAGATAACGATGCAGGAAACACGTTTTCCTGCCATTGGGGTGATATCTGAGACGCAAAGTTGTATTTTAATGGCGGCCGATTTTTGGGGAGAGGCATTTGCTCCTAGTGTCCGCACCTTGAGTCCGCGCCTGTGGTGGCGCCCGATAGCCTCCTCATAAGAGATATAAGAAAGTTTGGACCAGGTATAGGCGCCATTAAAACCGACCGACTCATCAGTGTCTTAAAAGCACCACTATGTGACCATAATCAAGTGTATTATTATATAATTGAAAGGTTGTCATTTTTATTTGAAGGGAACGCCTTTTTTTCTGGACATTTTCAGAAATCGGAGGCCGGAAACATGATTTCCTGGCATTTCAGGCACTTGTGTGGAGCCAATTAGAGGTACCTCCCCCAGAAAGAAAAACATGATTCTGCCACAAAATAAGCGCATTCTGGCGTTGTTTCAGTGGACCAATCCATGCGAGTGCTATGAAATGATGGCATTTCTGGGGGGGGGGGGGGCTGGGGCCTGTACCCCATTGTTAATCCGGCCCTGGTGATAAATGCGAGTGCTATAAAATGATGGCATTTCTAGGGGAGGGGGCTGGACGCAACTTTTTTGTGGGGGTGGGGGTGGGGGGTTTGGGGGTTCGGGCTGGGCCTGTGCCCCATGGTTAATCCGGCCCTGGTCCGGCCCTGGTCCGACCTCGTGTCAGCTTGCAAGGGTGCTACCCCTTTAGAGCAGGGCTGTATCTAGTGGGGGTGCGGGAGATAAAATGGACCCCCGGAAAAAAAGGCGCCCTGAGAAATGGCGCACTTCACCCAAAAAATGAAAACCTTTCAAATATAAAATAATACACTTGATTATGATCACACAGGGATGCCCTTAAGGCACTGGTAAGTCGGTCGCTTTTAAGAGCGCCCAAGCGCCAATGGGTACCTAGTTCGTTTGCCCTGATCCAAACTTCCTTTTATCACTTATGTGGAGGTTATAGGGCGTCACCATAGGAGCGGATACAAAGGGGGGGGGGGCACCAGGAGGAAATGCCCCTCCATAAAAATCTGCCGCCCATGAAATATGGCGGTCAGTAACTTTGGCATTATAGTGGCGCCCCACCTCACTGCTACACACGGCCCTGCTTCAGAGACAGTTATTCGGTGAAAGCTAAATTAGTGTGTGACCCTCTTGAGAAATTTCACATTACACATATATCTGAACAAATGTGTAGCGAAACTTACTATACGATACGATGTCATCTGTATATGCCATTGTGATGAATTTACTTGGATTCGTCATGAAGAAACGGCTGAGTGAACCCATATTAATCACCAACATGAAGAGACTGTTATATAGAAAAGCAAGTAGACGACAGTGATTTCCGTGAAATGATGGAAATTGCTGCAGTGCTAGGCCCACGAATGGACGTGATCCCTCCTTTCGGATGCAGCGTGGAAGAATTCTTATACATTGGTGATGAAAAATCTTGTTTTGATGTCGTGGAAGGCCGAGTTCTTGTGTACAAATTTGCAGTTTACGTAAAGAATTCGTGTGCATTGTTCACAGGTCAACAGAGATTTCACGTATTTTATAATTGATTAGTAATTATAATAAATTGAAAATAAACCACTTTAAATATATTGAAAATATTCGAATACTATTCGAATACAAATTTCAAGACCCGTCGAATATTCGAATAGTATTGGTGTTCGAATATCCGAACACTAGAAAGTACATAATAATATAATAAGATAACAGGATGAATAAAATAACACAACACAGTTCTATGGATAACAATCACTGTATATTATAAACACACGACGTTTCGACAAGAATTCACTGGTCGTTATCAAGCATACAATTACAAATGTGGAAAGAAATTGTGACAGTGTTATATATAGTACGTATAATAAGATAACAGAATGAATAAAATCAAATTTTAGCCAACCTCAGGACTAAGAAGGATTCGATACTCGGCCTGGGGTCGGACCGTAACTTAATTCCTACATTATTGCTCCAGATAAGCAGAGAAATCGTTTGTTTTTAGCTTGTTCTCTGTCCAACTCTTGCAAAAGGTGCAATATGTCTACTATTCTATATTTAACTTATATCGTATATTGTCATACATCTACAAATAATATATAAACTACCCCAAAAAGTGGAGCAGATTCCTGAGTGCCGAGCAAACATTAGAAAATGGCACGCCTCAGGGGTCTGTTATCAGTCCCACTCTCTTCAACATCATGATCAATGACATTCACAAATCGTCCTACCTCGATTCCAAAACTGACTTGGCTAAATTTGCCGATGACAGTACCATATGGAGAAATGGGACGAGCTTCTGTGAACTACAAAAGAATATGCAAAAAGCCTTAGACAAATTCATGACATGGGCAAACGACTGGGGATTTAAAGTCTCGGAGAAGAAAACAGTCGGCATGCTTGTGAGCAGGGATAGAGGGATAAACAGAATGACTCTGTGTATGAACGGGAAAACCATCGAGTTCAAAGACCAAACCAAGTTCCTTGGCGTAATCTTTGACCGACGGTTGACCTGGAAACCGCACATCGACTGGACTGTAGATAGATGCTCCAAAATCCTAAACTTAATGAGAAAATTAACGGGCAGTACGTGGGGCGCCAATAGAGTTACACTAATGATGGTATATCGTGCTCTAATACGTTCTGTATTAGACTACGGCTCTTTGGTCTTCATGAACTGTGCGCCAACACTCTTAAGCAAGCTTGACACCATCCAATACAAAGCTCTGTGTATTGCGACTGGCGTAGGGCTCGGGACTAGGCGAGAGGCACTACTACAAGAAGTAGGGGAGTTGCCCCTATCCCTAAGAAGAAAAGAACTGGCGACAAGGTATTGGGTCAAGATATCACAACTAGGTGAAAGATCCCCAACATTTGTCAGTCTACAAAAGACAAAATATGTAAGAGATCCCAAAAAGAAAACCTTCAGCCAGGGTATCAGAGAAACGATCAAGGAACTACGACTGGGGGAGCTCGTGATAAATAAACACGACCCTCCAGTTGTCGCCCCCTGGACGCTCCCTATACCACTGGTCAATCTAGATCTACTACAGAAAACCGACAAGAAAAATAACCCCAGTGCTGCACGTGCTTTCTCTCTAGAACATTTGGAAGACAACTGGCCGTCTGATGACTGGGACCATGTGTACACGGATGGCTCACGCAATCCTGAAAGGGGCACCAGCTCGTTTGGAATATACCTGCCAAACGGGGAACAGGGAATAAGCAGGAAACTGCCCAATAACTGTTCGGTGTACACTGCAGAGCTTGTTGCCATTCGTGACGCTATTTCATGGATCTCCCATCAAAAGACCGGCAAGTTCGTCATTCCAAGCGATTCTCTGAGCAGTCTGATTTCAATCCAAAATGACAACTCGGAATCAAGACAAGAAGTCATTTTGGAAATCAGGCAGCTATATCAGAGGGTCCTAGAGAAGGGAAGCAAATTAGAGCTCGTGTGGATTCCATCACATGTCAACATTAAAGGAAACGAGGAGGCAGATCGACTCGCCAACGAGGGTCTCAAGGACACAGCTACACCCCGCCTCATAGACTACAGCACCACGGAAATCTACAGTATGGTCAAAAGACAGGTCAATTCAATCTGGGAATTAAATCTCGTTGAACTTGACACATACAGATTCCGACTGGATGACGAGATCTACACCAAGACAGCGACCAATCACCATAGACGAGATATATGCAGACTCATATCGAAACTAAGGGTGAAAGAGCGGCTGCGAGACTACAAACACCAAGTCATCGTCTGTGAGTGCGGAGAAGAGTGTACCACCAACCATGTCCTGGTAGACTGCGAGGTTTACAAGGAAGAGAGACGGGACTTAGTGAGAATGATGGAGACCAATAACATACCATTCAACACTAAGAACCTTCTCTTCCCTAGACCAGATCTGAAGCTACAAATCTTCGAAGAAATCCACACCCTAATGGACACAGTTGGACTATGTAAATTAGTGAAATAAGAAAGGGTCACGGCTGGATAAATTCTCCATACAACGTAGGATGGTTGAGTAAAAACGTCCTCACGAAGGAAGCCCAACCATCCTATACATTTATTTTAATTTATTCATTTTACTTTATCTTTACTTTACTTTTACTTAAATTTATTTTATTTTTATTTATTACCTCAATTTATTTTTTATTTTTTCTACTTATTTTTTATCTTAACTTATTCTATTTTTTTATACGACGTAGGGTGGGGAAGTAAAAACGTCCTCTCGAAGGAAGCCCAACCACTCTACAACTTTATTTTAATGGATTCATTTTACTTTATCTTTACTTTACTTTTATTTTATTTACTTTTTTATTTTATTTTATTTTATTTTATTTTATTTTATTTTATTTTATTTTATTTTATTTTATTTTATTTTATTTTATTTTATTTTATTTTATTTTATTTATTTTATTTTATTTTATTTTATTTTATTTTATTTTATTTTATTTTATTTTATTTTATTTTATTTTATTTTATTTTGATTACCTTTACTTTACTTTTACTTTAATTTACTTTATTTTATTACCTTTAATTTATTTGACTACAACTTTATTATACTCTCTTTTAATTCTATATTAGTTTAATTTACTACTAACATCTACTAAACTGGCGGGATAGTGGAGTAATAGGGAGTCATGATCAGACGGGCTCGGCATCTAAACACTATTCTGCCAAAACAAATACCAGTGGGATAGTGGAGGAAGGGGAGGCCACGAGAAGACAGGCCTGGTACCTAAACACAAATCCCACAAAGAAGACATCTACCAATCCAGAAGAAGAGTTCATCTACCAACGATGTGTTTTTATTAAATAAAGGGAAGAACTTCCCACTAAAACCTAATCCATGGCCTAAGGCCAAAATGGAAAGATTGCAAAATCATATTCTAAAAATCAGGAAGCAGCTTCGGCTCTCCTATGTCTTGTCTGTGATATCACTTAAGTGGAAGCAGACGTTAAACACCAAAAAGAAGGAAGTGGAACTGTATCATTCTGATTATATATGTTCATTTATCAAGTCATCAACAAGCGTATAGCGATATGAGTTCTAATAGAAATCTACACACTGTGACAGGTAGAGAAAATTATCAACAAGTTTATAGCGATATGAGTTCTAACAGAATCTACACACTATGACAGGTAAACATAGAGATATAACTGAGTTTGTAAAAAAATAAACTATAAAATTAATAAGCAAACTAATAATCGATTTTGTCCCATCAATAAAACTTTACATAGATATAACTGATTTTGTTTTCAACTGATGACATCTTAAGTAAAAAAAATAAACTATAAAATAAATAAACTAATTATCGATTTTGTCCCATCAATAAAACTTTACATGAGATGATATTTTATTGCAGATCAAATTGAAAATATCCATAAAGGATTGTTCAGTAATATTTCGTCACCAAAAAGACCATTGAAGGTATGTCTCTTTATATATACTCATGCGTCAATGTAATTACCAGTTCTATGGCATTATATTTGAACATGGTTTTAATAGTTTGTAAAGTGGCAAGAAATTTCAAAGATGACAACTGAACAAATTAATTACAGTTAAAGCAAACTACCTAAAATATAGGGTTAACCATGACACTTGATAGTCAAATCTACTGTGGGAATGGGACAACCTCACCAGCAGATCCATATTTTTATTCTATTTTATATTTCAGAATACTCCGCCATTTACTCCTCCAGTGTATCTAAAATCTAACAGCCCAATCGTTAAAGAAGACTTTAAACCCACTAGCCTATCCGATTATTTTACCAAATCAGTGTGTTCAGATGATGACATCAAACAACTTATACAAACGCTGGAATCACCCAGGACGTCAATGGCTGTTTCTCTGCTCCAAGAAGAAACTGGATTAGATCTAAACCAATCGATGTACTACCAAATGAAATTCACATGCGACGAAAATGGACTTAATGGTAACAAAGACAATATTGTTAATGGTATCATCAAACTACAAACAGAGTATTACCTACAATGATGATCTACGACATTTAACTCCAATGGAATTGTTCAGTAGAATGGGTAAAGAACGAGCATATCCAAAACTTGATGATGTCATGGTAACAGACCAACGAGTTCTAGATACAATTTTATCTGAATCTTCTCGACCTAAAGTATTTGCTAGAAATCTTCTCTACAGAATGTTTACCTTGTATGAGCTCAAGAAAAGTGACGTCTATGGGTGCAGATATACCAATGGAGTCGCTAACAGAAAATTGGACCGCAGTAAAGTGAGAACCATTTTTCAATTGACATATAAGATGCATCCAGGAATCCATTTTAGCTGGATGAACTGTGTATTGTGGATGAACAAATCTATCAGATACATCTTTACTAGAGTTTTAGTGAAACCAACATTTAATAACTGTGCAGAAAGCTACAAAACAAAGACTGAAACAGAAAACATAGTCATCTTGGAAAAAATCAGGAATCCAGACTCTCTGACGGGTAGGAAAGCATCTTCTTATATACTAAATCACCTGTATTCAGGGCTTGGGTAATGGTAATCATATGTAATCATTACATGTAATGACCATGCAAGAAGTAAGAGACGATTTCAAAAGTAATGGAACTGTAATTAATTACATTCCAAAAATCATGTAATGGTCAACTACATTTCAATTACTTTTCAGTTACATTTTATGGAACATTTAAATCTAGCCTCAAATTTTATAGCGCCAAAGAAGTAAATTAAGTCTATCTGACTCAAATGTAATTCAAGAATCTCAACATTTTATGGTTATTTATAAATAATTCACCATTAATACAATTATATAGACAAACAATTTGGAATGATTATGTCTTTTGTTAAATTATTTAAAAAAAAATACAGTTATACTTTCAATTTATTTTTCAAGTCATGCAGTGGAAAGATTAGGTTTTGTCACCACTGCGTGACACTTGAAACTTTGCCTTGATGTCATTATATATAGAAATGACAATTCATACCCAAATATATATTATCTTGAATCAAGAATTATTTGGATTCTGAAGATGCATCATGACAGAAAAATAAGAAATGTTTCTATAAAAATGTTTTTTTATTTATATACCCATACTTTCAATGTAATGGGTAATGGTAATTAATTGTATTGCAAAAATGAGAAAGGAATTGTAATGATTACATTTAAAAAGTAATGGTGATGTAATTAATTACATTGGTAATATAATGGCTCCAGCCCTGCCTCAATTAGGGTAAAACTCAATTGCTTTGTTTTGTGAAATGAGTAAAAAAACCACTAAATATTCCAGAATAAACGTTAAATATAAAGACCTCACAAAATCAAAATTTTAAACCGCCATCTTTTAATTTGTTACTTGTATATTGGGTGGATGATCTTGCGTATATAAAATATGGGACTGGTAATGAGTAAATTATTCATGATGTTAAATTTAATCAAATACAGTCGATTCATAATGCTCAACTTACTCAATTTAATTTATAAACCTATACCTATACCACTATTTTAGTCAACTTGGTGTCTACAATATATCATAGTCTGTGGTCTGACTTTCATCCAATAAAATAGTTATAGTTTTCAGTATTTGTATCTTCGATGTAAATTTACGTGAAAATTGTATTGCAGGCAAACCCATTGTCCATTATCGCACAGGTCAAGATGAACACAAGGGCAATAAATAACCACATTTTTTAAAGTCGCGTAGGCCCAGTTTCCCTTAGGCGCATTGTCATATTTTTGAAGAACGACATATCACTCTATCGACCATACAATGTCGGTCTAGTATGCGTTGGAGATGGGGGGGGGGGGCTGGGGAGAGAAAATGTACTTATTACTCTATCGGCACAATACATTGGCCGTCTAGAATGTATGGGCGGGGGGGCTGGGGGGAAATATAAATGGTTAAGGACGGTCATGTTGGGGGGGGGATTAGAAAAAATACTACATTTGTACATTTGTCCCGTTTAGGTGTATATCCGCCTTCAATAGCCCTCCCGGAGACCCCCCCCCTACATTATTGGGAAGGCTGTGCGGTTTTTTATGATGGGATTTGACGGTGGTCTTTGTTTTTTTCTAATTATGCAGGCCTATTATGCAACAATTGGGGGTTGTATCATAAGGTCTGTCTTTGAGCCCAAGGGGTGTGGTTTCGATTCACCGGTTGTAGGCTACGTGACAAGGAATAGCCACTGCAACGTTGTTGGTGTTCTCCGGGTCTTCTGGTTCCTCCAACTGATAAAGGCCCTTATGCGAAATCGAATTTTTGAAATAAAATTGAATCATAATTATGTTAGTCCAGAAATGACCTGTATGTGTCGGGTAGACGTTAATTCCCATATCTCTCCTGTCTCTATAAAACAATTGTCCCGTACATAAACAATATACCCCAACTTAACATAATCCGTCTCAACCTCGTGGGTTACCTCCAACTGCTAAAGACCCCTGCGCGCATACGAATTATTGAAAAAAAAAAAATATGTTAGTCCCAAAATGACCTAGTTGTGTTGAGTCGACGTTAAACCCTACTCTCTCTCTCTCTCTCTGTCTATCTCTCCTCCGTTCAAGTGGAGAAGTTACAGGTCACTATTTTTTAATCCAATTTTGACGAAACTTGAAATATAGGTTGGTATCCAAAGATCTTAATTCCCTTTGATAATGGCATCATGTATCGGACCTGAACTTCATGAATTTTTGACCATGATTGTACGAAAAATCACATTTTAGCTTCAGGACCCTCTAGGAGTCACATATTTTATCCGATTTTAATGAAACGTTTGTTTATAACCAAGGTTCCTTCTGACATTTGCGCGCATATCGGACTATAACTCTGTGGATTATATATGGGCGCTAATTGTAGCTTGTGTGATAATAGTATGTAAAACCAAAGTTGTGGGCCCTCTTGAGGTTCCAATTTATATCCGATTTTGATGTCTATGACTTAACGACATTAATATGGATTATGGTCCCTGATTGTACGAAAAATACTAAGGTTGTGTATCCTATATATATATAATAGAGGTGACATTTTTTTTCGATTTTTATGAAACTTAAAATATGTTTACACCCCAAAGATTTTTTTAAACAATATTTTATTCATACATAAATGACATAAACAAGTACATGTAATTCTATTTATCAATACACATGTACATGGAGTATTAAATAGTGTTCGGCACGAATATTCGCTCGTCGAATACAATATTCAAATAGAAATCATAATATTCGAATAATTTAGAATATCTACATTATTTATTCTATTTGGGTTCAAATATTATTAAAGGCGACTTTCCTTTACATACAGAGCTTATTTCGACTACTTAAAGTTACATTATTCCAGATATAGATAAGAACTAGCCATTCTTGCTATACTAATTCGAAAGTAGATGATGTAAAATGAATAATTTGAAAATTTCATTCAAATTACTCTATTGCAAGCGAATATATTGGCATTTGAAGAAATGACCGACCTTTGCAACAATTTCAACCACGGTTCTGGTTGATCAAAGCTAAGACTCGAAGCGTCTTGGCGCGCCATATTTGATTTATCACTGATAATTTTTATTCTGTTTAATATCGGAGCAATCTGATGCCATCTAAAGTTGATTAAGCCCTGGATCAGTTAATTAATGTCTAATTAATACATAAGAAAACATGGGTAATGGTAATTAATTGTATTGCAAAAATGAGAAAGGAATTGTAATGATTACATTTAAAAAGTAATGGTGATGTAATTAATTACATTGGTAATATAATGGCTCCAGCCCTGCCTCAATTAGGGTAAAACTCAATTGCTTTGTTTTGTGAAATGAGTAAAAAAACCACTAAATATTCCAGAATAAACGTTAAATATAAAGACCTCACAAAATCAAAATTTTAAACCGCCATCTTTTAATTTGTTACTTGTATATTGGGTGGATGATCTTGCGTATATAAAATATGGGACTGGTAATGAGTAAATTATTCATGATGTTAAATTTAATCAAATACAGTCGATTCATAATGCTCAACTTACTCAATTTAATTTATAAACCTATACCTATACTACTATTTTAGTCAACTTGGTGTCTACAATATATCATAGTCTGTGGTCTGACTTTCATCCAATAAAATAGTTATAGTTTTCAGTATTTGTATCTTCGATGTAAATTTACGTGAAAATTGTATTGCAGGTAAAATTGAAGATATCCATGAAGAATTATCCAGTGATACTTCACCACTAAAGAAATCATTGAACGTAAGTTGATAATTCATTCGTGGAGATAATTGTTTTTACCCGAAAAATGTGTACGGGAAACCCAGCTCAGAAACCCATTTCTATCATTCGATATCCACTGGTGATAGTCAGAAAAGTCTAATCCTCTACTGAATGTATGGAAACTAATAATTTGTATTTTTATATTTCAGGATACTCCGCTATTTAGTACTCCCATGGTACCAAGATTTAACAAGCAAACATGTTACTCTAGATATATATCTTCACCAATCACCGATCCTAATGATCCTTATAACTTTATTGGTTCTCCTGTCCAGAAGAGTATCAGTCCAACCACCCAAGATGAGTTTAACCCCACTTTTCTGTCTGATTACAACACACGATCATTGTGTACAGATGATGAAACGAAACAACCTCTACAAACGCTGGAATCGTCCAAGACACCAATCACTGTGTCTCTACTCCGAGTAGAATCCACATCGGGTCTAAACCAGTCGATGTACTACCAAATAGAATTTACATGCGACGAAAATATTGTTAATGGTAATCGAAGCAAGACAGACGTTTCTAAAGTATCACCAAACTACAAACAGAGTATTACCTACAACGATGATCTACGACACTTAACTCCAATGGAATTGTTCAGTAAAATGGGTAAAGGACGGTCATATCCAAAACTTGATGATGTCATGGTAACAGACCAACGAGTTCTAGATACAATTTTATCGGAATCTTCTCGACCTGAAGTATTTGCCAGAAATCTACTCTACAGAATGTTTACCTTGTCGGAGCTCAAAAATAGTACCATCAATGGATGCAGGTACTCCAATGGAGTCGCTAACAGAAAATTGGACCGCAGTAAAGTGAGAACCATTTTTCAATTGACATATAAGATGCATCTAGGGATTCGTTTTAGCTGGATGAACTGTGTATTATGGATGAACAAATCTATCAGATACATTTTTACTAGAGTTTTAGTTAAACCAACATTTAATAACTGTGCAGAAAGCTACAAAACAAAGACTGAAACAGAAAAGATGACAATCTTGGAAAAGGTCAACTTAATTTCAGAACCCAGTACAGACCCGACGACGCCACTGACGCCAATTAAACTTTGTGATGATAGTAATACAAATATCTTTATAACATTTAACCAAGATGGCAACCGACAACTAGAATCAGTGACACATAATGATACGATAACAGGAAATGAGGAATATGAAATTGTGACACGTAATGAAATCGACACCTCTTCAGAATATAAAGCCATGGTACATGATGAACAACTACAGACCACAGCACATCATTGGCAACATCAAACCATTTTATACGATTTGGAATTTGACATAGAAGACGAAGTGCTTATAAGTTCTTCATTTGAGAATCTGTACTCAATTTATTTGACCAAATATATTCCACGTCCAAGATTACCCGATATTATCACCCAGCATCAATCTTCAGATGGAAACGGCAATTTAGGTGTCACTATATTGTTAGATGATGAATTTCACAACAGCAACATCTGTACCAGATATCGTCAACTATATGGAAGACAATTGGTAGAGATTTCACACAACCAACTTCTAAACATGACTCCAATGGAATTGTTCTGCAAACTAAACAAGATACGCCCTTATCCAAAACTTGACAATTCCTTGTTATTAGATGAGCAAGTTCTAGACAGGATCCTATCAGAATCAACACGACCGGAAATATTTACCAGAAATCTGCTCTACAGAATGTTTACCTTGTCTGAACTACAAAACAGTAACGTCTATGGTCTGGGTTATACAGGTATCATTCGTAATAAAAGATTAGATGGTGTAAAAATCAGAACAATTCGTGAATTAGTATTTAGAATGTATCCCTATGTTAAACTTAGTTGGAGAAATTGTGTTTTATGGATGAATAAATCTATTAGATATATCGTCAATAAAATTAACATGGGACTTGAAAGTGTTTTGTCTGTGAACAGTTCTTAGTTATTATAGAAACGGTTACAAAAATACCATGTGACAATTATTCGAAGTATAAATATTAGTGTATTAAATTCTATAGCATTAACTCAATCTTACCCACTTTCGAATTTTTCGCGGGTATAAGGTTGTGTGATTATATGTATATACCGTCTTGTCAATAAAATAAATAGTATATAAAAAGTGCTTTTTCATATAATTATGCATCGTTTTGTTAATACACGTTTGTTCTTGTTATTAGTTTTCTCGAAATTTTTCAATCCGAATCCTAGTGATTGAAAATAGCTGGTACGCCGTTGAAATGGCAAACCCATTGTCCATTATCGCACAGGTCAAGATGAACACAAGGGCAATAAATAACCACATTTTTTAAAGTCGCGTAGGCCCAGTTTCCCTTAGGCGCATTGTCATATTTTTGAAGAACGACATATCACTCTATCGACCATACAATGTCGGTCTAGTATGCGTTGGAGATGGGGGGGGGGGCTGGGGAGAGAAAATGTACTTATTACTCTATCGGCACAATACATTGGCCGTCTAGAATGTATGGGCGGGGGGGGGGGGGGCTGGGGGAAAATATAAATGGTTAAGGACGGTCATGTTGGGGGGGGGGGGTAAGAAAAAATACTACATTTGTACATTTGTCCCGTTTAGGTGTATATCCGCCTTCAATAGCCCTCCCGGAGACCCCCCCCCCCTACATTATTGGGAAGGCTGTGCGGTTTTTTATGATGGGATTTGACGGTGGTCTTTGTTTTTTTCTAATTATGCAGGCCTATTATGCAACAATTGGGGGTTGTATCATAAGGTCTGTCTTTGAGCCCAAGGGGTGTGGTTTCGATTCACCGGTTGTAGGCTACGTGACAAGGAATAGCCACTGCAACGTTGTTGGTGTTCTCCGGGTCTTCTGGTTCCTCCAACTGATAAAGGCCCTTATGCGAAAGCGAATTTTTGAAATAAAATTGAATCATAATTATGTTAGTCCAGAAATGACCTGTATGTGTCGGGTAGACGTTAATTCCCATATCTCTCCTGTCTCTATAAAACAATTGTCCCGTACATAAACAATATACCCCAACTTAACATAATCCGTCTCAACCTCGTGGGTTACCTCCAACTGCTAAAGACCCCTGCGCGCATACGAATTATTGAAAAAAAAAAAAAATATGTTAGTCCCAAAATGACCTAGTTGTGTTGAGTCGACGTTAAACCCTACTCTCTCTCTCTCTCTCTCTCTCTGTCTATCTCTCCTCCGTTCAAGTGGATAAGTTACAGGTCACTATTTTTTAATCCAATTTTGACGAAACTTGAAATATAGGTTGGTATCCAAAGATCTTAATTCCCTTTGATAATGGCATCATGTATCGGACCTGAACTTCATGAATTTTTGACCATGATTGTACGAAAAATCACATTTTAGCTTCAGGACCCTCTAGGAGTCACATATTTTATCCGATTTTAATGAAACGTTTGTTTATAACCAAGGTTCCTTCTGACATTTGCGCGCATATCGGACTATAACTCTGTGGATTATATATGGGCGCTAATTGTAGCTTGTGTGATAATAGTATGTAAAACCAAAGTTGTGGGCCCTCTTGAGGTTCCAATTTATATCCGATTTTGATGTCTATGACTTAACGACATTAATATGGATTATGGTCCCTGATTGTACGAAAAATACTAAGGTTGTGTATCCTATATATATATAATAGAGGTGACATTTTTTTTCGATTTTTATGAAACTTAAAATATGTTTACACCCCAAAGATTTTTTTAAACAATATTTTATTCATACATAAATGACATAAACAAGTACATGTAATTCTATTTATCAATACACATGTACATGGAGTATTAAATAGTGTTCGGCACGAATATTCGCTCGTCGAATACAATATTCAAATAGAAATCATAATATTCGAATAATTTAGAATATCTACATTATTTATTTTATTTGGGTTCAAATATTATTAAAGGCGACTTTCCTTTACATACAGAGCTTATTTCGACTACTTAAAGTTACATTATTCCAGATATAGATAAGAACTAGCCATTCTTGCTATACTAATTCGAAAGTAGATGATGTAAAATGACTAATTTGAAAATTTCATTCAAATTACTCTATTGCAAGCGAATATATTGGCATTTGAAGAAATGACCGACCTTTGCAATAATTTCAACCACGGTTCTGGTTGATCAAAGCTAAGACTCGAAGCGTCTTGGCGCGCCATATTTGATTTATCACTGATAAGTTTTATTCTGTTTAATATCGGAGCAATCTGATGCCATCTAAAGTTGATTAAGCCCTGGATCAGTTAATTAATGTCTAATTAATACATAAGAAAACATGTCATGACCAAATAAAGACCTGCAATAGGCAGATTTAGCTCTTGAATAATGCATCTTTAACTATATATTGTATGTAAGAGGGTTTGGGGGTGAGGGTGGGGGGTGTTGGCGTGTGCGCAATGTATATCATAAGATTTGTCATTGGGTCAACTGTCGTGGTTTCGGTTCGCCGGTGGTACGTGACAAGGGGTAGGATCGCGTGTCCGACCCAGCGCCGGATTACCCATAGTGGGGGCCCCGGGGCCTGGAACATGTGGGGGGGGGGGCACTTGTTCACCGACCGCGAGCGCCGAAGGCGCGTAAGCCCCGCGAGCGCGGTCTGGGACAGGGCCGTATGTAGGATCGTAAAAGTGGGGGTACAGCAGAGTGTTGGGGACGTCAATATAATTATAATGCCCGAGTTACTGAGTGCGGAACGGTGCGTGTGTGGAACATGTGGGGGGGGGGCACTTGTTCACCGACCGCGAGCGCCGAAGGCGCGAAGCCCCGCGAGCGCAGTCTGGGACAGGGCCGTATGTAGGATCGTAAAAGTGGAGGTAGAGAGAGAACGTGTTTCCGGTTGAATGACGAGTGACGTTTTGTTGTAGCTCTCAACAATTTCGAAAAAAAAATGGTAAAATCTGGAGTCTAGATAGGTAGATCTTGGCTTGTTTTGTGCCTTTCAACTGTGAGAACCAGTGAATTTCATTGATGGTAGCAGGTAAAGTGTACAGAACTTTCTATCGCCAATAAATAAAAGTATTAGAATGCCAACAGAAAGCCGGACGAGATCGAATACTAAGGGAGACAACCCGTCGACTGACTTCAATTTGAAAGAGGCCATGGACGAGCTGAAAGCGGGTATTTTGTTAGAAATGAAGGCACAACACAAAGAAACGCTTACAGTAATGGACAATAGGCTGTTAGAGATAAATGATAAACTAGAAAATGTAACTGGTCGTATGGCAGAAATCGAGAAAGAAAATTCTTACCTTCGTAAGCGACTGCAGCAGATAGAAGAAGTAAATGAAAACAGTGATCAAAATTCTAGAAAGTATAATTTGATCATCTACGGTTTAAAGGAAGAGTTTGAAGAAAATAGTACGCAACGAGAAGAAGTGATTATCGACTTTATTGCTACAAACCTAAAGTTAACACTAGCGGAGAATGAGATTGATAAATCGAACAGACTGGGCAAAAGAACTACCTTTGGTAGCCAAAATCAAGGTGGGAGACCCATTCTGGTTAGACTTATAAGTCAGAAGAAAAGGAACAGTATCCTTATAGAAGGAAAAAAAACCTTAAAGGGAGATTGCAGAATTGGAGAAGACTTTACGGTTAAAGTAAGGAAGGCAAGAAAAGAGTTGGCAGTATTTCGAGATAAGGCATACAAAGAAGGCAAGAAGGTGAGTCTGAGACAAGATAGACTTTTAATTGAGGGGAAAATGTATGTATTTGATGAACAGCGACAAGATATTCAGTGTGTTACTAGTCATGCCCCTTCAAGTCTGCAGGCATGATGCAAAGGTCAAGGCCCATATACATCAGAAATAGAGAACTCTAACTTTAAAATACTATCATGGAACATTGAAAGCCTTCAGGCTAAATTAAAACTGAAATCATTTAACTTTAGTGTATTTATTCAAGACTATGATATTGTGTGTCTACAGGAGACATTCCAAAAATACCCCGGTGAATTTAATAATATCAATAGTAACTTTACATGTTTTGAGTCATTCCGAACAGTTGGTGAGGTTTTTTCTAAGGCATCGGGTGGTGCATTGCTTATGGTTAAAAAAGGCTTGAAGTACAAAAGTACACAGATACTGCACAAATTTCAAGATATCGTATGGGTAAAAATGGAGTATGAGGATGGATCCAATAATAAACCATTAGTTTTTGGCTCTGTTTACCTACCACCAGAAGGGTCCCACTTCTATCAAAATAAAGAGACTGAAAATGGTGTAGATGTCCTTGAAAACGCATTATTTGAAATTGAGTCAAAACACAATCCGTGTGACATCATTGTCACTGGAGATTTAAATGCTCGAACAGGACACCTTCTTGATTATATAATCGATGACAGCCCTGAGTTTATTCCACAACTTGAGTTCATCTATGACAACCAGGAAACCACAAGTGCCATTCCATGTAGAAGTAACAAAGACAAAAACGTCAATAATTTTGGAAAAAGTCTAACTGATATATGTGCTAATAACAATTTAGTGATATTAAATGGTCGGTGCAAAGGAGACAAACAGGGTGAGTTTACTTATCTCACATCGGCCGGTGCGCGCAGTGTTATTGACTATGTGATAGTATCTCAACCACTTTGGCATAATGTAAATATGACTGTGCTCGATATAGATATTAACAAACACTTTCCATTGCAGTGTTATATACAAATAATGGGGAGTGACATTCAGGAAATGGTAAGTGATGCTGGACAGGACATTAATTTACATTCATCTATAAACAGATTTAAATGGAAACCTCAAAACAGTGATAAGTTTCGACAGGTAGTAAACAGTGATAAATTTACAAACAAAATCATAGATGTTGATAAAACTATAGATGAGAATGTGGACGTTGCGATAGACAAATTAATAATATTATTAAAAGATACTGGTTTAGAATCCGGTATGTCTTGGAATCCCTCAAACCGTCAAATATCCGACACCCCCAAAGCCCAATGGTTTGATAATACATGCTCAAATCTTAAATCCAGGAAATGCAAACTTCTTAATAAGTTTAGAGCTACAAATGACAATGAGGTGTTAAACGACTATTTAGATACTAAAAAAGTCTTTAAATCCCAATGTAGAAGTAAGGAGAGAGAGTATAAACTTGATATCCAGAAAAAATTACAGGACTATTGTGAAAGTATGAAGTCCGAAAACTTTTGGAAATGTGTGAAAAACTTTGCGTTCAGGCAAAATTCTCAAAAAAACAATATTTCCCTAAACCAGTGGTATAACCACTTTTCCGAACTTCTTAACCCAAGTGTAGAAAGTAACAATAGTACATTTACACAAAATGTGACTGATTATTTAAATGATCATGACAAAAATTGTCATACATGTTGTCAAGATATTGATAATGATATTAATGCAGACATTTTAATTTCAGAAGTTAGAGAACAGGTAAACAATCTTAAGTTTTCAAAAGCAGCTGGAATTGATGATATTCCGGCAGAGTTTTTTAAGTTTTCAATCGATGTTATATCTCCTGTTTTGCTAAAACTATTTAATTCCATTTTCCATTCAGGGGAATTTCCAGAATCTTGGTCACAAGGTATCATTTTGTCTTTATTTAAGAAAGGGGATAAAAGCTGTGTTGATAATTATAGAGGTATCACCTTGCTGAATGTAATCAGCAAGATTTTCATGTCTATCCTAAATAAACGTTTGACAAAAATGTCTGATGAGCAAGTATTAATTACCGAAGAACAGGCCGGTTTCAGGCATGGGTATTCCACTATGGATAATATTTTTGCCTTAAGCAGCATGATCCAAAAGTATCTGTCAAAAAAGGGTGGCAAATTCTATTGTTTCTATGTTGATTTCTCGAAGGCGTATGACAGGGTACAACGAGAAAAACTTATGTATCAACTCATAAATAATAATATACATGGTAGAATGATTGTTATATTAAGGAGTATATATAGATCCGTCCAGGCACGGATAAGGTGTGAATCCCAACTATCCGCCACCTTTCCATGCTCAGCCGGACTACGTCAAGGTTGTGTTTTGAGCCCATGGCTTTTCGCCATTTACATCAATGAGTTAGCCCTGAGCATGAAGCTGTCGGATGGAACAGGTATTTTTATTGGCCAAAATATTGAGGATGTACTTATGTTATTATTTGCTGATGATCTTTGTTTAGTAGCAGATACTATTATGGAATTACAAAAAAGAATTACAATATTAGAAACATATTGTGATGCATATGATATGTCAGTCAATTTAGAAAAATCAAAAATTGTTGTCTTTAAAAATGGTGGGCATTTGTCAAAAACTGAAAAGTGGTGCTATAAAGGTGAAGCCATTGAAACAGTGTCATATTATAAATATCTTGGTTTAGTATTTTCTTGTAGGCTAAATTGGTCAGTGTGTTGTAAAACTTTAGCCTCACAAAGCTCCAAAGCATTAAACATGTTGAAACATTGTATATCAAAGATAGGTAATAAATCTGTTAAGGTTGCCTTCAAACTGTTTGATGCAATGATTATCCCAATATTAACATATGGAGCAGAAATATGGGGTACATGTCCCAGAGAAAGCATTGAGACTGTCCAAAATAAACTGTGCAAGTGGATTCTTAATTTAGGAAATAAAACTCCAAATATCTTGGCAAGACAAGAATGTGGGAGACATGAATTGCATGTAATATATATGGCTAAACCAATAATCTATTTCTTAAAAATCCAAGAAATGCATGAAGATAGACTTCCTAGGCATTGTTATAATATGTTATACAGTTTAGATGAAGCTGGGCGTAAAACCTGGTGTACCAATGTTCGCTCACTATTGTATGAGATAGGTTTTGGTTATGTTTGGGAAGCTCAAGGGGTGGGAAGTATTAAGGCCTTTAGAGTGATCCTTAAGCAAAGACTAAGAGATATTAATATACAAGAAGTGAGTGCAAATTTACAAAAATCAAACAAATATAGGTTTTATACCCAAATTAATGACAGGGGTATAAGAGTTGCAGAATATTTGTCTGTTGTGCCCCAATATCTGCGATTCTATTTATCTATACTAAGGTGTTCAACCCACAACCTAGAGGTTGAAGTTGGGAGAAGAAGTGGTGTAGAATATAAAGATAGGGTTTGTAAAATCTGTAATTTAAGACAGGTTGAGGATGAATACCACTTTATTATGATATGCCCTATGTTAGCAGATATTAGAAACAATTTTCTACCTCATAGCCTAGTCCAAAATCCATCATTAGAAAATATGGTGTGTCTATTTAATGATATGTCCTGTCAAAGTAGTCTAGCATTATACATAAAGAAAGCACTACTGTATAGGTGTGAAATGTTAACTTTGTAAGTCTTCCTATGTATGGCACAAGCCATGCTATTGTTTATGTATTTGTTCACCATATTTAGCAGTATACATGTTCAATGAAATTATTTTTTACAATGTACAATGGGCTGAAGGCCTCAAAGTATGAATAAATTATTATTATTATTATTATTATTATTATTATTATTAAAAGTGGGGGTACAGCAGAGTGTTGGGGACGTCAATATAATTATAATGCCCGAGTTACTGAGTGCGGAACGGTGCGTGTGTGTCGTGGGGTGGGGGTCTGGAAGCCCCTCCAACCGACAATTTTGAAAATTAGACTGTCACAAACGCGTTTTCCACCCACTTGGAGCTGCAATCAACTTCTCTCCCGTGTGTCAATTTTGGCAGCGCTATTTCTTATTTTGATGTTAAGCACACCAAAATGAGAAATGAGAAACTCCCTATCCTCTAAACTGGAACTAGTCGGAAACACCATAAGGCGACGTGGATAGAGCGCCCCTAAAGATCAACAAGGTCCTGTCAAACGTGAATAAGGGCGACCAAAACGAACCCTTTAATGTCATGTGGTAGGTCAGGCGCCGACCCAGAAAGAGGTGATAGGAGAGGCCCTTCGCCTATAGGGGCGGCACCCTTGTCTTGGGTCCTCCCTCTTCTTCTTCTTCTTTTGGTGTTTAACGTCTGCTTCCACTTAAGTGATATCACAGACAAGACTTAGGAGAGCCGAAGCTGCTTCCTGATTTTTAGAATATGATTTTGCAATCTTTCCATTTTGGCCTTAGGCCATGGATTAGGTTTTAGTGGGAAGTTCTTCCCTTTATTTAATAAAAACACATCGTTGGTAGATGATCTCTTCTGTTTCTGGATTGGTAGATGTCTTCTTTGTGGGATTTGTGTTTTTAGGTGCCAGACCTGTCTTCTCGTGGTCTCCCCTTACTCCACTATCCCACTGGTATTTGTTTTGGCAGAATAGTGTTTAGATGCCGAGCCCATCTGATCATGACTCCCTCTTACTCCACTATCCCGCCAGTTTAGTAGATGTTAGTAGTAAATTAAATAAATAAAGAGAGTATAATAAAGTTGTAGTCAAAATAAATTAAAGGTAATAAAATAAAGTAAATTAAAGTAAAAGTAAAGTAAACATAAAGTAAAGATAAAGTAAAATGAATTAATTAAAATTTATTAGTTAATTAATTTAAGGGTAATAAATAAAATAAAATAAAATAAAATAAAATAAAATAAAAGTAAAAGTAAAAGTAAAAGTAAAAGTAAAAATAAAATAAAATAAAATAAAATAATAAAATAAAATAAAATAAAATAAAATAAAATAAAATAAAATAAAATAAAATAAAATAAAATAAAATAAAATAAAATAAAATAAAATAAAATAAAATAAAATAATTAGAAAAAATAAAAAATAAATTGAAGGTAATAAATAAATATAAAATAAATTTAAGTAAAAGTAAAGTATAAAGATAAAGTAAAATGAATAAATTAAAATAAATGTATAGGATGGTTGGGCTTCCTTCGTGATGACGTTTTTACTCAACCATCCTACGTTGTATGGAGAATTTATCTAGCCGTGACCCTTTCTTATTTCACTAATTTACCTAGTCCAACTGTGTCCATTAGGGTGTGGATTTCTTCGAAGATTTGTAGCTTCAGATCTGGTCTAGGGAAGAGTAAGTTCTTAGTGTTGAATGGTATGTTATTGGTCTCCATCATTCTCACTAAGTCCCGTCTCTCTTCCTTGTAAACCTCGCAGTCTACCAGGACATGGTTGGCGGTACACTCTTCTCCGCACTCACAGACGATGACTTGGTGTTTGTAGTCTCGCAGCCTCTCTTTCACCCTTAGTTTCGATATGAGTCTGCATATATCTCGTCTAGTGTGATTGGTCGCTGTCTTGGTGTAGATCTCGTCATCCAGTCGTAATCTGTATGTGTCAAGTTCAACGAGATTTAATTCCCAGATTGAATTGACCTGTCTTTTGACCATACTGTAGATTTCCGTGGTGCTGTAGTCTATGAGGCGGCGTGTAGCTGTGTCCTTGAGACCCTCGTTGGCGAGTCGATCTGCCTCCTCGTTTCCTTTAATGTTGACATGTGATGGAATCCACACGAGCTCTAATTTGCTTCCCTTCTCTAGGACCCTCTGATATAGCTGCCTGATTTCCAAAATGACTTCTGGTCTTGATTCCGAGTTGTCATTTTGGATTGAAATCAGACTGCTCAGAGAATCGCTTGGAATGACGAACTTGCCGGTCTTTTGATGGGAGATCCATGAAATAGCGTCACGAATGGCAACAAGCTCTGCAGTGTACACCGAACAGTTATTGGGCAGTTTCCTGCTTATTCCCTGTTCCCCGTTTGGCAGGTATATTCCAAACGAGCTGGTGCCCCTTTCAGGATTGCGTGAGCCATCCGTGTACACATGGTCCCAGTCATCAGACGGCCAGTTGTCTTCCAAATGTTCTAGAGAGAAAGCACGTGCAGCACTGGGGTTATTTTTCTTGTCGGTTTTCTGTAGTAGATCTAGATTGACTAGTGGTATAGGGAGCGTCCAGGGGGCGACAACTGGAGGGTCGTGTTTATTTATCACGAGCTCCCCCAGTCGTAGTTCCTTGATCGTTTCTCTGATACCCTGGCTGAAGGTTTTCTTTTTGGGATCTCTTACATATTTTGTCTTTTGTAGACTGAGAAATGTTGGGGATCTTTCACCTAGTTGTGATATCTTGACCCAATACCTTGTCGCCAGTTCTTTTCTTCTTAGGGATAGGGGCAACTCCCCGACTTCTTGTAGTAGTGCCTCTCGCCTAGTCCCGAGCCCTACGCCAGTCGCAATACACAGAGCTTTGTATTGGATGGTGTCAAGCTTGCTTAAGAGTGTTGGCGCACAGTTCATGAAGACCAAAGAGCCGTAGTCTAGTACAGAACGTATTAGAGCACGATATACCATCATTAGTGTAACTCTATTGGCGCCCCACGTACTGCCCGTTAATTTTCTCATTAAGTTTAGGATTTTGGAGCATCTATCTACAGTCCAGTCGATGTGCGGTTTCCAGGTCAACCGTCGGTCAAAGATTACGCCAAGGAACTTGGTTTGGTCTTTGAACTCGATGGTTTTCCCGTTCATACACAGAGTCATTCTGTTTATCCCTCTATCCCTGCTCACAAGCATGCCGACTGTTTTCTTCTCCGAGACTTTAAATCCCCAGTCGTTTGCCCATGTCATGAATTTGTCTAAGGCTCTTTGCATATTCTTTTGTAGTTCACAGAAGCTCGTCCCATTTCTCCATATGGTACTGTCATCGGCAAACTTAGCCAAGTTAGTTTTAGAATCGAGGTAGGACGATTTGTGAATGTCATTGATCATGATGTTGAAGAGAGTGGGACTGATAACAGACCCCTGAGGCGTGCCATTCTAATGTTTGCTCGGCACTCAGGAATCTGCCAACATTCACCTGTATCCTTCTATCGCTCAGAAAGCTTTTAATCCACCGAAACATTATGCCCGTTATACCGATACGTCCTAACTTGAAGAGCAGCCCGTCTAACCAAACTAAATCGAAAGCCTTGGTCAGATCTACGAACACGGCACATAACAGGTTTCCCGAGAGAAGGGCCTGCGACATGACTTGCTGTAGTCTAACCAAGTGGTCCATTGTTGATCGTCCTTTCCTGAACCCACTTTGATTTTCGTCGATCAATCGGTTGCTCTCCAGATAGAACTGTAATCGGATATTAACCATTGTTTCCAAGGTTTTGCATAGTGTGGATTTCAAACTTACTGGTCGATATGACTCTGCCTTGTTCTTCTCTTTCCCAGCTTTCAGTAGAGGTATGACGTTTGCTTTTCGCCATTCTTTAGGTACCTCTCCTGACAGCCAGGATGTGTTGAAGAAGTTTAGTAGTATCGTTTTGGCGTTTCTTGGTAGATGTTTGAGCATGGAGTACTTTACTTTGTCCTCACCAGCCGCACTATCCTTCTTGAGGGAAAGAGCCTTATTTAACTCTCCCTCAGAGAAGGGTAGGTTGATTGGTTCAGCCACTTCATTAGATTCAATTACTAATGAAGGGTGCTGCGAGTAAAAGATTTCCTTCCTCTTCAGAAACTCTGGTGATTGGTTTTCGTCTCGGCTTGCGTCAGCAAAAGTTTTTGCTAGTAGATCTACCTTTTCCTTGCCGTTCGTAACATACTTATCTCCATCTTCAAGGTTTGGTATGTTGAATGATCTGCGTCTCCCGTTCATGGCGTTCAGCTTCTTCCAGACGGCACCCGTTTGCGTGTTTTTATTCAACGCATTACAGAATGTCATCCAGTGCCCACTTTGTGCCTTTTTTATGGTGTCTCTTGCAGCGTATTTCAACTTAAGGTAATTTTGGTGGTTGGCTTCATTGTAGTGACGTTTTCGTAGGCGGAGGGCCTTCCTTCTGTCGTTGACCGCCTTCTGACATTCCGGTGACCACCATGGTTTTCTAGTCCTTGGTTTTCCGCCAGAAGTCTTTGGAATGGAGTCGTTAGCAGCACCTATAATAGAGCTCGTAATGTTGGTAGCGTACACGTCGATGTTGGTATCGATGATATCTTCTTCCTTCCACTCAAGGCAGCCTACACGGAATTTAACCCAATCAGCTTGTTTCATAATCCAATTGGGTCTCCCGTTATAGACTTCCCTGGTTGCTTCGGCCTGAATGCAGAATTCTATCAGGAGATGGTCCTCCCTCGGAAAATTTGGTAAGATAACGATGCAGGAAACACGTTTTCCTGCCATTGGGGTGATATCTGAGACGCAAATTTGTATTTTAATGGCGGCCGATTTTTTGGGGAGAGGCATTTGCTCCTAGTGTCCGCACCTTGAGTCCGCGCCTGTGGTGGCGCCCGATAGCCTCCTCATAAGAGATATAAGAAAGTTTGGACCAGGTGTAGGCGCCATTAAAACTGACCGACTCATCAGTGTCTTAAAAGCACCACTATGTGACCATAATCAATTGTATTATTTTATAATTGAAAGGTTGTCATTTTTATTTGAAGGGAACGCCTTTTTTTCTGGACATTTTCAGAAATCGGAGGCCGGAAACATGATTTTCGGCATTTCAGGCACTTGTGTGGAGCAATTTAGAGGTACCCCCCCCCCCCCCAGAAAGAAAAACATGATTCTGCCACAAAATAAGCGCAATCTGGCGTTGTTTCCGTGGACCAATCCATGCGAGTGCTATGAAATAATGGCATTTCTGGGGGGGGGGGGGGCTGGGGCCTGTACCCCATTGTTAATCCGGCCCTGGTGATAAATGCGAGTGCTATAAAATGATGGCATTTCTAGGGGAGGGGGTTGGACGCAACTTTTTTGTGGGGGTGGGGGTGGGGGCTGGGCCTGTGCCCCATGGTTAATCCGTCCCTGGTCCGACCTCGTGTCAGCTTGAAAGGGTGCTACCCCTTTAGAGCAGGGCTGTATCTAGTGGGGGTGCGGGAGATAAAATGGACCCCCGGAAAAAAAGGCGCCCTGAGAAATGGCGCACTTCACCCAAAAAATGAAAACCTTTCAATTATAAAATAATACACTTGATTATGATCACACAGGGATGCCCTTAAGGCACTGGTAAGTCGGTCGCTTTTAAGAGCGCCCAAGCGCCAATGGGTACCTAGTTCGTTTGTCCTGATCCAAACTTCCTTTTATCACTTATGTGGAGGTTATAGGGCGTCACCATAGGAGCGGATACAAGGGGGGGGGGGCACCAGGAGGAAATGCCCCTCCATAAAATTATGCCGCCCATGAAATATGGCGCTCAGTAACTTTGGCATTATAGTGGCGCCCCACCTTACTGCTACACACGGCCCTGCTTCAGAGACAGTTATTCGGTGAAAGCTAAATTAGTGTGTGACCCTCTTGAGAAATTTCACATTACACATATATCTGAACAAATGTGTAGCGAAACTTACTATACGATACGATGTCATCTGTATATGCCATTGTGATGAATTTACTTGGATTCGTCATGAAGAAACGGCTGAGTGAACCCATATTTATCACCAACATGAAGAGACTGTTATATAGAAAAGCAAGTAGACGACAGTGATTTCCGTGAAATGATGGAAATTGCTGCAGTGCTAGGCCCACGAATGGACGAGGTCCCTCCTTTCGGATGCAGCGTGGAAGAATTCTTATACATTGGTGATGAAAAATCTTGTTTTGATGTCGTGGAAGGCCGAGTTCTTGTGTACAAATTGGCAGTTTACGTAAAGAATCCGTGTGCATTGTTCACAGGTCAACAGAGATTTCACGTATTTTATAATTGATTAGTAATTATAATAAATTGAAAATAAACCACTTTAAATATATTGAAAATATTCTAATACTATTCGAATACAAATTTCAAGACCCGTCGAATATTCGAATAGTATTGGTGTTCGAATATCCGAACACTAGAAAGTACATATAATAAGATAACAGAATGAATAAAATCAAATTTTAGCCAACCTCAGGACCAAGAAGGATTCGATACTCGGCCTGGGGTCGGACCGTAACTTAATTCCCACATTATTGCTCCAGATAAGCAGAGAAATCGTTTGTTTTTAGCCTGTTCTCTGTCCAACTCTTGCAAAAGGTGCAATATCTTGTATGGCACGCGCTTTTCAGCAAGGGGGGTTGGGATGGCCTAGTGGTCTAGAGTGCCGCGCTTCGACCTCTAGCTGGCCGGCCACCTCTGGCTTGCGGCCGTGGTTTCGAGCCGTGGTGTGAGATTATGTGGCATGGAGATAGGGGCGCCTTCTCAACCTCTTGGGTTTCCTCCAGGCGTGCACTCCGGTTTCCTCCCACTGCTAAAGACCCCTACGCGCGTACGAATTATTGAAATAAAATTAAACCATGTGTTAGTCACGAAATGACCTAGTTGTGTTGAGAGTACGTTAAACTAACTCTCTCTCTATCCCTCCCTCTCTCTCTCTCCCTCTCTCGCTTTTCAGCAATGTGTTCAGAAAACATCTAGCCAGAAATGGAAATATCCTAAAGTCGAGAACATACAATTAGTTTACAAATCAAATCTGGGCCCACGAAAACATATACATATACATACATAAATTGACACAAACAAATTACGACCTCTTAAAGGACCTAAGTCCGTAAATCAAATTCTCCAAAATCTTCGACATCGAAAACACGAATTATTGGTCAATTTAAATCAACTGGGAAAATATGAGCTAACATTTGGGACCTAGAAATTGACCCTAATGGGTCGCAAGGCATATAATAATATAATCTGATTGTATATAAACTGATTTACATTAAATTGTTTCCGTTTTGGGTCTAATTTCATATCAGATATTTCCAGCGAAATACGGCATTAGTCTCAACCGAAAAGGTTTCTTTAGTGTCTGGTTATTCCAGTCTACCGCGCATGCCCTAAGATACGATATGGCCTCGTCGTTTAACAGGACTTGTGGAATATGTCTAGCCTCGTTCGTTCTGGTCACTTGTTATAAGTGACGCTGAAACACACTATGGTACACGATTCGTGTACCAACTGTAAAATATTTATTTTTATTTAAATATTGGATATCAGAGGCCTACCATTTCCAGGTAAGATCACAACACCAATGTTGATTTAAATTGACCAATAATTCGTGTTTTCGATGTCGACGATTTTGGACGATTTTGAGTTACGGACTTAGGTCCTTTAAGATAAAATATCTTTTTTAACATTGTATAACTGATTTGAAATTGGAGTAAAAACGGAAACCAATGAATGTAAACCAGTTCATTTACATTCATATTACAGTATTATATGCGTTGCGACCCACTTCTGTCAATTTCTAGGTCCAAAATATTAGCGATTTAGCTCCTTTAATCAAATCAGCACATTATGGAATATTAGGCCTAATACAGTGCGAAATCACAGTTCGATAATATTATGAATAAATTGGAATATTATCGTAAAATGGCTACCGTTACAATAATGGCGTACCGTAGGGCCTACTATGAAGACCCACTCAAAAAAAACCCAAAACAATGTCAACATAAAGATGATTTTAAATTTGTTTCCATAATATTAAATAATCAATTTGAGTACACTTTAGCGATGGCTGAAGATATTTATATATTGACAGAAAATGCAAATAGAAACGTTCCAAGAATATATCCTTTTTTTTGTATTTGCTTCGACAATATTAAGTAATTGCAGATAAACAATTTATTATAATATTAATAATAAAATTGAATAACCTGACACCATGATATACAAAATAGTCAAAATGCTGTCTGCTTTCACAATAAAAACTGTAAAACCTTGTTTTGTAAAATAGGGGATATAGCAGACATGAATGAATTTCTCCTATAAAAGGTGTCTATCTGTAAATAATCTAATTAGTTGTGTATAGATACAGGTGACAATGTTGATACCTGAAGCCAGTTGACATGTATTTTACTGGTAATAAGTAATATAAGATGGCGACACTATGTCTACTATTCTATATTTAACTTTTATCGTATATTGTCATACATCTACAAATAATATATAAACTACCCCAAACAGTGGAAGTAGAAAAAATAAAAAATATATTACCTTCAATTTATTTTTTATTTTTTCTACTTATTTTTTATCTCAACTTATTTTTTTTATACGACGTAGGGTGGGGAAGTAAAAACGTCCTCTCGAAGGAAGCCCAACCACTCTACAACTTTATTTTAATTAATTCATTTTACTTTATCTTTACTTTACTTTAATTTATTTTATTTTATTTAATTTTATTTTTATTTATTACCTTTAAATTAATTAACTAATAAATTTTAATTAATTCATTTTACTTTATCTTTACTTTATCTTTACTTTATCTTTACTTTATCTTTACCTTATCTTTACTTCTCTCGGGAAACCTGTTATGTGCCGTGTTCGTAGATCTGACCAAGGCTTTCGATCTAGTTTGGTTAGACGGGCTGCTCTTCAAGTTAGGATGTATCGGTATAACGGGCATAATGTTTCGGTGGATTAAAAGCTTTCTGAGCGATAGAAGGATACAGGTGAATGTTGGCAGATTCCTGAGTGCCGAGCAAACATTAGAAAATGGCACGCCTCAGGGGTCTGTTATCAGTCCCACTCTCTTCAACATCATGATCAATGACATTCACAAATCGTCCTACCTCGATTCCAAAACTGACTTGGCTAAATTTGCCGATGACAGTACCATATGGAGAAATGGGACGAGCTTCTGTGAACTACAAAGAATATGCAAAAAGCCTTAGACAAATTCATGACATGGGCAAACGACTGGGGATTTAAAGTCTTGGAGAAGAAAACAGTCGGCATGCTTGTGAGCAGGGATAGAGGGATAAACAGAATGACTCTGTGTATGAACGGGAAAACCATCGAGTTCAAAGACCAAACCAAGTTCCTTGGCGTAATCTTTGACCGACGGTTGACCTGGAAACCGCACATCGACTGGACTGTAGATAGATGCTCCAAAATCCTAAACTTAATGAGAAAATTAACGGGCAGTACGTGGGGCGCCAATAGAGTTACACTAATGATGGTATATCGTGCTCTAATACGTTCTGTATTAGACTACGGCTCTTTGGTCTTCATGAACTGTGCGCCAACACTCTTAAGCAAGCTTGACACCATCCAATACAAAGCTCTGTGTATTGCGACTGGCGTAGGGCTCGGGACTAGGCGAGAGGCACTACTACAAGAAGTCGGGGAGTTGCCCCTATCCCTAAGAAGAAAAGAACTGGCGACAAGGTATTGGGTCAAGATATCACAACTAGGTGAAAGATCCCCAACATTTGTCAGTCTACAAAAGACAAAATATGTAAGAGATCCCAAAAAGAAAACCTTCAGCCAGGGTATCAGAGAAACGATCAAGGAACTACGACTGGGGGAGCTCGTGATAAATAAACACGACCCTCCAGTTGTCGCCCCCTGGACGCTCCCTATACCACTGGTCAATCTAGATCTACTACAGAAAACCGACAAGAAAAATAACCCCAGTGCTGCACGTGCTTTCTCTCTAGAACATTTGGAAGACAACTGGCCGTCTGATGACTGGGACCATGTGTACACGGATGGCTCACGCAATCCTGAAAGGGGCACCAGCTCGTTTGGAATATACCTGCCAAACGGGGAACAGGGAATAAGCAGGAAACTGCCCAATAACTGTTCGGTGTACACTGCAGAGCTTGTTGCCATTCGTGACGCTATTTCATGGATCTCCCATCAAAAGACCGGCAAGTTCGTCATTCCAAGCGATTCTCTGAGCAGTCTGATTTCAATCCAAAATGACAACTCGGAATCAAGACCAGAAGTCATTTTGGAAATCAGGCAGCTATATCAGAGGGTCCTAGAGAAGGGAAGCAAATTAGAGCTCGTGTGGATTCCATCACATGTCAACATTAAAGGAAACGAGGAGGCAGATCGACTCGCCAACGAGGGTCTCAAGGACACAGCTACACCCCGCCTCATAGACTACAGCACCACGGAAATCTACAGTATGGTCAAAAGACAGGTCAATTCAATCTGGGAATTAAATCTCGTTGAACTTGACACATACAGATTCCGACTGGATGACGAGATCTACACCAAGACAGCGACCAATCACCCTAGACGAGATATATGCAGACTCATATCGAAACTAAGGGTGAAAGAGCGGCTGCGAGACTACAAACACCAAGTCATCGTCTGTGAGTGCGGAGAAGAGTGTACCACCAACCATGTCCTGGTAGACTGCGAGGTTTACAAGGAAGAGAGACGGGACTTAGTGAGAATGATGGAGACCAATAACATACCATTCAACACTAAGAACCTACTCTTCCCTAGACCAGATCTGAAGCTACAAATCTTCGAAGAAATCCACACCCTAATGGACACAGTTGGACTATGTAAATAAGTGAAATAAGAAAGGGTCACGGCTGGATAAATTCTCCATACAACGTAGGATGGTTGAGTAAAAACGTCCTCACGAAGGAAGCCCAACCATCCTATACATTTATTTTAATTTATTCATTTTACTTTTACTTTATCTTTACTTTACTTTTACTTAAATTTATTTTATTTTTATTTATTACCTCAATTTATTTTTTATTTTTTCTACTTTTTTTATCTTAACTTATTCTATTTTTTTATACGACGTAGGGTGGGGAAGTAAAAACGTCCTCTCGAAGGAAGCCCAACCACTCTACAACTTTATTTTAATGGATTCATTTTACTTTATCTTTACTTTACTTTTATTTACTTTTATTTTATTTACTTTACTTTACTTTACTTTACTTTACTTTACTTTACTTTACTTTACTTTTATTTACTTTTACTTTACTTTACTTTATTTACTTTTATTTACTTTTATTTTATTTACTTTTATTTTATTTACTTTTATTTTATTTTATTTTATTTTATTTTATTTTATTTTATTTTATTTTATTTTATTTTATTTTATTTTATTTTATTTTATTTTATTTTATTTTATTTTATTTTATTTTATTTTATTTTATTTTATTTTATTTTATTTTATTTTATTTTATTTTATTTTATTTTATTTTATTTTATTTTATTTTATTTATTACCTTTGATTTAATTAACTAATAAATTTTAATTAATTCATTTTACTTTATCTTTACTTTACTTTTACTTTAATTTACGTTATTTTATTACCTTTAATTTATTTGACTACAACTTTATTATACTCTCTTTATTTATTTAATTCTATATTTGTTTAATTTACTACTAACATCTACTAAACTGGCGGGATAGTGGAGTAAGAAGGAGTCATGATCAGACGGGCTCGGCATCTAAACACTATTCTGCCAAAACAAATACCAGTGGGATAGTGGAGGAAGGGGAGGCCACGAGAAGACAGGCCTGGTACCTAAACACAAATCCCACAAAGAAGACATCTACCAATCCAGAAGAAGAGATCATCTACCAACGATGTGTTTTTATTAAATAAAGGGAAGAACTTCCCACTAAAACCTAATCCATGGCCTAAGGCCAAAATGGAAAGATTGCAAAATCATATTCTAAAAATCAGGAAGCAGCTTCGGCTCTCCTATGTCTTGTCTGTGATATCACTTAAGTGGAAGCAGACGTTAAACACCAAAAAGAAGAAGAAGAAGTCATCAACAAGTTTATAGCGCTAAGTAAAAAAAAACAAACTATAAAATAAATAAACTAATCATCGATATTGTCCCATCAATAAAACTTTACATAGATATAACTGATTTTGTTTTCAACTGATGACATCTTAAGTAAAAACAAATAAACTATAAAATAAATAAAATAATCGTCGATATTGTCCCATCAATAAAACTTTACATGAGATGTAGTGTTATTGCAGATCAAATTGAAAATATCTATGAAGGATTGTTCAGTAATATTTCATCACCAAAAAGACCATTGAAGGTATGTCTCTTTATGTATATATATTCATGCGTCAATGTAATTACCAGTTCTGTGACATTATATTTGAACATGGTTTTAATAGTTTGTAAAGTGGCAAGAAATGTCAAAGATGACAACTGAACAAATTAATTACAGTTGAAGCAAACTACCTAAATATTGGGTTAACCATGACACGTGATAGTCAAATCTACTGTGGGAATGGGACAACCTATCACCAGCAGATCCATATTTTTATTCTATTTTATATTTCAGAATACTCCGCCATTTACTCCTCCAATGTATCTAAAATCTAACAACCCAATCGTTAAAGAAGACTTTAAACCCACTAGCCTATTCAATTATTTTACCAAATCAGTGTGTTCCGATGATGACATCAACCAACTTATACAAACGCTGGAATCACCCAGGACGTCAATGGCTGTTTCTCTGCTCCAAGAAGAAACTGGATTAGATCTAAACCAATCGATGTACTACCAAATGAAATTCACATGCGACGAAAATGGACTTAATGGTAACAAAGACAATATTGTTAATGGTAATCAAGACAATATTGAAGTATCATCAAACTACAAACAGAGTATTACCTACAACGATGATCTACGACATTTAACTCCAATGGAATTGTTCAGTAGAATGGGTAAAGAACGAGCATATCCAAAACTTGATGATGTCATGGTTACAGACCAACGAGTTCTAGATACAATTTTATCGGAATCTTCTCGACCTGAAGTATTTGCTAGAAATCTTCTCTACAGAATGTTTACCTTGTGTGAGCTCAAGAAAAGTGACGTCTATGGGTGCAGATATACCAATGGAGTCGTTAACAGAAAATTGGATGGCAGTAAAGTGAGAACTATTTTTCAATTGACATATAAGATGCATCCAGGGATTCGTTTTAGCTGGATGAACTGTGTATTGTGGATGAACAAATCTATCAGATACATCTTTACTAGAGTTTTAGTGAAACCAACATTTAATAACTGTGCAGAAAGCTACAAAACAAAGACTGAAACAGAAAACATGATCATCTTGGAAAAAATCAGGAATCCAGACTCTCTGACGGGTAGGAAAGCATCTTCTTATATACTAAATCACCTGGATTTAGGGCTTGGGTAATGGTAATCATATGTAATCATTACATGTAATGGCCATGCAATAAGTAAGAGACGATTTCAAAAGTAATGGAAATGTAATTAATTACATTCCAAAAATCAGGTAATGGTCAATTACTTTTCAGTTACATTTTATGGAACATGTAAATCTAGCCTCAAATTTTATAGCGCCAAAGAAGTAAATTAAGTCTATCTGACTCAAATGTAATTCATACAATTTTAAAAAAGGTTTAAATTAGTTTTAATAAATTATAATAGGAATACGAAGGCATTAAACATTTTCTTTTATTACCCTTATTTAGACATGTAACCTGAAAAGTTGATTTCTGAAAAGATGTATATTGTAATCAAAGAATAGTGCTAATTTACAGTCAATCCTTCTGTCAGTCAATCAACCAATCAATCAGTTAGACTAAAAGTCAATAGTCTTACTACACTTTAATCTTAATCCCAAGGTAACAAGTGACAAACCAAATAATGGCCTTCAAGAATCTCAACATTTTATGGTTATTTATAAATAATTCACCATTAATACAATTATATAGACAAACAATTTGGAATGATTATGTCTTCTGTTAAATTACTTTAAAAAAAATACAGTTATACTTTCAATTTATTTTTCAAGTCATGCAGTGGAAAGATTAGTTTTTGTTACCACTGCGTGACACTTGAAACTTTGCCTTGATGTCATTATATATAGAAATGACAATTCATACCCAAATATATATTATCTTGAATCAAGGATTATTTGGATTTTGAAGATGCATCATGACAGAAAAATAAGAAATGTTTCTATAAAAAATGTTTTTTATTTATATACCCATAAAGTAAAGAGTAATGGTAATTAATTACTTTCAATGTAATGGGTAATGGTAATTAATTGTAGAAAAACCACGAAATATTCCAGAATAAACGTTAAATATAAAGTTTTAAGACCTCACAAAATAAAAATAATTTTAAACCGCCATCTTTTAATTTGTTACTTGTATATTGGGTGGATGATCTTGCGTATATAAAATATGGGACTGGTAATGAGTAAATTATTCATGATGTTAAATTTAATCAAATACAGTCGATTCATAATGCTCAACTTACTCAATTTAATTTATAAACCTATACCTATACTACTATTTTAGTCAACTTGGTGTCTACAATATATCATAGTCTGTGGTCTGACTTTCATCCAATAAAATAGTTATAGTTTTCAGTATTTGTATCTTCGATGTAAATTTACGTGAAAATTGTATTGCAGGTAAAATTGAAGATATCCATGAAGAATTATCCAGTGATACTTCACCACTAAAGAAATCATTGAACGTAAGTTAATATTTTTATCGTGGAGATAATTGCTTTTACCTGAAAAATGTGTACGGGAAACCCAGCTCAGAAACCCAGTTCTATCATACGATATCCACTGGTGATAGTCAGAAAAGTCTAATCCTCTACTGAATGTATGGAAACTAATAATTTGTATTTTTATATTTCAGGATACTCCGCTATTTAGTACTCCCATGGTACCAAGATTTAACAAGCAAACATGTTACTCTAGGTATATATCTTCACCAATCACCGATCCTAATGATCCTTATAACTTTATTGGTTCTCCTGTCCAGAAGAGTTGCAACCAAACCACCCAAGATGAGTGTAACCCCACTTTTCTGTCTGATTACAATACGCGATCATTGTGTACAGATGATGAAACGAAACAACTTCTACAAACGCTGGAATCGTCCAAGACACCAATCACTGTGTCTCTACTCCGAGAAGAATCCACATCGGGTCTAAACCAGTCAATGTCCTACCAAATAGAATTCACATGCGACGAAAATATTGTTAATGGTAATCGAAGCAAGCCAGTCGTGTCTAAAGTATCACCAAACTACAAACAGAGTATGACCTACAATGATGATCTACGACATTTAACTCCAATGGAATTGTTCAGTAGAATGGGTAAAGAACGGTCATATCCAAAACTTGATGATGTTATGGTAACAGAGCAACGAGTTCTAGATACAATTTTATCGGAATCTTCTCGACCTGAAGTATTTGCCAGAAATCTACTCTACAGAATGTTTACCTTGTGTGAGCTCAAAAATAGTAACATCTATGGATGCAGGTACTCCAATGGAGTCGCTAACAGAAAATTGGACCGCAGTAAAGTGAGAACCATTTTTCAATTGACATATAAGATGCATCCAGGAATCCATTTTAGCTGGATGAACTGTGTATTGTGGATGAACAAATCTATCAGGTACATATTTACTAGAGTTTTAGTTAAACCAACATTTAATAACTGTGCAGAAAGCTACAAAACAAAGACTGAAACAGAAAAGATGACAATCTTGGAAAAGGTCAACTTAATTTCAGACCCCAGTGCTGACCCGACCACGCCACTGACGCCAATTAAACTTTTTGATAATAATACAAATATCTTTATAACATTTAACCGAGATGGCAACCAACAACTAGAATCAGTGACACATAATGATACGATAACAGGTAATGGGGAATTTGAAATTGTGACACGTTATGAAATCAACACCTCTTCAGAAAATAAAGCCATGGTACATGATGAACAACTACAGACCACCGCACATCATTGGCAACATCAAACCATTTTATACGATTTGGAATTTGACATAAAAGACGAAGTGCTTATAAGTTCTTCATTTGATAATCTGTACTCAATTTATTTAGCCAAATATATTCCTGGTCCAAGATTACCTGATATTAGCACCCAGCATCAATCTTCAGATGGAAACAGCAATTTAGATGTCACTATATTGCTAGATGATGAATTTCACAACAGCAACATCTGTACCAGATATCGTCAACTATATGGAAGACAATTGGTAGAGATTTCACACAAACAACTTCTAAACATGACTCCAATGGAATTGTGCTGCAAACTAAACAAGACACGCCCTTATCCAAAACTTGACAATTCCTTGTTATTAGATGAGCAAGTTCTAGACAGGATCCTATCAGAATCAACACGACCGGAAATATTTACCAGAAATCTGCTCTACAGAATGTTTACCTTGTCTGAACTACAAAACAGTAACGTCTATGGTCGGGGTTATACAGGTATCATTCGTAATAAAAGATTAGATGGTGTAAAAATCAGAACAATTCGTGAATTAGTATTTAGAATGTATCCCAATGTTAAACTCAGTTGGAGAAATTGTGTTTTATGGATGAATAAATCTATTAGATATATCGTCAAAAAAATTAACATGGGACTTGAAAGTGTTTTGTCTGTGAACAGTTCTTAGTTTTTATAGAAACGGTTACAAAAATACCATGTGACAATTATTCGAAGTATAAATATTAGTGTATTAAATTCTATAGCATTAACTCAATCTTACCCACTTTCGAAATTTTCGCGGGTATAAGGTTGTGTGACTGCTGTATTTATTTCTAGCGCTTGGTTTCTTTCATGATTATATATATATACCGTCTTGTCAATAAAATAAATAGTATATAAAAAGTGCTTTTTCATATAATTATGCATCGCTTGTTAATAAACTTTTGTTCTTGTTATTAGTTTTCTCGATATATTTCAATCCGAATCCTAGTGATTGAAAATAGCAGTTACGCCGTTGCCATGGCAAACCCATTGTCCATTATAGCACAGGTCAAGACGAACACAACGGCAATAAATAACCACAATTTTTTTAAAGTCGCGTAGGCCCAGTTTCCCTTAGGCACATTGTCATATTTTTCTTCGAAGAACGACATATCACTCTATCGACCATACAATGTCGGTCTAGTATGCGTTGGAGATGGGGGGGGGGGCTGGGGAGAGAAAATGTACTTATTACTCTATCGGCACAATACATTGGCCGTCTAGTATGTATGGGCGGGGGGGGGGGCTGTTCTGGGTGGAAATATAAATGGTAAAGGACGGTTATGTGGGGGGGGGGGGGTAAGAAAAAATACTACTTTTGTAAATTTGTCCCGTTTAGGTGTATATCCGCCTTCAATAGCCCTCCCGGAGACACCCCCCATACATTATATTCCTTCTACAAGTCTTAGGAAGGCTGTGCGTTTTTTTTTTATACTGGGATTTTACGGCTGTCTTTGCTTTTTACTAGTTTGTTCCGTTCCTTTTTTGGGTATTTTAAGCATACACCACGATAATATGTAGGCCTATTATGCAACAATTGGGGGTTGTATCATAAGGTCTGTCTTTGAGCCCAAGGGGTGTGGTTTCGATTCACGGGTTGTAGGCTACGTGACAAGGAATAGCCACTGCAACGTTGTTGGTGTTCTCCGGGTCTTCTGGTTCCTCCAACTGATAAAGGCCCTTATGCGAAAGCGAATTTTTGAAATAAAATTGAATCATAATTATGTAAGTCCAGAAATGACCTGTATGTGTCGGGTAGACGTTAATTCCCATATCTCTCCCTGTCACTATAAAACAATTGTCCCGTACATATACAATATACTCCAACTTAACAAAATCAGTCTCAACCTCGTGGGTTACCTCCGGGCACTCGGGTTTCCTCCCACTGCTAAAGACCCCTGCGCGCATACGAATTATTGAAAAAACATTAAACCATATGTTAGTCCCAAAATGACCTAGTTGTGTTGACTGGACGTTAAACCCTACTCTCTCTCTCTCTCTCTCTCTGTCTATCTCTCCCCCGTTCAAGTGGATAAGTTACAGGTCACTATTTTTTAATCCAATTTTGACGGAACTTGAAATATAGGTTGGTATCGAAAGATCTTAATTCCCTTTGATAATGGCATCATGTATCGGACCTTAACTTCATGAATTTTTGACCATGATTGTACGAAAAATCACATTTTAGCTTCAGGACTCTCTAGGAGTCACATATTTTATCCGATTTTGATGAAACGTTTGTTTATAACCCAGGTATCGGACTATAACTCTGTGGATTATATATGGGTGCTAATTGTAGCGTGTGATGATAGTATGTAAAACCAAAGTTGTGGGCCCTCTTGAGGTTCCAATTTATATCCGATTTTGATGTTTATGACTCAACGATATTAATATGGATTGTACGAAAAATTTATATCCGATTTTGATGTTTATGACTCAACGATATTAATATGGATTGTACAAAAAATACTAAGGTTGTGTATCCTATATATATATATAATAGAGGTGACATTTTTTTTCGATTTTTATGAAACTTAAAATATGTTTACACCCCAAAGATTTTTTTAAACAATATTTTATTCATACATAAATGACATAAACAAGTACATGTAATTATATTTATCAATACACATGTACATGGAGTATTAAATAGAGTTCGGCACGAATATTCGCTCGTCGAATACAATATTCAAATAGAAATCATAATATTCGAATAATTTAGAATATCTACATTATTTATTCTATTTGCGTTCAAATATTATTAAAGGCGACTTTCCTTTACATACAGAGCTTTTTTTGACTACTTAAAGTTACATTATTCAAGATATGGATAAGAACTAGCCATTCTTGCTCTACTAATTCGAAAGTAGATGATGTAAAAAGAATAATTTGAAAATTTCATTCAAATTACTCTATTGCAAGCGATGATATTGGCATTTGTAGAAATGGCCGACCTGTACAATAATTTCAACCACGGTTCTGGTTGATCAAAGCTAAGACTCAAAGCGTCTTGGCGCGCCATATTTGATTTATCACTGAAAAGTTTTAATCTGTTTAATATCGGAGCAATCTGATGCCATCCAAAGTTGATTAAGCCCTGGATCAGTTAATTAATGTCTAATTAATACTTAAGAAAACATGTCATGCCCAAATAAAGACCTGCAATAGGCAGATTTAGCTCTTGAATAATGCATGTTTAACTATATATTGTATGTAAGAGGGTTGGGGGGGGGGGTGTTGGCGTGTGCGCAATGTATATCATAAGATTTGTCATTGGGTCAACTGTCGGTTTGCCGGTGGTACGTGACAAGGGGTAGGATCGCATGTCCGACCCAGCGCCGGATTACCCATAGTGGGGGCCCTGGGGCGGACAGGGCCGTATGTAGGATCGTAAAAGTGGGGGTACAGCAGAGTGTTGGGGACGTCAATATAATTATAATGCCCGAGTTACTGAGTGCGGAACGGTGCGTGTGTGTCGTGGGGTGGGGGTCTGGAAGCCCCTCCAACCGACAATTTTGAAAATTAGACTGTCACAAACGCGTTTTCCACCCACTTGGAGCTGCAATCAACGTCTCTCCCGTGTGTCAATTTTGGCAGCGCTATTTCTTATTTTGATGTTAAGCACACCAAAATGAGAAATGAGAAACTCCTTATCCTCTAAACTAGAACTAGTCGGAAACACCATAAGGCGACGTGGATAGGGCGCCCCTAAAGATCAACAAGGTCCTGTCAAACGTGAATAAGGGCGACCAAAACGAACCCTTTAATGTCATGTGGTAGGTCAGGCGCCGACCCAGAAAGAGGTGATAGGAGAGGCCCTTCGCCTATGGGGGCGGCACCCTTGTCTTGGGTCCTCCCTCGGAAAATTTGGAAAGATAACGATGCAGGAAACACGTTTTCCTGCCATTGGGGTGATATCTGAGACGCAAATTTGTATTTTAATGGCGGCCGATTTTTTGGGGAGAGGCATTTGCTCCTAGTGTCCGCACCTTGAGTCCGCGCCTGTGTCGGCGCCCGATAGCCTCCTCATAAGAGATATAAGAAAGTTTGGACCAGGTGTAGGCGCCATTAAAACCGACCGACTAATCAGTGTCTTAAAAGCACCACTATGTGACCATAATCAAGTGTATTATTTTATAATTGAAAGGTTGTCATTTTTATATGAAGGGAACGCTTTTTTTTCTGGACATTTTCAGAAATCGGAGGCCGGAAACATGATTTCCTGGCATTTCAGGCACTTGTGGGGAGCCATTTAGAGGTACCTCCCCCAGAAAGAAAAACATGATTCTGCCACAAAATAAGCGCATTCTGGCGTTGTTTCAGTGAACCAATCCATGCGAGTGCTATGAAATGATGGCATTTCTGGGGGGGGGGGGCTGGGGCCTGTACCCCATTGTTAATTCGGCCCTGGTGATTAATGCGAGTGCTATAAAATAATGGCATTTCTAGGGGAGGGGGCTGGACGCAACTTTTTTGTGGGGGGTGGGTGGGGGGGGGCTGGGCCTGTGCCCCATGGTTAATCCGGCCCTGGCCCGACCTCGTGTCAGCTTGCAAGGGTGCTACCCCTTTAGAGCAGGGCTGTATCTAGTGGGGGTGCGGGAGATAAAATGGACCCCCGGAAAAATAAGGCGCCCTGAGAAATGGCGCACTTCACCCAAAAAATGAAAACCTTTCAATTATAAAATAATACACTTGATTATGATCACACAGGGATGCCCTTAAGGCACTGGTAAGTCGGTCGCTTTTAAGAGCGCCCAAGCGCCAATGGGTACCGAGTTCGTTTGCCCTGATCCAAACTTCCTTTTATCACTTATGTGGAGGTTATAGGGCGTCACCATAGGAGCGGATACAAAGGGGGGGGGCACCAGGAGGAAATGCCCCTCCATAAAAATCTGCCGCCCATGAAATATAGCGCTCAATAACTTTGGCATTATAGTGGCGCCCCACCTCACTGCTACACACGGCCCTGCTTCAGAGACAGTTATTCGGTGAAAGCTAAATTAGTGTGTGACCCTCTTGAGAAATTTCACATTACACATATATCTGAACAAATGTGTAGCGAAACTTACTATACGATACGATGTCATCTGTATATGCCATTGTGATGAATTTACTTGGATTCGTCATGAAGAAACGGCTGAGTGAACCCATATTAATCACCAACATGAAGAGACTGTTATATAGAAAAGCAAGTAGACGACAGTGATTTCCGTGAACTGATGGAAATTGCTGCAGTGCTAGGCCCACGAATGGACGAGATCCCTCCTTTCGGATGCAGCGTGGAAGAATTCTTATACATTGGTGATGAAAGATCTTGTTTTGATGTCGTGGAAGGCCGAGTTCTTGTGTACAAATTGGCAGTTTACGTAAAGAATCCGTGTGCATTGTTCACAGGTCAACAGAGATTTCACGTATTTTATAATTGATTAGTAATTATAATAAATTGAAAATAAACCACTTTAAAAATATTGAAAATATTCGAATACTATTCGAATACAAATTTCAAGACCCGTCGAATATTCGAATAGTATTGGTGTTCGAATATCCGAACACTAGAAAGTACATATAATAAGATAACAGAATGAATAAAATCAAATTTTAGCCAACCTCAGGACCAAGAAGGATTCGATACTCGGCCTGGGGTCGGACCGTAACTTAATTCCTACATTATTGCTCCAGATAAGCAGAGAAATCGTTTGTTTTTAGCTTGTTCTCTGTCCAACTCTTGCAAAAGGTGCAATATCTTGTATGGCACGCGCTTTTCAGCAAGGAGGGTTGGGATGGCCTAGTGGTCTAGAGTGCCGCGCTTCGACCTCTAGCTGGCCGGCCACCTCTGGCTTGCAGCCGTGGTTTCGAGCCGTGGTGTGAGATTATGTGGCATGGAGATAGGGGCGCCTTCTCAACCTCTTGGGTTTCCTCCAGGCGGGCACTCCGGTTTCCTCCCACTGCTAAAGACCCCTACGCGCATACGAATTATTGAAATAAAATTAAACCATGTGTTAGTCACGAAATGACCTAGTTGTGTTGAGAGTACGTTAAACTAACTCTCTCTCTATCTCTCTCTCTCTCTCTCCCTCTCTCGCTTTACAGCAATGTGTTCAGAAAACATCTAGCCAGAAATGGAGATATACTAAAGTCGAGAACATACAATTAGTTTACAAATCAAATCTGGGCCCACGAAAACATATACATACATACATAAATTGACACAAACAAATTACGACCTCTTAAAGGACCTAAGTCCGTAAGTCAAAATTCTCCAAAATCTTCGACATCGAAAACACGAATTATTGGTCAATTTAAATCAACTGGGAAAATATGAGCTTCTGATATCCGATATTTAAGATAAAATATCTTTTTTAAAATTGTAAAACTGATTTGAAATTGGAGTAAAAACGGAAACCAATGAATGTAAACCAGTTCATTTACATTCATATTACAGTATTATATGCGTTGCGACCCACTTCTGTCAATTTCTAGGTCCAAAATATTAGCGATTTAGCTCCTTTAATCAAATCAGCACATTATGGAATATTAGGCCTAATACAGTGCGAAATCACAGCTCGATAATATTATGAATAAATTGGAATATTATCGTAAAATGGCTACCCTTAAAATAATGACGTACCGTAGGGCCTACTATAAAGACCCACTAAAAAAAACCCCCCAAAACAATGTCAACATAAAGATGATTTTAAATTTGTTTCCATAATATTAAATAATCAATTTGAGTACACTTTAGCGATGGCTGAAGATATTTATATATTGACAGAAAATGCAAATAGAAACGTTCCAAGAATATATCCTTTTTTTTGTATTTGCTTCGACAATATTAAGTAATTGCAGATAAACAATTTATTATAATATTAATAATAAAATTGAATAACCTGACACCATGATATACAAAATCTTCAAAATGCTGTCTGCTTTCACAATAAAAACTGTAAAACCTTGTTTTGTAAAATATGGGATATAGCAGACATGAATGAATTTCTCCTATAAAAGGTGTCTATCTGTAAATAATCTAATTAGTTTTGCGTAGATACAGGTGACAATGTTGATACCTGAAGCCAGTTGACATGTATGTTACTGGTAATAAGTAACATAAGATGGCGACACTATGTCTACTATTCTATATTTAACTTTTATCGTATATTGTCATACATCTACAAATAATATATAAACTACCCCAAAAAGTGGAACTGTATCATTCTGATTATATATGTTCATTTATCAAGTTATCAACAAGTTTATAGCGATATGAGTTCTAATAGAAATCTACACACTGTGACAGGTAGAGAAAATTATCAACAAGTTTATAGCGATATGAGTTCTAACAGAAATCTACACACTATGACAGGTAAACATAGAGATATAACTGAGTTTGTAAAAAAATAAACTATAAAATTAATAAGCAAACTAATAATCGATTTTGTCCCATCAATAAAACTTTACATAGATATAACTGATTTTGTTTTCAACTGATGACATTTTAAGTAAAAAAAAATAAACTATAAAATAAATAAACTAATCATCGATTTTGTCCCATCAATAAAATTTACATGAGATGTAATTTTATTGCAGATCAAATTGAAAATATCCATGAAGGATTGTTCAGTAATATTTCGTCACCAAAAAGACCATTGAAGGTATGTCTCTTTATATATATTTATGCGTCAATGTAACTACCAGTTCTATGACATTATATTTGAAGATGGTTTATATAGTTTGTAAAGTGGCAAGAAATTTCAAAGATGACAACTGAACAAATTAATTACAGTTGAAGCAAACTACCTAAATATAGGGTTAACCATGACACGTGATAGTCATATCTACTGTGGGAATGGGACAACCTATCACCAGCAGATCCATATTTTTATTCTATTTTAAATTTCAGAATACTCCGCCATTTACTCCTTCAATGTTTCTAAAATCTAACAACCCAATCGTTAAAGAAAACTTTAAACCCACTAGCCTATCCAATTATTTTACCAAATCAGTGTGTTCAGATGATGACATCAAACAACTTATACAAACGCTGGAATCACCCAGGACGTCAATGGCTGTTTCTCTGCTCCAAGAAGAAACTGGATTAGATCTAAACCAATCGATGTACTACCAAATGGAATTCACATGCGACGAAAATGTTGTTAATGGTATTCGAAGCAGGACAGACGTGTCTGAGATATCACCAAACCACAAACAGAGTTTTACCTACAACGATGATCTACGACACTTAACTCCAATGGAATTGTTCAGTAGAATGGGTAAAGAACGGTCATATCCAAAACTTGACGATGTCATGGTTACAGACCAACGAGTTCTAGATACAATTTTATCGGAATCTTCTCGACCTGAAGTATTTGCTAGAAATCTTCTCTACAGAATGTTTACCTTGTGTGAACTTAAGAATAGTGATGTTTATGGATGCAGATATACCAACAGAAAATTGGACCGCAGTAGAGTAAGAACCATTTTTCAATTGACATATAAGATGCATCCAGGGATTCGTTTTAGCTGGATGAACTGTGTATTGTGGATGAATAAATCTATCAGATACATATTTACCAGAGTTTTATCGAAACCAATCTTTAATGAATCTAAAGACACAAGCTACAAAACAAAAACCGAAACAGAAGGTAGGAAACCATATTCTTACTAGATCACCTGAATTAGGGTAAAACTCAATTGAATAGTTTTACGTAAACACGCCATTTTAAATATAAAGTTTTAAGACCTCACAAAATCAAAATTTTAAACCGCCATCTTTTAATTTTGTACTTATATAATGGGTGGATGATCTGGCGTATATAAAATATTGGACTGGTAATGAGTAAATTATTCATGCTGTTAAATTCGATAAAATGCAGTCGATTCTTAATGCCTAACTTACTCAAGAAAACAGGTACATGTATAGCTTTAAGTATTTTTATATTCGATGTAAATTTATATGAAAATTGTATTGCAGGTGAAATTGAAGATATCTACGAAGAATTATCCAGTGATACTTCACCACTAAAGAAATCATTGAACGTAAGTTGATATTTTCCTTCGTGAAGATAATTGCCTTTACCTACCTTGAAAATGTGTGCGGCAAATAACAGTTCAGAACCTATCATGCGATATCCACAGGTGATAGCCGAATCTGCGTGCATTGGATAACCCACCAGATCATCCCAAACTGCCTATCTACTGCTAGCTCCGTCTGAGAATAGGCCCTAACCTAATTCCTACATCGACGATTTTAGTCGATAACACTGAGTATGCTTTTAGAAATTTTTAGAAGTATTTATTTCTCTTCTATTATCACATTGAATGAAATTAAATATGTGTATTTAGCCGTTATGTTTATGAAAGATGTCAAACTAATCATAGCCAAATCACAAAAACGTTCCCTAATTAGTCAATATGGCGGCGCCTGTGGCAGTTAATTTCACAGGCGGTTTTGTTTGCGAAAACAAATTTTGAAAGATAAACAGTTTACAATGGTAAAGAATGTATTGCAATATTACCCATAGCACATATTATATATCGCTCTTTAGCGAGTGTCAATAAAATGGCGTGTTTACGTAAAACTATTAAAACACACGTGCTAGGCTATTTTTAGTCTGTTGTCTAAACACAGCGGTGTTTGGTCGATAAGTCCCACCCTAAAATGATCACGTGAGCGCTTTAAATGGTGGGTAATCGGGATAGTGTCACTATCTTGGAGGTATGACGTAGTGGGTCGCTGTGTGCAGTATGCCCACAAGATATCAGATGTATGGAATCTAATAATTTGTATTTTATATTTCAGGATACTCCCCTCTTTAGTACTCCCATGGTACCAAGATTTAACAAGCAAACATGTTACTCTAGATATATATCTTCACCAATCGCCGATCCTAATGATCCTTATAACTTTCTTGGTTCTCCTGTCCAAAAGAGCTGCAGTCCAACCACCCAAGATGACTTCAACCCCACTATTCTGTCTGATTACAAGACGCGATCATCGTGTACAGATGATGAAACGAAAAAACTTCTACAAACGCTGGAATCGCCCAAGACGCCAATCACTGTGTCTCTGCTGCAAGAAGAATCTAAATCCAGTCAAAACCAATCGATGTACTACCAAATAGAATTCACATGCGACGAAAATATTGTTAATGGTAATCGAAGCAAGACAGACGTTTCTAAAGTATCATCAAACTACAAACAGAGTATTACCTACAATGATGATCTACGACATTTAACTCCAATGGAATTGTTCAGTAGAATGGGTAAAGAACGGACATATCCAAAACTTGATGATGTTATGGTAACAGAGCAGCGAGTTCTAGATACAATTTTATCGGAATCTTCTCGACCTGAAGTATTTGCTAGAAATCTTCTCTACAGAATGTTTACCTTGTGTGAACTTAAGAATAGTGATGTTTATGGATGCAGATATACCAACGGGGTCGGTAACAGAAAATTGGACCGCAGTAGAGTAAGAACCATTTTTCAATTGACATATAAGATGCATCCAGGGATTCGTTTTAGCTGGATGAACTGTGTATTGTGGATGAACAAATCTATCAGATACATTTTTACTAGAGTTTTAGTGAAACCAACATTTAATAACTGTGCAGAAAGCTACAAAACAAAGACTGAAACAGAAAAGATGGCAATCTTAGAAAAGGTCAACTTAATTTCAGACCCCAGTGCTGACCCGACCACGCCACTGACGCCAATTAAACTTGGTGATGATAGTAATACAAATATCTTTATAACATTTAACCAAGATGGCAACCAACAACTAGAATCAGTGACACATAATGATGACATAGGGACGATAACAGGAAATGAGGAATTTGAAATTGTGACACGTAATGAAATCGACACCTCTTCAGAAAATAAAGCCATGTTACATTATGAACTACTACAGACCACAGCACATCATTGGCAACATCAAACCATTTTATACGATTTGGAATTTGACATAAAAGTGCTTATAAGTTCTTCATTTGAGAATCTGTACTCAATTTATTTAGCCAAATATATTCCTGGTCCAAGATTACCTGATATTATCACCCAGCATCAATCTTCAGATGGAAACGGCAATTTAGGTGTCTCTATATTGCTAGATGACGAATTTCACAACAGCAACATCTGTACCAGATATTGTAAACCACAGGAAGACCAATTGGTAGAGATTTCACACAAACAACTTCTAAACATGACTCCAGTGGAATTGTTCTGCAAACTGAACAAGAAACGCCTTTATCCAAAACTTGACAATACCTTGTTATTAGATGAGCAAGTTCTAGACAGGATCCTATCAGAATCAACACGACCGGAAATATTTACCAGAAATCTGCTCTACAGAATGTTTACCTTGTCTGAACTACAAAACAGTAACGTCTATGGTCGGGGTTATACAGGTATCATTCGTAATAAAAGATTAGATGGTGTAAAAATCAGAACAATTCGTGAATTAGTATTTAGAATGTATCCCAATGTTAAACTTAGTTGGAGAAATTGTGTTTTATGGATGAATAAATCTATTAGATATATCGTCAATAAAATTAACATGGGACTTGAAAGTGTTTTGTCTGTGAACAGTTCTTAGTTTTTATAGAAACGGTTACAAAAATACCATGTGACAATTATTCGAAGTATAAATATTAGTGTATTAAATTCTATAGCATTAACTCAATCTTACCCACTTTCGAATTTTTCGCGGGTATAAGGTAGTGTAACTGCTGTAATTATTTCTAGCGCTTGGTTCTTTCATGATTATATATATGTATACCGTTTTGTCAATAAAATAAATAGTATATAAAAAGTGTTCATATAATTATGCATCGTCTTGTTAATAAACTTTATTTAGTTTCCTCGAGATTATTTTCAATTCGAATACCAGTGATTGAAAATAACCTTGCCCGAGAGTAGCCTAAGCAGGTACGTCGTTGCCATGGCTAACCCATTGCAATAAATAACCACCATTTTCAAAGTCGTTGACATTGCTCTGAAATTATGCAGCCCCATGTTACCTTAGAATACAATGGCGGTCTAGTATGCATTGGAGATGGGGGGGGGGCTGGGGAGAGAAAATGTACATATTACTCTATCGGCACAATACAACGGAACCTCTAGTATGCATGGGGGAGGAGAGAAAATGTCAATATCAAAGAAAGGTGATGTGGGGGGTGGGGTAAGAAAAAAAAACTAAATAAGAATTTCACATTTGTCCAGCTTTGTCCCTGGTACTGAGTGCATGGCGTATATCCGCCTTCAATAAGCCAGTCGGAGACCCCCCCCCCCCCACTATACAGTACATGTATATTCCTTCCCCAAGTCTAAGGAAGGCTAGTTTGTTTATGTCCAGTACCTCTTAAAGCCCCAATACCACTCTAATTGCAACTGAATAATATGTCCAACAATTTGTACTATTTTACAATATTTCAATTAAAAAATGATACAAATTTCATCTTAGCACACCTAATTTTAAAAATAGGAAAAATTCAACTACATGCCGTAGCATGGTTTGAAAAGCCTTACGTAAGCACTTTCAAACCCTCTGGACAAGTAAGATGGGTTATAATGGATAATTTACACAACAGGTAGGACACTCAAACATCTTGTAGTTAGAAAAAGGCTATTTTTTTCTGGACCTGTCAAGCCAGTAAGAGTGTTATTGTCCCTTTAATGGTATTTTTCGTATATAAAAAGGACATGATACAATTCACATTTTGACCGCCGGGGTCACAAAGAACAATGCAAGTTTACATTTTTATTGAAAGACTGATTAGTTTCGATCATTTTCAGCTTGTCTCATTTGACCTTTGACCCTGAATATATAGAAAACGACCCAACAGCGCACTGATTACCATTCGTAATTTATTTTTCGACCCTTCAAAACACGAAAGTCGAAAAGTAGAAGTTACCAAAAAAATGTGAGGCGTCAGCAAGTTATACAAGCATAAGTCTCAAACCATGATGTAGGCTTATAATGCAATAATTGGGGGTTGGGGAGGGGTGACCAAATGGTTAGCGCGTGCGCACTGTTTTTCAGCCAAGTGGTGTGGTTTCGATTCCCCGGTTGTCCGTGACAAGGAGTAGCCAGTCCAACCTTATGGGTTGTCTCCGGGTTCTGTGGTTCCTCCAACTGCTAAAAGCCCCTGCGCGAAAACGAATTATTGAAATAACATTGAACCATAATTAATTATGCTAGTCCCGAAATGACCCAGTATGTGTCGGGTAGACGTTAAACCCCATACCCCTCCCTGTCTCTATAAAACAATTGTCCCGTACATATACAATATACAGCTTGAATGTGTCGCGTGTAACGCGTGTGCGTGAAGTCACAAGGTCTGTCATTGTATCAAGTGGTGGAGTTTCAATTCTTTCCTTAAACGTGACAGGGAAGTTGGGTAGCCTGTCCAAACAGTTACTTCCCACTGCTGAAGACCCCTAAATGCAGTTTAATTATTGTAATAGATATTGCACCCTTTTCTACACACTACCCTAGCACAGTTTTGCATGGAAAACCAACTGGGACAATATTCATTATTCTTGTTTATACATTGCAGTTTGAACATTTTAGACACGATGATTCTTGTTTCTAACTTATGTCAACATTTCATGCACAAAGTCAACATTTCAAACAAATAATTGACATTAAAAATGCATTAAAATAAAATCAGTTAATAAAATAAACAGCCAAACATCCAAATGAAAGAGTATGTTAGGTTGATTTAAAATGTTCATTTAACGGTGTCGTGGCTTACTCAAAAGTCTTCTTCTACTATATTTATCATGCTGGTGATTTTAGTATGATAACACGCTGTTTACAAGTGCACACGAATTTATCTGACGTTTAATGACTTATTACCGCGTTATCTTTGTCTTTAAAATGATTACGGTTCCAAATCAGTATTCACATTTTCATGTCAACGATTAAGTTATTGCATATAATATACTTAATAGACGATGTTTTATTTTAAAATTAATGAAATTGCACATGTTGTTGTAATGTACGTTTATTACAATAATTACATCAATGTTTAATGCTCTACTCGTATATATATATATACGTTCCACCTTGAAAGAAACATGTGCAATTTCGTTCATTTTAAAATAAAACATCGTGCAGTAAGTAAATATACAATAAGTTAATAGTTAACATGAAAAAATGAATATAAACAATATGCAATTGTTTTGTTGAAGCATTAATTTAAAAAAAAAAATGATCAATAGACACTAACTTGTTAATTTCGCGAAGGGGTGTTAACAGTGAGATGAAACCGGGGGACCCGAGAAAATCCACCTTGTTTGACAGACAACCCACGCCTTGTCACTATCAAGCAAAGAAGGGGTGGGTCATTTTGGGAATAAAATACGGTATATCGTCATACTTGTTTTTTCTTTTTTTACGTTTGTCGTCTTGGAAACCAACTGCAAAGCCAAAGAATATGATTAAACAGAGAAGAAATATATCGGGTGTAAAGGGAGATAGCTGGGTAAACATTTCAAAAAATTATTTTCTGCAAAATATCGAATATACGTTACAGTAATCATACTAATGTGCTGTTAGTTGATTCTTAGCTCGTGGACACTCTAGAGGTCACAAATTTGATCCGATTTAAAATTACCACTTTAAATATATCAGATTGAGAGAGAGAGAGAGAGAGAGAGAGAGAGAGAGAGAGAGAGAGAGAGAGAGAGAGAGAGAGCGAGATGGGGTTTAACGTCCACTCGACACTAAACTAGGTAATTTCGGGACTAACATATGGTTTAATTTTATTTCAATAATTCGCTTGCGCGTAGGGGTCTTTAGCAGTGGGTGAACACCGGAGGACCGGATAAAAAGTCACGAGGTTGGACAGGCAACACTACAGCTGACTCAATAAAAGGTTTTATGATACAGCGCGCACGTGCTAACCATTCGGTCATCCAACCCCGAACGTTACACACAACAATGACATTGTCGAAATGCGGACGGATTTGAATTCTGTGACAGAACGAGACGGATAATAGCTCACTGCACAGCGAATACCCGTCGCCATTAACGTAATTGGTGCAGTGCGGGGATATTTTGAATTTGTTTCCATAGTGGAGTGGACGTTAAACCCCATTTCTCTCTCTCTCTCTCTCTCCCCCTCTCTCCCGTTTCCATAGTGTTAAATAATCAATTTGAGTACACTTTAGCGACCGAAAATGCAAATAGAAACTCTCCAAGCATATATTCTTACTTTGTATTTGCTTTGACAATTAAGTCATGTTGTTGATAATCAAATTCAATTGATAAACAATTTATCCTAATATTAATATCTAATTTAACAGATTTAACTATAATATTTAATACCTTGACACCATGATATACTTAATATTCAAAATGCTGTCTGCTTTCAAAATAAAAACTGTAAAACCTTATATAACACAACACAGTTCTATGGATAACAATCACTATATTATAAACACACGACGTTTCGACAAGAATTCACTGGTCGTTATCAAGCATACAATTACAAATGTAGAAAGAAAATTGTGACAGTGTTATATATAGGTACATGGAACAATAATAAGGGAAACCATTAGTTAACAATTATGAAACCCTAGCTTAATTGGTTTTGATTATTAAGCCTTTAGGTATCACTTGGTTGTCCCTACATCTCATTAAGAAGGTTATACTGTTGCATGAACGTATGTACTTCACCTCACACTTTCCTATCTGATTGATTAATTTAACTGCCACATCTCCATATTGATGTCTGATATAATCTTTGAAAGGCATTTAGCGACTGAACATAATATAACACAACACAGTTCTATGGATAACAATCACTATATTATAAACACACGACGTTTCGACAAGAATTCACTGGTCGTTATCAAGCATACAATTACAAATGTAGAAAGAAAATTGTGACAGTGTTATATATAGGTACATGGAACAATAATAAGGGAAACCATTAGTTAACAATTATGAAACCCTAGCTTAATTGGTTTTGATTATTAAGCCTTTAGGTATCACTTGGTTGTCCCTACATCTCATTAAGAAGGTTATACTGTTGCATGAACGTATGTACTTCACCTCACACTTTCCTATCTGATTGATTAATTTAACTGCCACATCTCCATATTGATGTCTGATATAATCTTTGAAAGGCATTTAGCGACTGAACATAATATAACACAACACAGTTCTATGGATAACAATCACTATATTATAAACACACGACGTTTCGACAAGAATTCACTGGTCGTTATCAAGCATACAATTACAAATGTAGAAAGAAAATTGTGACAGTGTTATATATAGGTACATGGAACAATAATAAGGGAAACCATTAGTTAACAATTATGAAACCCTAGCTTAATTGGTTTTGATTATTAAGCCTTTAGGTATCACTTGGTTGTCCCTACATCTCATTAAGAAGGTTATACTGTTGCATGAACGTATGTACTTCACCTCACACTTTCCTATCTGATTGATTAATTTAACTGCCACATCTCCATATTGATGTCTGATATAATCTTTGAAAGGCATTTAGCGAGCTGAACATAATATAACACAACACAGTTCTATGGATAACAATCACTATATTATAAACACACGACGTTTCGACAAGAATTCACTGGTCGTTATCAAGCATACAATTACAAATGTAGAAAGAAAATTGTGACAGTGTTATATATAGGTACATGGAACAATAATAAGGGAAACCATTAGTTAACAATTATGAAACCCTAGCTTAATTGGTTTTGATTATTAAGCCTTTAGGTATCACTTGGTTGTCCCTACATCTCATTAAGAAGGTTATACTGTTGCATGAACGTATGTACTTCACCTCACACTTTCCTATCTGATTGATTAATTTAACTGCCACATCTCCATATTGATGTCTGATATAATCTTTGAAAGGCATTTAGCGACTGAACATAATATAACACAACACAGTTCTATGGATAACAATCACTATATTATAAACACACGACGTTTCGACAAGAATTCACTGGTCGTTATCAAGCATACAATTACAAATGTAGAAAGAAAATTGTGACAGTGTTATATATAGGTACATGGAACAATAATAAGGGAAACCATTAGTTAACAATTATGAAACCCTAGCTTAATTGGTTTTGATTATTAAGCCTTTAGGTATCACTTGGTTGTCCCTACATCTCATTAAGAAGGTTATACTGTTGCATGAACGTATGTACTTCACCTCACACTTTCCTATCTGATTGATTAATTTAACTGCCACATCTCCATATTGATGTCTGATATAATCTTTGAAAGGCATTTAGCGACTGAACATAATATAACACAACACAGTACTTTTAATATTGCATATGCACAGATTTTGTGTTCCACCGTCGACAAATTCATCCAACGACGAAACTAAAAATTACAGCCATTTATTTAATCATATCGATTTGTTCCACCTCTACTAAACAGGTAAATGCAGTACTCTATTTTGACCTCTCATTCGTTCAGTCATTTTCTGGCCGACATTGCATCCAATGTTCTGTCGTTTTAGGCTATTTCTTACTCCACTTGGATGGGCTTTCATCCAAAGTTACGCCCACTAGACATTTTGCATATTAATGCTCGAAACGATTCTAAATTGTCAGTTTTAACCCAATGTTCATTATTCGTAATCATGTATTTTGTGTTGTAAATTTACATTAATTTAATTTTCAGATAAAATTGAAGCAGCACATTTAAATGTTTTATCAAGAAAGAAGACGTTGAAGGTAAGTTGATAATTTATGTACGAAGGTAAATGGTGGCGTTCGTGTTCGTATAATAGAAAATATTGTTGAGGCTACCTTATCCCATTTGAGACATCCATATTCCTGAAGTTAACGTGAAAGCCAAATCTACTTGCGTGACCGGGGCTACTTACTATTACTACATGGTTTCATTCGATAAACATCGACAGATCCTACGCATCTAATCCCGACTGTATGACTAATTCCGCCGTACTGGAACTATTTTAAAGGTCCCGGAAAAAAATGGCTGCGTCCATGGAGATTTCTGTGGAGAGTGCATTATGTCAACAAACGTGTATTGAGTCTAAAACTGTTTATTTTATACTTCAGGATACTCCACTATTTAGTGCCTCCATTATACCAAGACTTAACAAACAAACATGTTACTCTAGATATATATCTTCACCAATCACCGATCCTAATGATCCTTATAACTTTCTCGATTCCCCTGTTCAACAGAGTTGCAGCCCAACCATACAAGATGAACGTAAACCCACCAGTCTCTCAATATCATCCGATGATGACATTAAGAAACTTCTACAAAAGATTGAATCAGATAAGACGCCAATTGTTGTTTCTCTGCTCCAAGAAGAATCCGAAACTGATCAAAACTACCGAATAGAAAACGTTGTTAACGATAATCAAAACAAGAATGACGTGACAAAGGTACAAGTATCATCAAACCACAAACAGGGTATTACCTACAACGATGATCTACGACATTTAACTCCAATGGAATTGTTCAGTAGAATGGGCAAACAGCGATCATATCCAAAAATTGACGATGTCATGGTAACAGACCAACGAGTTCTAGATACAATTTTATCGGAATCTTCTCGACCTGAAGTATTTGCTAGAAATCTTCTCTACAGAATGTTTCCCCTTTCTGAGCTAAAGAATAGTAACGTCTATGGATGCAGATACTCCAATGGTGTCGTTAACAGAAAACTGGATCGCAGTAAAGTGAGAACCATTATTCAGCTGACATATAAGATGCATCCTGGAATTCCTTTTAGCTGGATGAACTGTGTATTATGGATGAACAAGTCTATCAGGTACATCTTTACTAGAGTTTTAGTGAAATCAACTTTTAATGACTGTGGAGAAATTGTAGCAACACCAATCCAAAGCTATAAAGCAAAGACTGAAATAGAGAAAAGGTCTATATTCGAAAAAATCAACTTATTAGGAGATCCCATTTCAGATCCGACGACTCCACTAACACCAGTTAAACTTTGGAATGATAGCAATACCCATGTCCGAAATGGGAAAGCTCTATCTGTGACACGAGTAGAATCATTCACACAAAAGAATGTTACCAACACGATGAAAGGAAATGACGAGTTTGAAATTGTGACACAGAATGAATTCTACATTCCATCAGGAAACGATGGACATGAAGCGTTGCCACAGAATGATGTATTTGACAAGATGATAGATAATGGCGGATTTCAAACAGCAAAACACGATGGTGATCAACTTCAAACCACTACACACGATGATAATCTTCAAACCACAACAAATGATTATCAACTGCAAACCACAACATTATACGATTATGATCTTCAAATCATGACACACGATTTTGAATATGACATAGTAGGACAAGAAGACGAAGAGCTTATATGTTGTTCATTTGAAAATCTATACTTAACGTATTTAGCCAACTACCAACCCATAGAAATATATTCCCCACTTCCAAGATTGTCCGATATTGTGACACAGCGCAAGTCGTCAGAGGGAAACGGCAATTTAGGTGTCTCTATATTGTTAGATGATGAATTTCACAACAGCAACATCTGTACCAGGTATTGTAAACCACAGGAAGACCAATTGACAGAGATTTCACACAACCAACTTCTTAACATGACTCCAATGGAATTGTTCTGCAAACTGAACAAGATACACCCTTATCCAAAACTTGACAATTCCTTGTTATTAGATGAGCAAGTTCTAGACAGGATCCTATCAGAATCAACACGACCGGAAATATTTACCAGAAATCTGCTCTACAGAATGTTTACCTTGTCTGAACTACAAAACAGTAACGTCTATGGTCGGGGTTATACAGGTATCATTCGTAATAAAAGATTAGATGGTGTAAAAATCAGAACAATTCGTGAATTAGTATTTAGAATGTATCCCAATGTTAAACTTAGTTGGAGAAATTGTGTTTTATGGATGAATAAATCTATTAGATATATCGTCAAAAAAGTAAATATCGGAATGTTATAGTGTAACATTCATGACTATGTGACTTAATCGTGCTTTGTCTGTGGATATTACTCAGTATAGATGGATTATTGTGTCGAATTATTCTTGAAAATTAACGATCATTTCGTTTATGAATCACCATTTCATACGTTCTTGGTTTGTGTTAGGTACATATGTTATTGTGTGTGTGTGCTTTCTTAATATCAGTGTATTAATAATAATAATTTTATAGCATTTACATTATCTTACCCACTTTCGGATTTTTCGCCGGTCTAAGGTTTTTTGACTGCTGTAATTATTTCTTTCTAGGTTGTGTCATTTGTAAATAAAATGAATAGTATAGAAATATAAACTATTTTGTCCTTGTTATTTCTTTGCCACGAAATGCCCCTGTCCGTTGATGAATTTTACTATTTGGGTTCAAGATGCAAATAACGCGGTTTTTTGACTACAGTGGACTGGATTGGGAACTGCACTAACCCCACCCTTCCCGAGCAATTAATAACCACATCCAATTGTTTTTCATATCGCGTTCAGACTTGTACAGAAATGAAGCTGTCTTGGGTTAAGGAAAAACCACATTGGTTCCCAACTGAACATCATATTGGGTCTAGATGTTGGTATTGAAAATGCTATTGCCCTGGGTTAGGGGAAGACAAATAGGTTCCAAGCTTGAGACTATAACTAAAAACATTGCCGCGTTTTGTTAAGGAAAGACCATCGCCCCCCCTGAAGTGTTTGGACTGAAAATCATATTGTTTCCAGTTGAACAAACCCTCGTCCCAGGCTACAATCTATTACGCTTACAATGAAGTATGACCAAGTCCCAAACTTCCGGTCCCATTTATTTTAAAAATTGGGCAACATAAATCATATAATTGTAAAAGAATGTTTGGATTATATTACAGCACCAGCTGTTTAATGAGACAGCAAACCACTGAAATGAAATCCTTCACTGCTTTACAAGTGCTGATTGCTGAGTCGTTATTTTTTTTTGGGGCCCGCTCTGATATGTGGACGTGGGCTAACCTGCTTTGCCATTTATCATAATACAGCCATTTCATATTTCATTCTCTTCAATTGAAGCTGGGATGTGGACGTATATTGAAGCGCTAGCGATGCTCTCATTAGAAAACACTATGAAGCAGAACATTATTAGTCTTCGTGTTTCAATGGATTTATTGATCTCCAAAGCATAGGTATAGACATAAATATCAGTGAAATCGGGGATCTTACAGACGTGAATTTTATGAACGATAACATGTTTTATTGCGGCCATTTTGACTTTCTCAATTTTTAGAGGATATGGCTGGGGTGACGTGGTGGTTCCCGCAATTTTTGAAATAAGCATATCCACAAACTCCCTAGGGCAAATTGTTATGCTTCTTTCCGGAAGTACAAAACTAGACCAAGACACACGAAAAGGGAACCATAATAAATAAATTCTATGATAACAGATACACAAAAAGATACGCAACTGATGGTTTTTCACTCGAGTTCCATGCATAAAGAACCGACCCAAACTGAGTTCCAAGTCAAACCGCGACACCGGGTCCTACGTCATCCTCAAGATTATGTCCTTTCATGGATGTCGTAAAACAGTGGCTAATATTATTACGACCCACCAATTTCATGTAGTATTAAAGCGCGTATATATCTGTTAGACCCTAGTTCAAACAGACGAAAAAATTAGTGAAGAATGTATATAATCTGATTAATATCCATTTTTTAAAAAAAACATTATCTAATAAAATATGATCCCTTAAATACATGAACAGTCTAAATTGGTTGACAGTCGTTTACGCTTAATTAGTCCTTAAGTTTTGTCGTTTGTTAATTAGCCAGTATACATGTATTACTAATTACATCATAATCGTCTTGTATAATATAGTTTTCGTAGGGCGTCCGAAATCATAGAATACACGACTCGTGTACATATTTTAAAATGTTTGTTGTGTCTTAAACATTAATTTAAATGGACCAATATTAAATTCTACTTCGTGTTTGTAATTTCGAAGATTATTTAGCTTCTGAATATTTTCTATTTTTTGTAACTTATCTTATCAGTCACATCTCTCCATCTGGTTGAACAAGTCACTAAGAAACGTGTGAAAATAATCATTTATTATTATACAATTATCACCCCTGAAGAAGTTGCCATCTTGCTCTTTGCTTTTTGATATAATGAATAAGAAGACGGGCACATAACACAGAAACAATCTGAAAATAAAACAAAATGTTAGTGATTTTATGGGTTAAAAAGGTGCTTTTCATTTTGTGTGGTGTTGTTTTGTTTATTTTTATCACGTACAAGTTATGGATCGAAACAACGCCACTTGACCCACTAACAGATCTTATGATCTTAAGCGAACGTTTAAGACCACTCAACCGCGGGGATCCGAGGGTGTGTCAAAATATGCTTACTTGGGGAGTTATAACTGCTATAATAGTCATGGCTATAACTGTATTATGATCCGTAAACCATCTCTCTATAGCTTTCATACAACCAGTCGTGTGTATCTTATACATCACGTCATCGATAATCTGAAATATTCCAATGGATAATATATGATGCATAATGGAACAAAAACCGAAGTTTATTTTAAAAACATATACAAACTATAGCATGACTTAGTCTGGCTAAAAGAGTAGCAGGTTAAGTTTCCAGCGCATAATTTGTCTCCACAAATAACTTTTTTATTTCACCAATGTTTATTGACAAAAAAACCCCAACAATTTTTTTTATTAAAAATGTACACATTTATGTGTTTTTGGTTACTATGGAGTCTTGCTTTATTTATTTCAGTTATGTTTAATCACAGATTATGAATGTAGTGGTATATACAAATTTCAAAGGTAAATATATTAATTTTGTCTTTGTTATATTTATTCTTAGTTATGTCATTTGTTCTGATATTTCGACCGGTTACAATTTCGTCTTGATGTACAGTCTATTATTGGAATTTAAAAAAGTTAGTCTATGATCGTCTCTTGTTTTCGTTGGTAATATTTACAATATGAGATAGATATATTTGAAAGGACTAGGGTAGAATACTCTAACCCAGAGGCATCCCATGAACGCCGGCCCAAATTAGTCAAAGCCGACCGTCTTACCCTGAAAGCAGCAAACCTTTGGCGATGCCGGTCTGAACAGTCTAATGTTCAACTGACTTGAATCACGACAATGCAATATTAAATAGAAGCGATTCAAATATTAAATTTAAATTAAATTGCCGTTGTTAGAAAGTATGTATTCTTTACATTCTAGTTACGTCATCAAAGAAAATTTGTTTTAAATTGTAAATATCACATGGAAACCATCGTAAGAATTGTTAAACAAACATACCCGACTATTTAAAATACTAAAACCACACATAGTATTTATAACATCACCCTATAGATAGAAACATTAAATTATATACTTGATTGTTCATAACGTGTGTTACATTATCGTTTAATAACAAAATTATCATAAATAGGCACATTGCCAAAGTAAAATCCAGTAAAACAAAGAAATAAAATTTAAAAAAATCTAGAGGGCAACTTATTGTTTTTTTTTAAACTCATCTATTCATAAAGTTATGGCGACCAGCTTACTTACACGACACACACAATCAATAAAACGGTGAAAACCAGTTGGTTTGTTGGTCAGTTATTTGAAGGTTGTTTCGGAAAGACACACGAAAAGGGAACCATAATAAATAAATTGTATGATAACAGAGAAACAAAAAGATACGCAACTGATGGTTTTTCACTCGAGTTCCATGCATAAAGAACCGACCCAAACTGAGTTCCAAGTCAAACCGCGACACCGGGTCCTACGTCATCCTCAAGATTATGTTTTAACATAATCACGAAAACAGACTTTCTTTTGGAACCGGGAGTGTCTATTCCGATATGATTAAAATGAACTGTAAATTTCGATGCCGGTTGGAGTGACGTATTGCAGTTATAGATTAAAAAGAAGTTTGATATAAAACAAGTACGGTCGCAATATGGACCAGAAATTGACCAAGTTGTTGGATGAAATTCAAAAATCTAATTCACCAAATCGATGCACCATTGTTTCTTGTCGATGGGACTTGAGTTGACAGGGCCTTAGGCTTTCTCTAAGAGTGCCATCCCAAGCACAAGATGAGAAGCGGTTAGCGACCAGGTTCAGGCACAACAACAGTGGTTGTAAAGGTACAAATCACGATTTTATGGAATACAATTACTGCATATTACTGAGCGACGTTTCGACTTTCGACTAGGTTTCTCTAATCATGGGATATAGTCGAAACCTCGCGCAGTAATAATTGTAATTTATAGATGGTCGTCGTATCGACTGTTTCGATCAGTCGGTCCGCGAACCCAGTAGACAATTTTAAACAATCGCCCATTATAGCTATATTCAGTGGCTGGTGAAGTAGGATATTCGAAAGGTAAAATAAGTTAGACCAGGGTCTTTTCAGTAGCTTCAGCTTCTAAAACTATTGAAAAACGTCATCCAGCAGGCAGGGCAAACCGAAGCTTACTATTTCTGACGCAGTTTCCCCTTTAATTAATCCAATTAAAATTATATCTTTGTTATTTTCCTAGTTGATGTGACACGTTCTACAGAAACTTCTCAAAGATGTTGTTAGTGTAAATATGAACATCGTAATTAGACACATAGACAGATAAGTTCCCACAGCTAACCAACCAAGTTACAGTCAAGCAGATTAATAACAGAATCAGACGAGTCATAAATATATACAATGTACATGTAATTTTAATAAGACGGGGTTGGTAGTGAAGTAGAAATAGTAATTGGTTTTAATATTAAAATAAACTTACTTTTTCTAAAATACAACATGACATAGGAACACCACATTTAAAGGGGCTGGGATTAGTTCGTGTACAATTATGATACATATTTATCTGCCATCCTTTATAACCTTCACTATCATGGCTATAACCACAACATTTTAACTGAAAACAGAAGAAGTAAAGTGCTAAAAGTAAACCACCATTGTGTTAATTCGGTTGAAAAATAAAATGAAATAGCGTTAAACATTATAATGCCAGCTTTCCATGACCGTTTTCGACGGCGAAAAATGAATGCGTTTCCGCGAGCGATAAAAAGCGCGAGGTAAAAAAGGCTTAGCTTATTCGCAGCGTATGGCTTCCATGACAAACGTCAACGAACGAAAATAATGGAAATAATGGAAACAAGTGGCTACGATACCGTATAAAACATATATGAGTGAATCGACACATCTTTGTTTGCGTGAATTTTCGAATTGTTAAAAAAACCCAGCCGAAACGAGAACGGGTAAAACCGAGACTCAACTTGCATTGCATTCCTGTTCCAGATTCATGTGACTATACCAAATACATTTATTGGAAATAAATACCCGATAAACACTTTCGTGGGAATGAATCTATAAAAACCAAATAGAGTCGACATTTAAAGTTCACATGATACATTTCTGATTAAAATTATATTAGATTTATTAACCGATAAATAGTGACGATTTTGTACAAATATCGCTATAAATACAAGATGTTACAATGTAAAGCTTACTGATTTATTTTTTAGTCACAACAGGTGTGAAATTGTTATAAGTGGCATTTTAGAAATTTTATTAGTAACTTTATTGAGCTCGACGATCCTCTCAATATATATGACGAGGCGATAATGTGTGAAGTGGTAACACGAAGGAATAGCCATTTCATACAACATAATATTAGTACACGGTGGAAATACAAATTTAGCAATACTAATTATATTACGGATAAACAAAATAATTACTGCAATTACTAGATTTTGTGAATTCAATAGAAACCAACATAATGAACAATTGCTTTAATTGATCGACCACAGTTTGGATTGTTTTAGGGGCTTGAAATAACTAAGTCTTAAACTCAATATTATCTTAAGTCTTCCACATTGAAAACACGAATTATTTGTCAATTTAAATCAAAAATGATGTTGTGATCTTATCTGGAAAAAGTGGCTTCTGATATCCAATATTTAAGACAAAATTATAAACATTTTACCATTGGTAAACGAATCGTGTACCATTAGGCGTACAGCGCCTTTTGTAACTAGGGATTCGAAGAACGAGGCTAGACATTCCACAACACGTCAAACGGTAACGTCATATTCTTATCGGGAGAACATTCGCAATAAACTAATATAACCAGACGCCAGAGATTGCCATTCGATTGACACTCCTAGTGTATTTTGCCGAACATAACTGATTTGAAATTAGAGTAAAAACTGAAACGATTGAATGTAAATCAATTTAAATGTATATACATTAAGATTACATTTCTATATTGTGTTGCGACCAATTTGTGTCACAAATATTAGCATTTAACTCCTTTAATCTCCATTTTAGCCTACCTCTGTCTGAATTAAATCTAACCAGTCTTTCAAATGTTGATCATCGTGATATCGTTTAACCGCACCTTTAAGCACATTCTCGGGTACAGCCTGAATATATTTTCTTAAAGAAGTGGTTTGATAAAAGAAGACAAGTACAACAGCTAGAGCTATTTCAATAAATAACACAACAGTCATGCTATAGTGAAACTGAAAATAAAAACATTTGCAACTTTAATTATTTGTACAGTGGATAAAATTATACTAAGGCACGGCACGATTTGAATTTCAAAATTTGTTGTACATGTATTAGTTTTTAGTAATACTAGTTACATTAAAGTGACGCAGTATTGGGTATTTTCTTGATGGTAAGATAAATAGTGTAATAAGTCCTGTAATGTACGTTTTGTGTACCCGTAACAATAAGACAAATCGTGTGACCCACCATCCCATCCCATACCAAAACTATATTACTCGGTAACCATTCCATACCTCGCCATATTGTTCGTCATTGTAAAATGAATATCACTCCAAAACTGGTCCAATGTAGTACATGTACATGTAGTTACAAAAGTTTGCATTTTGAACCCGATATGGATCAGATTACAGGATCATTATCAAATCTGGTCAGCATCCAAGTTTTCCCTTCCGATAAGCTTCTGACTATGGCTATTTTTATTTCTATGCAAACCTTTTGCGTTGGTGCATATTCACACTTTTCGTTTCGTAGTTATCTTTAAATTTAGAAAAGATTGTCTTATATAAATCAACATGTAATGCCTATCGATTTCTTGCAATCTAATAGAGCACGACACAGATTTGTATCGCCGTATAGACCATAGAACTCCCCTTCCTGGTTTACAAACTTAATTAAAAATTAGGAGGGAATAAGCAAACAAGGACAATAATATATAATCGAAACACTTTGAAAGACATAGCTGGACCCAGTATGCATCCGTTTCTGACTGTAAATTATACTTTTCAATCAAATAATGATTTAGAATGTATCAAGTAATGCGTAAAATTGTAACACGTTTTAAAACCCTTTCTTTCTTCTCGATTTAACAAAATATTTTTTATTCCCTTCAATACACCAATTATTAATTTATATGACGTTTTATAAGTTTTCACTAGAACAAACAACTGAGTTCTCGATGGATAGATACGTATTATATAGTATGCCGTGATACTAAATTATTCTACTGAACAGTTTAAAGCAGTGATTATCAACAAATGTGCCGCGAAATTTTGAACGGCACACTAAGAACATTTTTGCTATAGGAGCCAGCTATTTGACGGATGAAATTCGAAACACTGTAATAAAGTAAGTTCATACATAGCTGTGTTTTTCTTTATTTAAACATGCATTATTCAAGAGCTAAATCTGCCTAGTGCGGGTCTTTATTTGGGCATGAAATGTTTTCTAATGTATTAATTAGACATTAATTAACTGATTCAGGCCTTAATCAACTTTGGATGGCATCATATTGCTCCGATATTAAACAGATTAAAACGTATCAGTGATAAATCAAATATGGCGCTTCCAGACGCTTCGAGTCTTAGCTTTGATCAACCAGGACCGTGGTTGAAATTATTGCACAGATCGGCTAAATCTCCAAATGTCAATATCTTCGCTTGCAATGGAGTAATTTGAATGAAATTTTCCAATTATTCATTTTACATCATCTACTTTCGAACTAGTATAGCAAGAATGGCTAGTTCTTATCTATATCTTAAATAATGTAACTTTAATTATAGTCATTACATGTGTCTATGACTAGTCTGTGTCTACGATGTTATGCCGCCCATGACTTGCCTTGCAATGTTTTTATTTTGGAAAATTCAAATATTTTTCAGATATAATTAGCCAGGTGTGCCGCTATTTTGTCAGGTGTTTCAAAGTGTGCCGTTGGCTAAAAAAGGTTGAGAACTACTGGTTTAAAGGGATAGGGGTAAATGTAAGGCTTGAGGAATCTTCAATAGAAGTGTTGATCTTGCTTTAACTTCGTGTAAAACTCCCAGTCGTTGAGGTTGATTAAAAGCCCTTTCAGTTAAAATGAATAAAGCTAGTAAGATTACCAACGTTAAAAGTAATGAATCATGCAGAACGTAGTGGATATAATTGGATAAAAAATGTTATGTGGGAAAATATGCCCGAACAGCGGTGTTTCCGCCTACTCTTCATCGAATACTAAATGACTGTCTACGAACCATTCCAACGACTTGACACTCTTCCTTGTATTCTGGCAGCAGGTCGACAAAACTAGAAATATAGCCCTTCTTATGTTGTTTTGATGGATAATATTATACATGTATCTTCAGTATGTGTAGATATAGAATCAGGATGGCGCTATTAGAGAAATTCAAATATTCAAGATGGCCACCATGAAGAATTTTCTGGTTATTTACTTATGTAAAATTTATAAAGGGGGGTCATTTTGACTATAAAATATAAAATCATAAGTCTCCTACAAAGGCGTATAATAAATAATATGTTGAGTTAAAGGGTTTCGGTATCCCCCACCCCCTACTTCAGATATCAACATATATATTCGGCTTTCCCGAAAACCTACTGTTTGACCTATTATACCACACTACTAACGCTAACATCGAAATGTCCAGCCAAATGTGAGCGCCATTTTAAACATAGCCGTCATATTGAAATGCCTTTTGGTTGGAACAAATTTGTATGTTTATATCTGAAGGGAGGGATACTCAAGCCGAGGTCCGAGATAATCTTTAACGAATTTTACTCAACTAAATGACCAGAAAACGCTTACGGTGGCCATCTTGACTATTTCAATTTCCCCAGGGACGCCAGATACACTTCATCCGGATACTGAATCTACACGTATTAACGATAATCCACCAAAACACATTAAGTGGTCCGTACTATTTGGATCAAGGCTTAAACTTGGGAATGGCTGTCGGAATATTGTTAGACCCCCGTCCTGCATCACTGACAAGAGGAACCAATGCCGAGCTATAGTGTAATCAGTCTTTTAAGAGTTTTTGCAATGACCATAAAATAATATATTGTTGAATTTCAATAATTTTTATAATGGCCGATACATTTACAAACCGATGCTATTTACACCCCTGCTATACATAGATAATCGATAATGACAAATGAATATACTTAAAATTTCAGTCAAATTACTTTATTCCGAGTGAAGTTTTGACATGAAAAAGTCCACTGTCAAGTAGCATTGTTGTTATAATAAACGAAGTTGTCACTATTTTTCTTGAGTGACATCGAGTTTAACGTTGATCAATTGTATGGTGCGGGTGTTCTAATCCAGTCAATATTCAAGTCAACCAGCTGACTTGGGGATTGATTATGATGTGTAGTCTGAATAATAATTCATATAACGTTAAAAGCCATACTTACTAATTTCAGAAGGAAAGTGTTCTCTCGAATAGAACCAACACAGCCTATAAATGTTATCAGCACCATGACGATTCCAAAAACACACACCAAAACAGCCGGATCCAAAAATAAGTCAGAAACATCACTCACTAATTTGTTTCTTTCGAACAATACCCACGATGCAAAGGCCGTGATAGTTATACCTGCAATCTTCAAAACAACAGCACCCGTTTAAACACACAGACACAACTTTCGATTTGCTTACTCAATATGATCCAAAGTCTTTTACATTAAAACACGTCTTATTTGTCAATTTAAATCAACATGGGCTTCTGATATCCAATATTTAACACAAAATAAATATGTAACCAATGGTACACGAATCGTTTACCATAATGCGTTTCAGTGCCATTTGTAACAAGGGCCTCGAAAAACGAGGCTACACATATTCCACAAGTCAGGTCAAACGGTGACGTAGTTTTCAATTCTGGAGAGCATGCGTAATAAATACCATCATGCAGACTGGAATAACCCGACGCTAGAAATTGCCGTCGACTAAGACCTTTGACGTATTTCGCCGAAGAGAACTGATTTGAAATTAGTGTAAACAAATGGGCACGATTGATGTAAATCAGTTTATATTATTTCATATTACATTATTATAAGCGTTACGACCCGTTTGTGTCAATGTGTAGGTCCCAAATATTACCGATTTAGCTCCTTTAATATCATGTACCACAATCAATAAAGTTAGCTACATGTATATATTTACACTACCTTAACTTATCAGTAAGACCATGTGTTGTGACATTGTTCTTAAATGAACTACATATCAATAATTAGAAACACAGCTGACGTAGGATCATATAGAAACAATCCCCAGTTGGTAGTAGTAAATAAAAAATATAATTAAATACACGTATTATTTTAACCAAGTCGTATATCCTTTATAATAACATTTCAAATGCATAGTATATCAAGTGTTGAATCAAACTGTATATTATATCATGAAAGGTATACAAAAATTTCGCTACAGTGAACTACATAAAATGTATAGCCAAATCATTGATCCATACCCGACACATTAACTGTATATAGATCCGTCTGTACTCAGAACGATTGGTTGTCAGGCAACGAAACATACATCCGCAGCAGCTAAATCGTGCGGGCGGTCGCAGGGGCGCAGATCGCCAAAAAATAGTGGTGGGGACAGTCCATGGGCCGTCCAGAAAGAAGACAAAGGGAAAGGAAACGGGCAGAGTGGATAAGAATGTTCTGTTCTTTAGTTTTAAATATTTTAATCGACAAAAAACAATCAATAAAGTGTTTAATTTTTTAAAAAATGCTCTCTGAACTATTTTGTTAATAGTAAAACCTCCCCAAAATCACCGAGAATGCATATTTAGACACCATTTTGTAACAAACATTAAAATAACTGTAAAAGGTCCACCCATCCCCAGCAATATGACATCATCGTTTGACATGATTTGTGGAATTTATAGGTCTAGCCTCTTTCTTGGAGTCCCTTGTTACAAATGGGGCTGAAACGCATTATGCTACACGATACACGTACCAATGGTAAAATGTTTATTTTGTCAGATAATGTAATACTCGTAGTTTCTTGTCAAATGATGAATGTTGCAATGGTTCACGCCCATTCTATTTGCAGCATTATATTCGACATAAAGTAGCTGACAATGTATAAAATTATCGCTAGACAATTATGAACCAGTTCCCCACAAATGTTAAGGATATGCCCGGATGGTGGCGGGGTTCCAAAATACCCTTTGTATACGCAGAAGGGTTAAATATTTAATTGAAGAAACAAACAGCACCGAAAGGGTGATGACGGTTCTATATTCTTATAACATTATACTAGTTAGAGAAAGATAGTAACAGTCAATACATCTTTAGTGAAAAAAGTTGGTCTTGTTTGTGATTCGGGGGGTTGGGATGGCCTAGTGGTCTAGAGTGCCGCGCTTCGACCTCTAATTGGCCGGTCACCTCTGGCTTGCTGCTGTGACTTCGAGCCCTAGTTTGAGCGTATGTGACATGGAAATAGGGGCACCTTCTCAACCTCGTGGGTTTCCTCCGGACACTCAGGTTTCCTCCGGGCACTCAGGTTTCCTCCCACTGCTAAAGGCCCCTACGCGCAAAATGACCTAGTTTGTGTCGAGTCGACGTTAAACCCCATTTCCCTCCCTTCCTGTTTGTGATTTGGCCCGGGGGTTTGATGGCCGGATTGTTAGCGCAAGCGCGCTTTATCGTAATGTCTGTCATTGAGACAAATGGCGTGATTTCTATTCCCCGGTTGTACGTGTTCAACCTCGTTGGGTTTATCCGGGTCCTTTGGGTTTCCTCCACTGTTAAAGACCCCTACGTGCAAGCGAATTATCAAAATGAAATTGAACCATGTGTCAGTCCAGAAATGACCTAGTTTGTGATATCGAGTGGACGCCATACCCCGTTGTTTTTATCTCTCTCACTGATAAACCACATATTCAATTCATGTGGAAATATATGATAGATTTAATAAGTTCATTAGTATTAAGATTTGTTAAGGAACGATTCGTGCTACAATCGCAATAGTCGAGTAATTGTGGTGATCCCCACCCCATTTTAAACTTCTGCTTAAGTTAAGACCAATCTTTTAAAATAGCTTTTAATTAGCTAATTAGTCTGTGATATATTTACATGCTCATTTTTATTATTTTATTTGTCATTTTATTTGTTTGTAAATTTATATTATCATTTTATAATTTATTCGACTTGTTGCAGTTATTGTAAAACGCTACAATATGTATGTATCCTCGCCTATCAACATAATTATCAATAGAAAAAACTAAATTTAAAGTGAAGAGAAAATCAATTGAAATGACAAGAGCCGTTTCAATATACCAGGGGCGTGCTGGTGGTGAGGTTATGAGGACGGTATCCTCACGGGCCCCTGTTTGATAACTCCTCTCAACCGTATAAGCGGGCCCCTCTGAGGGCACTAATTGTACATACAAATTCATACATATATGTATATGAATATGGTTTTGAACTTTGAACCTAGATTCATTTTTCGGTATTTGAATACGATGAGAAAATATTCAGAGTGTGATTTTGATATAATTGTTATCGTCAAAAATCGTTCTTGAGAGACAATATTTATCATAAAATAGTGAAAATTCTCCTAATTTAATTGTAATGATCAGACCTGAATTCAGGCTCAGAAGTGGTCTAAAAATGCGTCTCCCGGTTGTCAAATTTCAAAAAAAATTTCCTACATAGGATATGTTTAGCCTTGTTCATCGAATGGTTTCATACAAAAGCATTCTGGCACACGAATCGGGTGCCAATTTAAAATGTTCAATTGCCTCAAATATTGAATATCGAAAGTCCATCTTTTCACGGTAATATAGCAACTGCAATGTTGATGATTTGAATTAACTAAAAAGTCGTGTTTTCAATGTCAACAACATTTAATTATGGCCTACCAGCTGTATTACTCTCCTTTCAAATTGTTTATTAGAATTTTCGATTAAACATAAATGTAGTTGTAGCTGTAAAAAGCTAGATTAATATACCAATTGTTCATTTGTAACACATTTAACACCATGTCTCTCCACGCGAATTGGCAATAAATTGTTTATTGAATAAAACAGAAACATTTTGTATACCTGTAAAATAATATACCAATTGTTTATATTAAAAGATAAAGTCTACCGTGTAATACGGAAATTGGCAACATGTTTTAGCCCTTCAATATCCAGCGTCAAATATGCAAACCTACATGATATACATATTAATATAATCCCTACGGAATATTTTAATTATTTACTGTTATAATATGAATTATCACATATTCCCTGTTAAATGAAAATCGGCCACCAGTGCAGCTGTACAACTTTATGGACCCTGGCCTCAAGTGTCTGGGACCAACACTTTCTGAAATGTCAATAAAAGCCCTGGAATCATTACAATTTAAAAAAAATAAACAGTAAGCAAAACATCGGAAATAAGTGGTGGGGACACAGTATACCATGTCCCCACCACTAACAATAATGGTGGGGACGCGTCCCGGTGTCCCCACCGGGATCTGCGCCCATGGGCGGTCGACACGAGTTGTCGAATATTTATTCTTTTGTTGGTAATTAGGGGCATTTAATAGACAAATGCATACAGATGACATTATAAATTCGGTCGTTTGCGAGTTCAAAAGGTTCTATAAACTAAAGCAAGGGACGTAACTCTGAAGTTTTACTAATTCAAATAATGCATTTGAATTTCATACAGATTGGATGATAACCTTTGTCATTCGAGCGTTCACAAAAATCAACTTAGTAAAACAAGGGTCATAACTCTATAAGTAATTGACGGAAATTTGCTGAAATTCAATAGGCTTCTTCGTTTTACTAATTTAAACGATTTCGATACATATAAAAATGTCTAAAAGATGCATTCCATACAGATCGGATGCTAGCTGTTACAAGATTCAACACAGTGAAACAAGGGCCATAACTCTTGATGTAATTAGCGGAATTTGCTGCAATTCAGTAGGATACTTTGTTTCACTAAATTAAATGATGCATATAAATTTCATACAGATCGGACGATAACTGTTCTCATTAGAGGGTTCACAAGATTCAACAAAGTGAAACAAGGGACATAACGCTAGATGTAATTGATGTTTCAAAATCTGATTATATTTATAGAATCCTTGTTACGGCAGAAATAGTAATAACCCTGCTCAATCCAACTTTAACGTTAGCACGGACTGTGATGTCATGTAGTCACGTGAGCCCGCATTCCTCTTTGAGCCGCCATGATTTTAGTTGTTACGTTTGCCCCTTTGTGATGTTGGTTTTAGAAATACAATGCAAGATAAGCTGTGAGTAACTGTAGATTTATTTTATTAACATTATACGTTTAAATAATGTGTTTTAATAACTGTGGTTCGTGAAATACTGCAAGAAAATAAACTTTCGTAAGCCCCGTTATGGCCGTTATATATGTACATGGACAGTACACTGCATTTCTTTTGTTATGTCAAACTAAGTGCATATTTTAATGTTCAAATTTATTGTTTGTATATCAACGTTTATTTTTGCTTTCAGCAAAACGTCTACGGAATGTGAATAAAGAATTTAAACGAACGAAACGTCTTAACGCCCCCACATTTTAGTTTTGAGCTTCTTCATGGTATTTCACCATTAACGTAAACGACAAAACGAACGCCAACCAAGCCGAACGACTAAAGAAACGCCAACTAACGCTTATGAACTTCTTCATGGTTTTTCTTCACAACGTAAACGACAAAACGAACGCCAACCAAGAAGAACGACTAAAGAAACGTCAACTAACGCTTATGAACGCATAAAGGGGAATCAACGATAAAATTAAACGGTAATCAACGTATACAACGATAAAGTAAGATAAGTAAGAACTTTAACGGAACGCTTCTATTAATCGGTTATTTATCAACATAAAGTATTGACCACAAATAATAGTTTTAACGCTACAACGCTTACAGTGACATTAATTAACGATAAACGTAAATAGTAATTACTGATGATAATTTTGAGGAGCCTGTTTGTTGCTTTATGTTTTTTAATCATGTCCAACGAAAGTACTGATTCACAATCTTCACATGGAACGAGTTCAAGGGATAATTCTGATATATCTTCAACTGATGGGTCTTATACTTCAGCAATTTCCATAAACGGGTCATATACGTCTGTAAGATCTATTAATTCTATATCTAGAGCAAAAGCCAGACAGTCTTCTAGGAAAGCTGCACTGCTTGCACGAGCAGCAGTATTAAAACAGGAACAGGCCTTAAAGGCCCAACTCGAAGAATTCAATCTGAAAAAAGAAATCGCTGTCACTGAAGCCAAAGAAAGGGCTTATAATGCTGCACAAAGTGAACTTAAAGGAGAATTTGTACCTTATGCAGCCAGTGAAACGAATCAGCCAAACATCGCATCAGTACCATTTGCAGAACCAGATTTACATGTACTGCCCCATACACAACGCGTAAACGACTATAACGAATTTAACGAAAGGGCACAATTTGTAGGTGCTCAATCTTCCGATTTTAATACTCACCGTACTGTAAACGAACCCTGCGACCCGCAATATTTAGATGTACCGAGGTATGGTCCCCCAGCTGAATTCTCAAACTCTTCAATAGGCGCATTTCATAATACACAGGTTAAATGGCCACACAATGTTCCAGTCGATAATAGTCATTTTCGCCCTGCATCAAATCCAGATTTTGGAATTAACACAAGTTTAGAAGTTTTAATCAATCGTCAGAACGAAATACAAAACCGACAAACTGACCTCACCCGTCTGCTGATAGAACAACAGAAAACAACTATATTACCACAACCATCCATAACGAAATACACTGGAGACCCTTTGGAATATAGAACTTTTATCAAGTCATTTGAAACGAGAATTGAAGAAAAGGTAACCAGTAAAGCTGACCGACTCTACTACCTCTCTCAATATACTGAAGGAGAAGCGAACGAATTAATCAAATGCTGTCTACACATGGATCCTGAATACGGATATTACGAAGCTAAAAGCTTACTAAAGGAAACATATGGCGATGAATACCGCATAGCAACTGCCTACATCAAGAAGATATTGAAATGGCCTCCTATTAGAAGCGACAATATATCATCCTTGAAGAGTTTCTCCATTGCACTGACATCCTGTTTACATGCTATGAGAGATATACAGTACATGTCTGAAATGAATCACCCTAAGAACTTACAAGAGCTCATGGAGAAATTGCCTTACCACCTCCGTGAGAGATGGCGCAGGACGGTTCAACATGTTAAAGAAACGCGTCATAGAACTGTTTTGTTTGAAGATATGGTAAAATTTGTGAAGGATGAAGTGGAAGTGGTGACTGATCCTATATTTGGTAAACTACCTAACGAAGTTGAGAAAAATAAACCGCACCAAAGTCATAACGTAAATAACAGCGACAGAAGATATCAATTTTCAAGACATAGCCAGAGCTTCGCAACAAGTATACAGCCTCAAGCTTACTCAGAACGACCAGCGTATAAACCAAAATGGTGCTTGTTTTGTAAAGGACAACATGATTTGTCTGATTGTTCTGTATTCATATGGAAGCCACATGAAACTAAAAGAAACTTTGCCAAAGAAAATCACCTTTGCTTCGGATGTCTCGGTAATAATCACCAGTCTAAAAATTGTACTAACAAGACAATTTGTAAGAAGTGTAATAAACCACACCCCACTGCATTTCACATCGATGGATTTCAAATCAGTTCAGAACCCCCTAGGCCTCCTTATACACGCAGTTCTGATCAACGTAACGCTACTACCGCTAATGAAAAAAACGTTCAAAACGCTTCCGTAACCTTTAACGCATACTCTGCACCTGAAATGAAAAAGGAATCAGAAGTGATGATGTCTGTCGTACCAGTGATTATTAGATGTAAAAGTAACAACCCCTCGACTATTACCTATGCTTTTCTAGATAATGGTTCCAGTGGATGTTTTCTGCTTGATGAAACGAAAGAACGCTTAAATTCAACTGGTAGTCCAACTGATCTTCTCCTTGGTACAATGCACGGACATAAAACGGTAAAAAGCATTGCCTTATTTGATTTAGAAGTAACAGATCTTACTGGAAATCATGTGATTAGTTTGCCAAAGACCTATACTTGTAACGAGATGCCAGTTAACCCAGGTAAAATACCGACACCACAAGCGCTGAAGAAATGGGAATATCTTCGTAACTTACCAATACCTGAATACGTGCCTAACGTTGAAATCGGTCTACTAATTGGCGTAAATTGTCCAAAGGCACTAGAACCATTAGAGGTAATTTCCAGCCAAAACAACGGACCATATGCAGTTCTTACCCGCCTTGGCTGGACGTTAAATGGACCATTCACTTCAGAGACGGTTTCAATCGACGTAACGTGTAACCGGATCTACTTAAAAGAAATTAATACCGAGCCGCCTAGACTCCACCAGTTGGCAGTCAACAATACAGTCAAAGAATAGACACGCGTCACCTGGTACAGCTGATGTTAGAATATGAATTCAACAAATATGATTTCAAGAAGGCTGAACTCGGTTATTCACAAGAAGATAAGAAGTTTCTACAACGGGTTGAAAACGGCATTCGATATGTCGACGGACACTATGAAATACCTTTACCCTTTCGCGACGAAGATGTTCATGTACCATATAATCGTGATCAGGCTGTATCAAGACTTAAAAGTTTAAAGAGAAAACTAGAGACTAACGTTAACTTTAAAACGGATTACGTGAACTTTATGAACGATTTATTTGTAAACGAGTATGCTGTAAAGGTATCATCAGAACGACTTAACGCTCCGTTAGGTAAATTATGGTATATACCACACCACGGTGTCTACCATCCTCGCAAGCCGAACAGAATGAATGAAATGAATGAATGAAATGGGGTTTAACGTCCTACGCTTAAGCACCTAACCTGGGCCAATTGAAGACGGGCATACGCCAACAGTGTGCTATGAGGGAAATTTTGCCTGGGCAGCGGCGCTACGGCCTACTCTTATATCGAATTCCAACTGCCAAGGGATCTTTTACGTGCACTCCAATTTGTACACGGGACCTCGGTTTTTCGTCCCATCCGAACGACTAGGCAGCTGTCCTTGTCAGGCCCTCCTTCTGCATCACTGACAAGGGGAAATCACGCCGGAAAATCGAGATGAACTTTCTCGGCCAATGCAGGGATCGAACACTCAACCTCCAGGCTAGCGAACCAGCGCCTTATCCACTTAGCCACCGTGATCCCCTCAAGCCGAACAGAATACGCGTTGTGTTTGACTGCAGCGCACAACAAGGTGGGAAGTCGCTCAACGATCACCTTCTACAAGGCCCAGACTTAACAAACTCACTTGTAGGTGTGTTAACACGATTTAGAGAAAGGCCTGTTGCATTTGTAGCGGATATTCGTGCGATGTTCCATCAAGTCAAGGTACCGGTTAGTCAGTGGGACTTCCTGCGATTTTTATGGTGGCCTGCGGGTGATACAGAAAAGGAAGTAGAAGAATGCCAAATGACTGTGCATTTATTCGGCGCAGTGTCTTCCCCCAGTGTTTGTAATTTTGCTTTGAAAGGTACTGCAGAGGATAACACTGCCCAATACGAAGTAAACGTAACAGAAACCATTATGAACAATTTCTACGTAGACGACTGTCTCAAATCAACTGATAACGTTCAAGAAGCTGTAATTCTAACAAACCGTCTCCGTGAAGCTTGCCTAAAGGGAGGTTTCCACCTCACAAAATTCATAAGTAACAACCGTATTCTACTGAACAGTTTACCTGAAAACGAACGTGCGAAAGGAATCACAACGCTTAACTTAAATTACGATGATTTGCCGGTCGAACGTGTACTTGGAGTACGTTGGTGCATAGAAAACGACACCTTTTCTTTTAAAAAAGTGATAAACGAGCGACCGCCTACGAGACGCGGAATTCTTTCAGTTGTTGGATCTGTCTACGATCCATTAGGTTTTGTAGCCCCATTTACGCTTACTGCAAGGATTATACTACAGGACTTGTGCCGGGATCAAGTTGGATGGGATGATGCAATCTCTAATGTTTGTGAAAAACGCTGGATCGAATGGAAGAAACAGTTACAACTTTTAGAGAACTTTACTGTTGATAGATGTTTACGCCCCCAGAATTTTAATGTTGTTATTCATAGACAAATGCACGTGTTTTCTGATGCCAGCACTACGGGATATGGCGCCGTAGCGTATCTAAGACTTGTTAACGGTAATAACGACATTCATTGTTCCTTCCTTATGGGAAAATCGCGTGTAACGCCCCTGGGCCCGGTTCCTAGAAAATTCTTAAAGTAAGCACAAAGTCATACTTCACTTTTACTTACGTAAGAATCTTATAAAAATACTGTTCCTAGAAAATTCTCAAGACCATTCTTACGTAAGCACAGGTCAAGTACAAGTCTAAGCACAATTTGACTGGTAAAGCTTACCATACAATGAGACTACAATGCTCTTTAACGTCATAAAACAACTTTGGTATGCGAATTACGTCATAAATTTGTCGTCTGCTTCATTGTGGTTGATTTGGATGCGTTTGACATGTCCATTATAGGGCCTACTCATAATTTATAAAATGTGCCAAAAAAAAACAAAAAAAAAACGCAGACACATACAAACTAACTGAATAATTGTGAGAGCGCCTGATCTTAAAGTAGCCTGTGTGTTTGTAGCCTATTGTTTACTAATTGACAAATAATTGAATTGGTTTTAGGGAAGGCCTATAAGGCCCTAGAAGCGAAATTTTCTATAGCATTCTAATTTCTAGTGGAGAAGGATTTTCTCTGTCTTGTAATTGTCGCTTTGGTATCAAAAGGTGTCGGAAATGCCGCCGAATAAGTCTACGGAGTACGGTCAGCCATCTTTTTGAAGCAGAGACAGACTTACGGTTGGTAAGCAAGCCCTATACCTTGCTTGGGACTTGTGCTTAGATTGGCTATGTTTAAGAACGAAGTTGTGCTTAAGTTTTTTCTTGGAACGCATAATAACGTTCTTGTGCTTACAATGAAGTCTACTTAAAATCTAAGCACATGGCCGTTCTTAAGAATTTTCTGGGAACACAAAATAAGGTAAGTTTACTTAAATGCAAAGTCGACTAAAATCTAAGCACAAGAATGTGCTTAAGAATTTTCTAGGAATCGGGCCCTGAAAAGTGTAACAGTTCCTAGGCTTGAACTAATGGCCGCCACAACCGCTTCACATGTTTCCAGAACATTGTTAAACGAACTAGATATCTTACCAGATAGCGTAACTTTCTGGACTGATAGCACTACAGTGTTAAGATACTTATTCAACGAAACGAAACGATTTCACTTATTTGTTGCGAACCGTGTGACTGTCATCCGGGAAGCATCAGAGCCAAACCAGTGGCGATATTGTCCATCCGCATTTAATCCTAGCGACGACGCATCACGGGGTCTTTCTGCAACTGAACTAGTGAATAACCAGAGATGGTTGACGGGGCCGGAGTTCCTGTGGAGGAATGAAGAACATTGGCCAAAACAACCAAGCTTTAACGACACTTCGTGTGACGACCTCGAGGTGAAGAAAGAGATAGTTAACGCTGTTGAAATCAACGAAAACTCTGAGCCTATTATGACTTTAATTGAACATTATTCAAGTTGGTATCATTTAAAGCGAGCAGTTGCTTTAATCCTACAACTGCGACAAAGGCTCTTAGAGTGGTCAAGGAACAGAAAGAATATTGAAAACGAAATAACGGAAACCGATGAAACGAAACGTAAAAACGATGTACGGAAACGTATGGAGGAAATCAAAGCATTTGACAGTCGCAAGCTGTTAATCACCGTTGACGATCTCAACGCTGCCGAAAATAGTATCTTAAGATTCGTACAGAAAAAGGCTTTCCCAAAAGAAACTGAAATGGTAAAGAACATTAATAGCGAAAATGATGACAAGGTAATAAATATCAACGTGGGAAAAGCTAGTTCTTTATGTCGTTTAGATCCTATAATGTTAAACGGAATAGTACGCGTTGGAGGACGTCTCAGTAAAGCAGATATACCAGAAAAAGCGAAGTATCCTATGTGCGCGTAAAACGTGGAAACGTGTTCAATATTTAACAGACGCCTTTTGGAATAGATGGCGCAAGGAGTATTTGCTCACCCTTCAAGAACGGAGTAAATGGACAAAACAGAGGCGTAACCTTTCTGTTAACGATATCGTTTTAATCGTAGATGAAAACGTTCCAAGAAACCAATGGAAAATGGGTTTGGTTACCGATGTTAAAACCGACATTAAAGGCCTAGTGCGCAGTGAAAACGTCGTCGTCTGTTGTTATTCGCCCAATTGACAAACTAGTGTTATTACTGCCTTCAGATTAGTTTTGTTTAAACTGAAGGGTCAGTTTAAAGGGGCCGGTATGTTACGGCAGAAATAGTAATAACCCTGCTCAATCCAACTTTAACGTTAGCACGGACTGTGATGTCATGTAGTCACGTGAGCCCGCATTCCTCTTTGAGCCGCCATGATTTTAGTTGTTTCGTTTGCCCCTTTGTGATGTTGGTTTTAGTTATTTGTCATCTCTTCTCTAATGATTAGATGGAATACAATGCAAGATAAGCTGTGAGTAACTGTAGATTTATTTTATTAACATTATACGTTTAAATAGTGTGTTTTAATAACTGTGGTTCGTGAAATACTGCAAGAAAATAAACTTTCGTAAGCCACGTTATGGCCGTTATATATGTACATGGACAGTACACTGCATTTCTTTTGTTATGTCAAACTAAGTGCATATTTTAATGTTCAAATTTATTGTTTGTATATCAACGTTTATTTTTGCTTTCAGCAAAACGTCTACGGAATGTGAATAAAGAATTTAAACGAACGAAACGTCTTAACGCCCCCACAATCCTTTTATAATGTTATAAAAATAATACTTCCTCTTTTGTTTCATTAGTTTTAAATACTAGTAGATTGTATAATATGAATTATTAAATTTTTTTGACTTTCACCATTACATATTATAATATGTACATAGATGATCTGTATATTATATGTTTTATATTCATTGTATGGGGAGAGGGGTGATATAGGCCTTGCCTGTTCCCTAATCCTTTTTCAAAAATTCTAAAATAAAATATTGTTTACAAAAAAAAAAACGGACATATATATCAATTTGTCTGTAGAGTGTTCACAACAAATTGTGGACGGCAGACCGACAGACAGGGGCGACGGCAATAAACGACCACATTTCCATGTGGGCGTAAGAAAAGGACGAATCAAGAATTGCATAAAAAAAACACCAATACAATTATACATTCCGTTTTAAAAGTTCGACATAAAATGCCCCCACCCCACCCACCTATTGTGGACCTTCCTTTGATAATGGTTAGAGTCAGTGTTAGAATCATAAAGAATGGAACGATGGCAGGGGCAAATTAATGTAAAATCCAAATCTGATTAAAACACAGATAGCCTACTATTTCGTTTCGTTTTTATAGTTCAAAATTTCATTTTACTTTTCTTTACTACACCAGGATCAGGAAGAGTTGTTATCATTGACGTGTTCTGAATAGTGTGAGGCATTAGCCAATGAAACGGTCTGTTGCGGCGAGCTTTAGGCGTGTTTTGTAAGGAATTGTGGGTAATCCACTAGTGAGAGAGAGAGAAATGGGGTTTAATGTCAACTCAACACAACTAGGTCATTTCGGGACTAACATATGGTTCAATTTTATTTCAAAAATTCGCCCGGAGGAAACCCACGAGGCTGAGAAGGCGCCCCTATCTCCATGCCACATACGCTCACACCAGGGTTCGAAATCACAGCCGCAAGACAAAGGTGACCGGCCAGCTAGAGATCGAAGGGCGGCACTTTAGACCACTAGAGTAGGTCATCCCAACCCTTTAACCCACTAGTAACATCAATGCTAGTTGGTTATACATGCATTATGCAAGAGTAAAATCAGCACATTGTCAGTCTTTATTAAGGCTTCAGATGCTATAGAGATTATTAATAAGACCTTTTATTTACATGACAAGCTCAAAATCAACTCTGTAGAACCTCGGATGGCTTGGGTACAGCTCGGAATGAAACAAAATGGCTTACCTAGCTAACGTTTACAGTTACTCGGTGACGTCACAACCGAAAACTGACGATGAAAGGCCTGAGCATGTTACTTGATAATCAAGAATATGTGGGTGGAGTTATCATCTGTCAATCAAACGATTCTCATAGACAGTGTAGACCCAGTTGATGTCTATTTCTAGTCCAAACTTCAAACAGTGACAACTCCGCTCAGAATAAAGTAAGTTGACTGAAATTTTCTTTTTTGATCACCTTTTTTTGAATAACTATAGCAAGAATGGTCAACTCTTTAATTAACTCTTAACTAATGCACCTTTAATCAAGCTGCTCGTATGACCTCTGACGTGACCTATCGCTACAACCGATCAGATCTGCATGTAGTGTAGGCAATCGAAAGTATAAAAAAAAAACGAAACAAAAATAGATCTGTATTTTAATCAGATTGTGTAAAATCCCAAATATATTTCAGTAAGTAAAACGGTTAAATCCGCGTTAAGGTTCTAGTGGGGTTTGTGACGAACTTCTAGTTAAGCAATCACCTTGTGCGTGGATAAATTTGTCTACCACTCGGGCGCTCGCGCCATGATAACTTTCCGCTATAATTTGGGGGAATAAAACAATATTACAGACAATTGTTGCATTTGAACTATCTCATGGCAAAGTCTGCAATTGCTATCGAATAGTGACATTGGTCAGCTTTCTCAATGAAGAATTGGAGAGACTTGTTATGGTGTTTGGTTTTCTGATAAATAATAATACTGGGTCAGTTATTTTTTTAATAAAAACAACTTTATACCACATCATATGTCATATCATGTGATTCAATTTGAATCTTAATTTCATTGTTTTATAAGCTTACCCAAAATAGATAATTCAGGAAGAATAAAGCATATTTGAGAGAGAAGGATGCTAGACGGTGTTTTTGCAGATACATTCTAGTTCCAGAAGTCGAATAGTCTTCATCATCAACGTCACTTCCCTTATTTTCACTGCCATAATTTTCATTGTCGTCATCACATCTGGCTTTGTTTGATTTCTCGGTCGCACCACCATCGCGATCAGCTGCTGAAAAACTCGTTTCACCATCTTTTAAATCCTCTTCAATTATTTCAGACGAAAGTTCTGCGTATTGATATTCGTCAAGAGAAGCAATAGGGGCTCTAGCTGGAAAAAAGGTGACACACAAAATTTTAATAGAACCTAATAAAAATGTCGACTTAATTGTTGCTAATAATTCATAGCCAGGGAGAAAATAGCAAAAACTATATGAAGCATACGCAATGTGTCCTATATAAATAATATTAAAATTACATATAAACACAACTTTTGACGCCAAGTGTATAAAACTTAAGGAATTAAAAAATTGTAAAAACGTTTGACTTGTTTTCTTATTTTTGGGGCGTTTATATATTTTACTTTAATCGTAATTTGCTTGTTAAGTCGCATCGGAAAAATACATCGCAACTTTAAAAAAATATTATAGACTTTATTGGTGTTCATTTTCGTGTTACACTCTGTAGAAAACCTTATTGTATTCTACCTACAAGAACAACACTGTCCACGATGTATATATATTTAATTCTCCATTATATTGTTGTAAAGATAAAACACATTTTACAGGTCCTATGTATTCTAAATCAAAGAGGGTATTTAAAACATACGAAAAAGGCGTTTCGACTTGATTTAATTGTAATTGTTGAAATGGAAACATGTAACTATCAACTTTCAGTAAATCATCTTAACAAAATATTAATTCTAACAAAACTTATAGTTCGAAATAGACAAGAATTTTCTTCATGTAAAATATGTCATTCTATTTACGTATATGTCGAGTTGAGGATAAAATAATTATGTTATTTTACAAACATCCAATTTCTCAAGAAATAATGAATTCTTACCTGCGTATCTAGCCATGTTTATAGAAAATTCATATATGACCACATTATCATGGCTAATATAAGAGTGCTGTATAGTTTATGGGACTTGCATGTTTACCAGACACTTCACAAGACCGGATCTAAAATTGCCCATAAAATCCTTGGACGTAGCATGCACTAGAATATTCGATAACCGTTAACAACGAAATCAGCCCTTTATAATGTGTCAACAATAGCGTCTCTGTTTCTGTCCGGTTTCTCATTTCTATTGTAAATTTTTAATTGATTTATCATCAAGTGATAATGTCGTACAGCAAACATGACATTATGTTTTGTAATTATCATACCATAATCTGTCGTATTTTACCTAAAAACAAACCCGTAAATAATCTTTTAGAGGCATTTAGTATCTGGTTAAGCAATGCACAAAAACACATACTCATGCAAAAACAGCTACTAATTTCTGTGTAAACCTGTAAATAGCCATGCCGAATACGTTTGCTAGACGTTTGATATCGACACGAACTGGAAATTAATTTTAAAAACCAATGCCACTTCCTTATTATCAACATGAAGTTAAAGACCTGCTCCCGAAACAATCTCATTAAAACACAGATCCTTTTTCATTTCGTTTTCAGTTCGAAATTTAGTTTTACTTGTATTTACTGCACTAGAATCTGAAAGAGTTGTTATATAACCCGGGTTCTGGAGGATTCAGATTGCTCCCAAACCCATGTGTTGAGGACGCATGACTTTTCTATGTCAATATTTTATACAATAAACATTCCCAGGAGACCACACCCATTAGCTCATTTTGTTGGCAGCCCGTATTGCACTTAGTTCTTATTTTTTTTTTTTTTTACCAGCATGCTCACTAAAAGTGACTATATCGATCAATATAATGTTGCACTGTGCCACCCACACTCCCAAGACACACATTTACTATAAATATAGGTAATTTTAAGATAAGGCCATTTACCAACCCCAACAAGTTCTAGAAGCAACCTTACAGCGGTAACTAAGTTTTGATGCCAAGTGCAATACCCCGAGAATAAACGAAGCCTGAGTTTCACACATAGGTCTCATAGTTAAACAATCCCAGTTTAAAAAAAAGGTGTTTAGTAGCATACTAGAAATAGTATGAAACCTAATAAAGAAAACTTATCCGTGAGTTACACAACAATAGAAACATCTATATGAATCAACAAAGTCGTAAGTGCAAGTGGTCGATTTCCGAAATGGAAGCACACGGTGGGCACGTTGGGTTTGTCTGGTACAAGTCAATATACGTAACACCACCAATCCAAAGGTGTAGGAATATGTCCAGAGGTGGCTAGCCTGCATTTTTTTTTTTAGAACTATACGGTATTTTTGTCCCCTCTAACTGTATTTTGTCGTTGGTTAAAGACTTAATTGATCGATTGAAGTGAAATGAAAACTATATTACAAATTTTGTATTAGAGAGTGATAATAATCATCACCATTATAAACTACATGTAAACCATATTGATTATGATCACTGTTAGTACTATAACAACAACCCATATCAAATAACGTTATACTAAACAAATTATATTTACTATCTCTCATCCCTCATCAAATACGATCACAAATCAACACCAATATACGTCTTTCAATTTATTAATTGGGAAATATGATATTGACGTCTAATAATCAAATATTATTTGCATTTCATGGTAGGTGGTACTAACCAGGTAGTACAGATTCCCATTACATCCCCACATGTTATAAATAAAAAATAACTAAAAATTTATTTAAATATGTCCATTGAAAGGACAATTGGCCCATTTCCAGCAGAGTGATCATGGCTTGGGGGTCAAAAGTAAAATAAAAATATGGGTTCCACGCGAGTATTTTTTCTGATAATTAACGAATAAAATTAATAATGCCGATCAGTTGTGCCAGTGCATTTTGTATACACATTAGCAGCCAACAACACAAACTGTGAAAATGGCAATTTTAAGGGTGCTTGTTCATGCAACTGAACCACTATTAAGTGGAAGATTTAATTTACAAGACAACAGTTAGAGTTTTAAAGAGACAACAACTCAACAAAGAAAGACAGAGAAGTTCCAATCTCTATAATGGTACACGCATTATGGTAGGCCTACGCGTACAATGTATTATATCGACTGCATCAAAGGCAAAATAATTCAAAGAACACTAAAGCAATACAAAATGATTTGATGAAAATGACACTTTATATACACCTTCATTCAAAATCAATGTGGTTGTCATGCAGGTTGTTTTGACTAGAACCGGAGTGGAAACGTCAACTTAGCAATTTGTGATATCACCTAGACAACATATCCACTTCTATAGAGCCTATCGAGAACTACGATATTGATGAATTGGTTAGATGAAACCTAGATTATTTACTTAATAAACGACACATATACATGTACACTAGAATTCAGAATTTGTTCATTAAGTATTCATGAAAGCTCAATCCGACCCTTGTTCACAGTAGTGTAAATTATACCAGACAATAATTCTTCGTAGTTCTATCATTTATTAAATAGGACATATTTATGGTGGCTGATTGGTATCATGTCGTGATGTCGTGGTGTCGCCCTTCATAAGGTGTCGTGATGTCATGGTGTCGTGTTAAAATGTCGTGGTGTCATGATGTCGGGTTGTCGCCCTATCACGACATGATACCAATCAGCCAGCATACATATTATCTAGTAGTAATCAAATATTGTGGCTGATTGGTATCATGTCGTGATGTCTTGTTGTCGCCCTTAATAAGGCGACAACCCGACATAACGACATTTTAACCCGACACCACGACAACACGACAACACGACATTTTAACCCGACACTACAACATTTTTACGCGACATTACGTGATGTCAGGTTGTCGACTTTATTTATCAATTTTGAGGCGGCCACGAGATCAAGTTAGCCCTCACTATCTCACACTTCACTAAGAATACTAACCCTTCACTAACTGTGAATCAAATTGGCCCTCACCTACCAAATTCGCTGGGTGACCATGATTTGTGTAAAATCATGTGCTCGGTAGGGGCTATTCCGAGCCTTTAAGAAATAGAATGAATTGAAAGTAGTCTATTTTAGTAACCCATTTCTGTGCTCAAAATAAAAATGATTTTATCTCTTCTAAAGTATGTAGTCATGAATGTGCCAGAAAATAACAAGTAGAATTGAAGAGCCATAGAAACCTACTTTCCGGTGATGTATGACAATAACTGGAATTTCGTATTAAGACACGTATTTTTTACATTTAACACTCGCCCCACCCTCACCACTCTCTTTAAATTGGGGGACCACGTGGCTAAGTGGGTAAGACGCTGGCTCGCAAACCTAGGGGTTGGGTGTTTGGAATTTAATAATAATGAGGTAGTTAAAATTATCTACAATATCTACATCGACGTTATTAAAGGTCCAAGACTCGGTGGTTTTGATCTTTCCCCCCCCCCCCATTTCTAAAAATCCTAATTTTTGTCTTATCATCAGTGTTAATGGTCATATTCCATATCTGAGTATAATTGTAAGGGAGGGGGATTGAAGGCATGTGTCCCAATACCTATTCAGATACAAATCTAAATAAAATATTGCTTATATATAAAAGGCCTTCAATTGTTTCTGAAAATATGATGGTCATCTGCAATCATTAGATATAAACTGATGGACATTTATCAAATATAATGGTTAGCGCGCGCTGTATCATAAAACTAGTTCCTTCATGAACTGTCTCTGAGCGAACGATGTCTCGCTAACAGTTCCTCGCGGGCCTTATAATCAACTAGTATGAAAATAAAGCTTTACCCCATCTCGGTTCTAAGTTGGATAGGCGACCCTACTCCTTCCGACGCAACCGGGGATTCGAAACCACGCCAGTTGACTTGATGGCAGGTTTTATGATAGTTCCTTTATGAACTGTCTCGCTAACAGTTCCTCACGGGCCTTATCAACTAGTATGAAAATAAGGCTTTTCTCCATCTCGGTTCTAAGGCTATTTTAGATCCTTACCGTCTATTTTGCACCGTGAAACTTTTTTGATCACCAAAAGAAATCATTTCCTGACACAACCGAGACAAATTTATAATAAACCAACACTATTTTCGTGTAGAATTCGATGTTAGAAAAAGACCGGTCTGCGCTGACGTCAGTTAACAAACATGGCAGCCAGATTTAAACGATTTTGTTTATCTTTTTCTAACGTCGAATTCTACAGCGAAATACTCCAGAAGTCTCAATCGAGTGGCAATCTCTGGCGTCGGTTATTCTGGTCTACACCGATAATATTTATTGTGCATGCTCTCCAGATAGGAATATGCGTCACCGTTTAACATTACTTGTGGAATATGTACGTCTAGCCTCGTTCTCCAAGTCCCTTGTTACAAATGGCACTGAAATTGTCTGAAATGCACTATGGTTGGTACACGATTTGTGTACCAATGATAAAATGTTTTTGTCTTACATATTGGATATCAGAAGTCCATATTTTCCCAGTAAGATCAAAACATCAATGGGTTTTTTTAATTTCAAAAATAAGTGTGAAGACTTTGGATGAGATTGAAGAGACCTAGCTACTTTAATCCGATATTACCAAACAATTCTAGAAAGAAACAGTGGTAAGCACTAGAGGAGTAGAGTCTGAAGTTATCATCCAACTGACATTTAATTTATACACAGTGTTTATGTTTATGTGATGAAGAAGCTTCTTGATATTCACGGATTTCTGGCTCTTTATCACCTGTTTGTATAGTTTGGGCTACAAGCTAAGGCCATTGCACATTTTGTCATAGGTCACGAAAACAGTAAATATAACATTAAGAAGTAAATCGGTTACATTGGGTAAGTTAACAAATCTTAGAATCTGTTTTTGGGAACCCTCTACATTAACAAACAAGTATGTTTATCAATTTTCAAGATTTTAAATTATAATAATAGGCATACAATGACAACTTCAGCAACCATCATAATTTAACAGGCGGATGTTGTTTTGAAGAAATCGCATCCACGGATCACGGTGGCTAAGTGGATAAGGCGCTGGTTCGCCAGCCTGGAGGTCGGGTGTTTCGATCCCTGCATTAGCCGAGAAAGTTCATCTCGATTTTCCGACGTGATTTCCCCTTATCAGTGATGCAAAAGGAGGGCCTGACAAGGACAGCTGCCTAGTCGTTCGGATGGGACAAAAAATCGAGGTCCCGTGTACACATTGGAGTGCACGTAAAAGATTCCTTGGCAGTTGGAATTTGATATAAGAGTAGGCCGTAGCGCCGCTGCCCGGGCAAAATTTCCCTCATAGCACACTGTATGGCCTATACCCGTCTTCAATTAGCTCAGGTTAAGTGCATAACAGTAGGACGTTAAACCCCATTTCATTCATTCATTCCTTAAATTTAACAGGGCTTTGATACAAATTTGTATTCATATGAAGTGTATAATAATAATAATAATAATAATAATCGCGTCATTTTACAAGGGTAGCAAATTAGGCCTGAGGCCTTTTTCCAATTTGGCCCTTGGCACAGATCGTGCGAATGATTTCGATCATAACTGCAGGAAGAAACCGAAGAACTTGGGAGACCGAATATCCCTCTCACTGACAACGATAAAGTTCTTGCCCTGAGATTGGATTGAACCCTCGTTGCATTGGTGAGAAGCCGCCTCTCTATCGCCACGGCTATCCGAGCATCATGAAAATAGGTGAAGCAAGTTTTAGTCTTTGTCCAAAAAATCTAGTAAAACGGGCATGAATTGAGATACAAATGAAATATCTTCAATACCCAAAAAGATTAATAAAATACAGTACCAGAAAAATAGAATTGCTAAAAGGTTTTAAAATGAAAATGGTTTTATTTCTTATATTATGTATACTATAATAATCATTATCATCATCACACACACACTCACACTATATACAAACTATCACAATCAACCAAAATAAATCATAGCACTTATCAAAAATTAATATAAATATATAACTAATCCCATACTCTTTAACATTGTTTAGCACTGAATATTTCAAATCAAGTAGAACATAGTGCAAAAACTAAATTATTTTTAGTTTGCCTCTGCTGAAGTCTGATATCATTACAACATTGATTTAAAAGTTCACACATTGTTACAACTTGCTATCTGCATGTGTGTAGTAAAGTTTACTGCAAGCATGCAGCAGGTTGTAAAGTCATGTATGATGCAAAATTCATGTGCAGAGTTGTTTTAGCTTGAGGTCAATTTATTCCAATAAGACAACCTTTGTATAAAATTGTTATTTATGGTTTTTTGATAAATACTTTTAGAAATTATTAGAAATTTAAGAGAACTAGAGGAAATTGAACATTAAAGAAACATTATGTCTCTTTAAGCACTGATTTGCCGTACTGTAATAGTAATAAGTATTCAGCAATAAGACTCAAATAGAATATGACTGCTACTATAACAAACAAATATACTGAGAAGCAATACACTGATAATAACACCAATATTTTGAAGAATTCAATTGCAGCAACATATTCTTGCATCCAAAATGTATGATTTCTGTAATATATGGTAGATAGATAAGCTTAATGACTGTAAAATAAATCATATTGTTATAACATATAATATAAAATAGATATGTTGTATAATGTTTGGAAAATGACATCCTTATACATGTAAATACAAATAAACAGGTATTATGTAAAGCTTATTAGTAGCCTGAGCTTGCGTCTACAGTTTGATAGGATGAAAATGTAAGAAACTATTATAACTGTAACATTACTGATAGAAGACTCCACTTCTTGCCCACAGAAACTGCCTATGCGTTGCTCAAAAAACAGGCCCTGACTAGTAGCTGTCAATTACTTATTTGTTTATGTATGCGTCGGATACGATGTCAGTCTACTGTAGACATAAATGGCACTAATAGAAAGATGGTGTAACAATGGAGTAGCCAGGTCTGAACTTGGATAGGTTCAAATAGCTTGAATGAGTAACTTGGTTGGGTATTAGTACACAATACAAACAGTAGGTCACAATGTAAGATGTTGCCATGATGCTATCAACAACAGTCAGAATTCCCCCACCCCCCTGTTTCCAAAACTCATATACTGCCCAACACCCATATATAACATGCAGTACAAACATTATCATACATTTGTATAGCAATAGAATAAGAAAAGATAATTAATATATCTACATAGTCTCCTGTACATAAAATAGACGAATCAACATAATATATAAAATAATAACCTAATAATTTAATTATTATATGTTTGTATTTTTAATACATGTATTACTATAAAAAAAGATGACTAATACATACACTTCTAAGGTAACAAGCAACCAGTGAGGCTGACGTCTCCAGCCGAAATCCATAAATAATTAGATGACACATATTAATTAATCGCACATTTTTTTTTCTCAAAAGTATCGAGCAATCGAATTATACACTAAATTTCATCACTCTCTAGGTTATCTTGTCCCAAAGCATCGACTAATGAAATTGCTTAGCGCTGTTTACTTAAGCAGAGAGAGTTTATCCAGATTTTACAGCGTGGTTCCCCCTTGTCAGTTATGGGACAAAAACCCAGGTTCCGTGTACACATTGGCGTAATCCCATGACAGTTGGAATGTGATATAAGAGTAGGCTGTAGTGCCGCTGTATGGCGTATGCCTAAATACCTAATGAACATCACATATCAAGTTTAAACATTCTACCTCAATTAAAAGCAGAGTTGATATGTTCCAATGACTTGACCAATCAAATTGCTTGTCTCTCCTTAGCCTAAGCAGAAAATTCTCACAATCAAACTTGAGCAATGAAGAGTTTCATTGCTCTCACTTCATTTATAACCAAAGTTATCGGGCCCCAAAGAATCAACCAATCAGATTGCTTATGCCTGCTTACCGTAAGCAGAAAACGCTCATCTTCGAACTCCCATCAAGGCATCGACCTAATAAACACATACACCAAGTTTGAACATTCTAGCTCAATTAGAAAGAGAGTAATTGTGTCCCAAAAAGTGTAACTCAAGACGAACCTATTTTAATAGTCCCCTACTTTCTTTGAAAGGCAGGGGACAATGAATAATGTACCTATATTGTCCCCTGAACATGAAATCAGTATCATTAAATCAACAAATTTGTCAAACATTCTTATTCAGTGGAATGATAGGAAAATGTATAAACTTGGTAGAATTCATTTAACATTTGTTTGGGGTTTTTTTTATGTACATTTGTAAACGTGATAGTGTTTATCATGTACATTGTAAATATGCGTGTGTTTTAGATAAAATTGATCTACATTCATTAATTTTTTGTTTAAGCATTGGCCATATTTCTTTATCACAGTGTATTGTGTAAGTCAGGATCAAGCATGTTAAACTACATGTGGATACATCATGCTACATGTACATTACATTTTACTTAACTACAGGAAAGATGACCTCTACACTTTAATCTAGATTAAAAAGTGTTGATATTGGTTGGTATCTTGATTATCATGACACAAAATCAATACAAATAATTTTTCATTTATAATGAAGTGGGTCAGATTGTTCAATTGTAGTTTTGTTTTAAATACAGAATCAGTTATATCAACAGTGACTCTATCTGTAGGTCTTTAATTTTAAATATACACAGATCCAATGTATAAACTAAGTCAAAAATACCACCCTTTCAATTTTTCTCAAATGAAAGTAGTGTACAGTCATATTTTTAACAAATGAAATAGTAGAAGTTTTATGATAATTCATGGTAATTGACTAGAAGATGTCAACAATGGTTGTGTTTTAGATTTAGCTAAATCTACAGCATGTTTAGCTTTTTCTTTTAATTTTTGTTTGGTTTTAGTTTGTTGTGGTATATCTGTCACAAACAATTGCTCCAACGTTGTATTAAAACCTTTAACATTTTTGGTGACATTACTTTTGTATCGTTCTACACCGAAAGCTTGTAAAGCTCTTCTAAAACCATAGAGAGATGACTGAAACCACGCCCAGCGGTTACATTGTGTTGTTCTCAAATTTTCAGGGTTCTGTATGTAATCACATTTTTCTATGATTGTCTGCAAAAAATAGTTGAAATATAAGTAAATACACTAACTCTTAAACAATACACTAACTGTAAAACTATCAAACAGCTTCAAAATGTTCCAACAACTTAAATCATCATCATATGAACAAGGGAGCCACTGACTCAGTGTCCAAGGTGCTGGCTCAATAACCTTGAGTCCAGGGTCAATCTCGGTGTTGGTCGAGAAAGTTGGAGATTATCCAGCGTCAGTGTGATTGTGATGCAGGGCCGAGTGTGTCTAGTTGTTTGGGTGCAGGTCAAAGAACCCTTGACAATCAAAATTCAATATAAGAGCAGGCCACAAATTTCCCCTCATAGCACATTGTATGGTATGGTATATGCCCAGTCGGTGCAGAAAAGGAGGAAGTTCAACCCCATTTCATTTCTTTTGACCTTAGTTTACATATATATTAGCTAACTGAACTTATGGTGCATACTTGTAAGCTACTTACCAGAAGTTTCTGCATACCAATATTTCTAGTGTACGTTGTAAGAGATTTATTCTTTGGATCAACAATTGATTCCTCAACAACACAGATATGTCTTGGACCACGAACAAAATGTTCTCCCCATCTAGGCATAGGGTTGGTTTTTGTCAAAAGTCGTTTTGTATACAGTTTGCCATTGATTACTTCTCTATGTACAACATCTTCTGATAAAACATGTTTACTGTTAAAAAACAAAAATATTTCAATAAATAATGTATGGAATATCTTTGCGGTAACTTAAAATATTACGGTACGCCAAATGCTGCAGGAAGTTATGTATTTTAAAATTAGGGATTAGCAAGCTTTCATTCTATCATTTTCATTACGCACAGATTTAAATAGTTTTGTGACATTTTATAAGGAAGAAAACAATTCTTATTCTGGAAGTTCTGCATTCATTTGGTGCCATATAACGAAGACACATAATTTTGCAGGAATATTAGGCCTACTGTTGTGAATTTGATGCCTATTGTGATAGTTTTTACTTCTTTTAAGAATCCATATAGAAATTCTCATCCACAGTGGAACTTTGCCACAATCTCAATTGCCGTAGGAAAATCGCTTACAAAGCAGTGCTTACGATGAAGCTATGTGATATAGAGTCACGTACGCCATATGGTGCAGGAAGTTATGTCTTTTCACAAGTAGGTACGAATCGGGAAGCTTTCATTATATCATATTACGAAAACACGTAATTTTATAGAAATATCACTGACATAAATTTGAATACCACAATTAAATATAAATTTTTTAATTGTGGTATGAATACGTCAGCTTAAATTAGTTCTGGGGTGATAGTTGACACCTATCAGAGAGGGTCTAAATTAAAAGGCTGCTTTTGCAATCATAGAATCAGTTTGTGCCTAAAAAGGTTGACATAAATATACATGTGAAAACAAAAATTTTATCCACTAAATGAATATTTCCAGTACAGTCCTTTATAGCGACATCAGGATGTGACCACTGTAGCATGTCACCTCTTGCCCCTAGGCCTAGGGGATGTCATACCATAAGTTTGATCAAAAACATCTGCCCCCCCCCCCCCCCCACCGTAGCACCTTTTTGTGTTTTTTGCATGGTGTTCTCACAGAGACTCTCTTAAGTGGCCATGTTAATCCTATACTACAGCATACAGGGGATGTTTACTACTAGAATATAACATTCTATCAAAGGGTGTTCACATGGCTCTTACTACACAATTTCTTCTGAATTGACCCTTCTTTGGAGTCGACACCAATCTGCTTTTTGATACTTAAACTAAATTGATTATGTTCGTTTACAAATTATATATATCCTCTGACAAAAAAATGCAGTGAAAATACTTAATAATTGCTTACCTATAGGGATTTGGGTATCTTTGCCAGAGTGCTATTGCCACTTGATCCCAGGTGTATTTAAATAAAGCTGTTGATGTGTAATATTTAACCATTTTTATAGCAGAATGAGATTAATTTATGAAGAACATACACGTATGGAACTCATGACCTGAAAATATACAGAATATTAAAGCATCAACATTATACCTCATTAACAGTACATACCAGGTACATGTTCAGGCAAATTTGGCAATATTCATGACATGTTCATTTATTATATAAACTGCTGGATTGAAGAGGAATATCTAGTTTTCTTCAGATTCTGTAAAGCGTTGCTAAAAGATTCTACAATTTCACACCAACAAAATTAAAACAAAAAGAACAAGAATAATGCAACCTCTATTACTTACATGTTTACAAATTTGAAAAGAAGTAGACCACTATGACATGAGATAGCCTAATGTACTGAGAAAATAATTCACAGATCTAACCTTGACATTAGTATTAGTAATCTATGTCGTCAGTGATAATACTAGAGTAACTGAATACAGGTACATGTACATATATTACAGAAATAACCATGACAATCAATTACCTTTAATCAATAATAATAACTATAATTTATTAATAAATATTAATTAGATAATTAATTTTAAATTCAATGTTAGCAAAGGTCATAATATCTACATGTTTGCACTTTGCAGCCAATGAAACAAATGTTACACACATTAAACAGATCAAGAAGATAGATCTACATGCCTACAGTATTAATCAACAAAAAGGCCTCCCATTTTACACATATCTATGGTTGGCCATGATTGTTGTTGGAGCATTCACAAGGTTCAACAAAGTGAATGAATGAATGAAATGAAATGGGGTTTAACGTCCTACGCTTAAGCACCTAACCTGGACTAATTGAAGACGGGCATACGCCACAGTGTGCAATGAGGGAAATTTTGCCCGGGCAGCGGCGCTACGGCCTACTCTTATATCGAATTCCAACTGCCAAGGGATCTTTTACGTGCACTCCAATTTGTACACGGGACCTCGGTTTTTCGTCCCATCCGAACGACTAGGCAGCTGTCCTTGTCAGGCCCTCCTTCTGCATCACTGACAAGGGGAAATCACGCCGGAAAATCGAGATGAACTTTCTCGGCCAATGCAGGGATCGAACACTCAACCTCCAGGCTCAACAAAGTGAAACAAGGGCCAAGATTATCGCCATTGAAGAGACAACCACTATCAAGATTGGTCGCATTATTTTTGTTACGTCTTGTTTTGTAAATCATTTTAGTGAACCTGTACCATAACATGCCCGGGACTGTACAGCGCAGTGGACACTTACGGCTGGCCCCCTGATCCATTCAATTGATTTGATAAAGGCTGAGTCACACTAGTGGATTTTTCCTTTAAGACAAATCCTAGCGATCGTCTTAAAGGATAAATCCTATGGGTTTTTATGATCATACATTAAGTATAATCCTATAGGTTTTGGTCATGTGATCAGTAATACCAGAAATGTAAATATGAAGGAAACTGCAAAGATTATCTTTTCTCTCGTTTATGGTAATCTTCGGACTGAATAGACCACAGCACGCTTTGGCGATTGAAAAAAAAAAAAAAAAATTCTCTGTCTCGGCCCGGTTGAGTTAGACGTCTACCATTTTGATTGGTCAATTCACAGTACAAATCCTACGAAAATAGGACTTGTTCTAAACCTAAGGATTTGTCCGTAGGTCAGAAAAGCTATAGCCTATAGGACAAATTTTCCCGTTCACATGAAAGGATTTAGCTTATGGATATAAAACCTCCGGATAAATCCACTAGTGTGACTAAGCCTTAATAGTGTTTTTTTAGTTTTGTTTTGCTATGTCTATTTTCTGTGTTGTTCGCAGGTTTATCTAGTTGATTTTTGTTTTGCTTGTAGTGCAATCCTCCTGCACTTACTATTAGACATAATTAAAGGGAATTGCTGATATTCAATACGATTTCTCGTTTCACTAATTTATATGATGCATATAAATTTCATACAGATGTAACTTTTGTCGCTGGAGTGTTTACAAGGTTAAACAATGTGAAACAAGGGAAATAACCAAGGCTCGAAATAGGGCACCTGTCAGGCACAGATTCAGGCTTTGTCAGGCACAAAACCTCTGGTGCCTGTCATTTTGTGAGGCACTGATTTGTGTTTTCTATTGATATTATTAATACATGTCCGGCACTAAGTTGAAAAAGTCAGGTACTATTTCTAGTGACTGACATTTGTCAGGTACAACTAAAACCGTTATTTCCAGGCCTGGAAATAACTCTAGATTTAGTTAACGGAAATTGCTGAAATTCAATAAGCTTCTTCATGTCATTAATTTAAATGATGAATATAAATTCCATATAAATTGCATGATAACTTTTGGCGTTAGAGTGTTTACAAGGTTCAACAAAGTGAAACAAGGACCATAACTCCATATATGAAATTAACAAAAATTATTGGATTTAACTGTTAAAGTTATCAAAATTCATAGAAAATCTATATACTCGTTCGTCTCAAACCTTTAAACTCTCTTTATCAATCTTATAAAAGTCACTTACGATTCTAGAGTATCCACAAAATTTTAAAAATTCATCATGGCCATAACTCTGGTAGTAATTATCTGAAATCATTGACAATCACTGGCATCTTTTTCTCATGACCTTAAACTGTATAAATCAATCGGATATTAACCTTAGCCTCTTGAGTGTCCACAAAATATTTCAAAGTGATCAAGGGCCATAACTCTGGCAGTAATCGGATATCATTGAAGATCAAAAGAATTCGTCTCGTAACCTTAAACACTGTGTATAATTCAAAGTCAATCGGATCATTAACTTTAGTCTCAAGAGCGTCAAGAAAATTTTTCACAGTGATAAAGGGACATAACTCTGGCAGTAACTATCGAAACAATGTATCATTTACAGATCAAAAGTCAAGCCATTTAGTATCTAGTTGATAACACGAAAATATAAAAACCGCAACCCATCGTTAAGCTTGATCAATGAATCACTAAGGAATCTGTGAACATGGTTGTTGTTGCAAATTGATTGACGTTTGTCATAACAATAAAATGTCTTCGAAAATAAAAGTGAAACATTTCGAGTTTTGAAACAGGATCTCTTATAATTCCCACCATAATCAAATGATGTTTAGACATCGTTATATCTATAATTTAGATTACAAAGTTAGAGTCCTACAGAAGTGCGAGTTTAAAAGTACCCAAAAACATGAAATAAGTTATTGAATTTATGATCCGTTTCAGTACCCTATTATCAAATGGTGATCCATGACCATAAAATAAATAAATGGTACCTGGTATCACACTGTTTTTATGATTCTACCCAAATTTTATTCTGGTTTATTCTAGTAAAAGCACAACATAATTATTCATAAAATATTCCATAAATATTGTGCTCACAGATGTCAACATTAGTGTAGGCCTAAGTCATTATCACATAAAATTTCAACACAGAGATCATTGCTACGATAGATACATGAAGCTTTCAAGAAAGGGAAGTTGTCCTTCTAATCTAGGCCTATATGACTAACTGAAGTGACGAGTAATTACAGCAACTGTAGGCGAACTTCTGCTCTAATAATTCTTTCGAAGCCAAAAAGTTGTATGAGATTGTGGGAGGATATCTGACAATTCAAAAATATAATTGACTGTCACTAGACAAGAGAAAATTAGATAAATAGAAAAAGCCTACGTGTATATAATGCATTTTATCATGTTTTTATTACCGCAACTTTAGAATGAATGAAAACAAGGGAATGTACAGACTAAGCCTATAAGAATTCCACCGGTTTACCGGTGTGACAGTTTCAGTTGGTCCTCGGTGTGTGTTTGCTCTTCGGCGCATGCGCAGTTATAGGAGTAATCTCACACTGTTACGGACGCGGTGTGCATTGACTCCTCGTGATAGGATTACCCCGAAGATATTCTTACGGTCAAATCAATTTCTGGACTATTATCTACCAATGCTTACAATATTACCACGATGCAAATTGACAATGTTATTTTATTCAGTTATTTTATTATAACTATATTCCCGTCCACAACAATGCGAAAATTCTCCCCTGTACTCTTGTAGGCCCAATTGTATTTGGGCATGTCTAGATCTGCATGCATGTTTGAGTGTATGGGCTATATTTTGGTTTACTAAATCTATATTTATGTTGAGAAATCTGAGTTTTAGATATGGTTTGCATGAGAAAGGATTCAAAGTTGAGTAATAAAACATGCGCACTATATTTTGAAGTTGTAAACATTTTAAAAGTACAAAATTAAAATAACAAATGATACAGACTGTAACAGAGAAATCCTATGTCTTCATTCAGCTGATATTCAAAACCCATTAGAAGCTGTTCACCAATTTAACCTACCTAACTATTCACTCTCGTCAATTACTGGTGATCTACAAAAAACATGAAAAGTGTAGCTTGTTATTTCTTCAGCATGCTGACGAAAGCCATTTTTACTTGACCTGCTCATCAATGACGTCACAAAAAGGGAGACAATAAACGGACGAATCATTCGGAGGCAGACCACCATTAAATTTCACCATATCTGTACCTGTCAAAATGTTAATTATTCATCTGTTGTAAAATGAACCAAAATGTCTTGCATGTCTTTATTTCAATTTGCAAATAACTCTGAAAGGATAAATTCCGTATCTTTTTCTACAATGCTCACTTTCAATCACATATACATATATTGTTCACCAATATGGGACCGGTGTGATGCTAAATCTCTTGACCGTCTTTCTCGACAGCAAATAATGGCCTTAAAATTAATTCTAGATGTTAAACATACCGCCGACGTTTACCCTCAACTAGACAAATTGAAAATACTTTCAATAGTAAATCGACATACCGTATCTCTAATCAATGTATATTTATTTATAAAATTCTTTTTAAACAAAGCCTTGGTTACTTATTTGATCCCATACCTTATTATCAAACTTCTTAAAATCATCTGAACAACAAACTTACCACTCTCAAGTCAAATATTAATGTAGCTAAAAGGAGTATACGCTGTAAAGGCCACAAACTCTGGAATGTGCTGCCAGTTCTTTTTTACCTTAAGTCTACTTCAAATATCTTATCTTAAAATCTCTATATATTATAAGCATGTACACATTGTATATTTGTTAATACATGTTAAATCTATAGGCATTAGAATTTTCTTTTATATGACCAGCATATACATATACTTAAATTAATCTTTTACCTGGTTTTTATATATTTCTTCTCTGCTGTTGTAAATTATTGTGTTGTTGTTTATATTTAATTTATTAGCTGTATATTTTGTATTATATATTCTATACGAAGGACAGGATGTTAGAAAGGCTATTAACGGCCATCGTCACAATACAAATAAGGGCAGTAACCAGATTCTTTATAGACATTTTAACCAACCCGACCACTCTATACTATCAACGAGGGTGTCTATATTAGAGAAAATTTACCACCATATCCAACAGTCCTACTTTGAGTACTCCTTTACGCAGAGACCGAGATGAATATTTGATACGTACATTAGGTACTGCCACTCCTTATGGGTGCAATGACAATGTAGCTAGTATTGGAAATCTGTCTAGCCCGGCGTGTAGCAATGTTAGTGTCATGACGTTATTCCCCGAGTTTCGTCGACGAAAACGCAGTCATGGACATCGTCGCTACACACCACCCAAGCGCAGCACTATTTCACTTGATGCCCTTTTGGAAATTATCCAAGAACCACTAGGGCCACACCATATCCGTACTAAATTATATTCGATTCCACTTACTATTTTAGAATTACTTAAATCCGAATGTTTGGATTCTAATTGTACTGATCCTGCATCTACTGAATACATGGTTGAGACAGGTTGTATCCATTGTTCTTGACATTGCTCATGGTCGTTTGGACATTGCGACTGAGCCCGATGCGTCTAGCACCACCAACAGCTCCTTTCTAAAACTCAAATTTGCTAATAAAGGCATTGACGCCATCGGGTTAAGCCAAATATTGCACCATAAGCATGTCATGGCACACATCCCTTCGTATTTCAAAACTGTTACTGTTCCTAGGATTTCTTATACATATACTACACCAATTGCATCCAAAATATTTAATTACAGAAACGCATTATCTAACATCAATGCAAAGGAATTATATGATAACCCTCTACCCTGTTCATGCTCTACGTCGTCCTTCATTTACCAACCAGCTAGACATGTAGTCACTGGTGATTTGAATATATTCTAAAATAATATGTTACGTGAGATTTTGTCCAAAGGGCCCAAATACCGGGAACCGCAACCATTTTCATGGGATCAAAATTTCAAACTTATTATGGATGCCGTAGAGGACTACGCTAGATCATGGGCCAAGAGGGAAGAAGTTATCTCTGATACTCTTTCAGATTGGACTAAGTCTATTAGTCGTTTACTTAAACGCAGAATTTATATGCAACTTTTGTTAGTTGACACTAGGCCTAAATCGATTTTCAATGAAGTTAGCATTGTTGAAAATCTCAACGCCTTACATGACAAGTATGTCATTGTACCAGCTGACAAAGCGTCCAATAATCTAGTGTTTATATGTAAACGGTATTATTATGACTGTCTGTTCAAAGAACTTTATTTCGGGAAACCAATTGACAGTGCTACAAACGCGTTACTCTAAGTAAGGATGAAATTATATACAATCACAGATCTGTACTCACTTCATTTGGTACGCCATGTGGTGATACCTATACAGATCTGCGGCTGCTATATTGGATACCCAAACTACATAAAAAATCCCTACAAGCAACGTTTTATAGCAGGTTCACCCCGTTGTTCCACAAAACCACCTTCAAAACTTAAGTATTGACATCTATACTAATGGCAGTGAGAGAGGGTATTCAAAAATACTGCGACAAAATATACTCTCATAGTGGTATTTAATCAAATGTGGATATTAGAAAATTCCAAAGAATTACTTGATGGTTTGCAAATCACTTGCTTCAGTCTCATCTATACAAACGTTTGACTTTTCTACCTTGTACACTAAAATTCCCCATAGTAAATTAAAAGCTCGGCTAAAAGATATTATCCACAGTGTCTTCTCAAATAAATCTGGACATGTTAGATATCAATATTTAGTTTTAAATTACAATTCCACATAATAATATTTCGTTAAAAACCATAGTGATTCCAAAAATAAATTCACGGCCATCAAGATAATTCCGATGTTGGATTTTTTAATTGATAATATCTTTGTTGAATTTGGAGGGGAAATTTATCAGCAAGTGGTAGGTATCCCCATGGGTACCAACTGTGCACCTTTGCTTGCTGATTTGTTTCTCTATTCATACGAAGCCGAGTACATGCAGGCACTCGTAAAATCCAATAAACGATTAGTAAGACATTTTAGTTTCACTTATCGATATATCGATGATGTTTATCACTGAATAATTAAAAATTCAGTGATTATATAGAATTCATATATCCTGATGAGCTCGAAATTAAAAACACCACTGACAGTGACAATTACGCTTCCTACTTGGATCTTCGTCTCGAGTTTGACAATTGTCTTAAACTAAGTGTTAAACTGTACGATAAACGTGATGACTTTGACTTTCCAATTGTTAACTTTCCATTTATTAGTAGTAACATCCCAATATCACCAGCTTATGGAGTATTTGTGTCTCGGCTAATCCGTTACGCGAGAGCTTGCTCATTCTATTCTGATTTTTTAAGTAAATCGAGGCATTTGTCATCTTAGCTTCAACTACAGGGATACGTGCGAACTAAACTTATTAAAACCTTTAAGATGTTTTATGGCCGTCATATTGACTTGATTGGTAAATATAACGTGTCTCTCTCGACTATTATACTAGACATTTTTAATTGACGGGTATACTATCTCGCTGATAATATAGGTCTACTGCGTTGTTAGCACTGTTCATCACGTGCATTTTGCATACCGATAGTTCATTGGCCAATAACGATATTTTACCAAGATTTCGCCTAATAGATTGGATGCAGCTATGGCGGGTGTGGCGCGCCAGGCAGGGTAAGCTTACTCTTCCGGACACCTGTTACCACTGTTTGTCGTGTATTTTGTACACGGTGAACAGTCCATATGCTGATTACACTATTTTGCCAGATTACACTATTTTGCCTATACCGTTTTTTTAGGACTTCGAATTTTGTCTAATGGTTTGGATTGTTCGTACTTGTTTTTTTTTTATTTACTTCAACCCTTCTTAAATAAAGTCTTTATTATTATTATTATTTTTATTATGAGTTTATCACCGTGAACTGCATTTTGCTGACTGTGTTTCTCTCTGGCTTAACACAATTTTAAAATGTCGCATACCTTTTACGCTATAAATTATGCAACCCCCCCTTTCAGCCCCATTTTGTCAGGATAGTGATGTACAAATTAAAACAACTTGCTTCCACAAAATATTAATACACTCTGATTGTTAAAGTGTGTTAAATACTGAAATATTCCCATTTTGTAAAAAGTGCTTTGTGACAGCCTGGCAGAAAATGTATTTTCAAACCCTTTTCATTGATTCCACACCAACAAAAAAGTCAACAAAAATCGCCATTAAAAAGGGGGAACAAGCCAACAGGGAGGCTGATATATGTCGCCTGCCGAAATCTAAAAATAAATAGATGACACATTTTAATCGCACATTAATTTTTTTTTTTTCAAAGTAGCAAGCAAGCAAAGTTCCGGGCCCGTACCTAGCCCAAAAATGTTAGGGGGCGATGGCTGCTGGGGGCGCCGAAGGGGCTTCTGGGGGTACGGAGAAGAGTCTAGCCCCCCAGGCCCCGAAAAGTTTAGAAAGTATGGTTTGCACCTGTAGGTACTATGAAAATGTCAGAAATTTCAATTTGCGATATTTTGAGATGAACATTATAAAAATTTGAATGAAGGAATCAATCTCGTTCCCAGAGTCAGCCGCGGGGCCGGAGGCCTCTGGGGCCAAAGACCGTCCATTATCTTCTGATTTTTTAACGTGTAAGCCCCGCCCATGCTGACCTCTGATTGGACAATCTTTGTAGGGTCTTTTTCTGGAAAACATGATGTCGGATCGTCGTTTTGTTTGTTGTGAAATGATTCTTGAGTCGAAGTCAACTCGCTGACATAACAAAACTGTATCCTAAATGTGAAAATTTAAGTTTTCGTAAAGATCTATTTTTCTACGCGTGTGTATATTTTTAAGTGATTCGGTCATCCGAACGCTTAAAATAAATACATGTCACGTGACAGTCGTGTGATTCGTCCCTTCCGGGAAAATGGCTACCCAGTGTCACCAGAGAAATTTCTTTCTCCAAAATTTTTCTGGTTCGAGATTGTGAAGGAATATGACTTCAGCGTATACCTTTAATAATTCATGAGAAAAGCGAAAAGTTTTATAATATTATCTGAAATACTAATACGAAAGGGGTGCTTCAAATCCGGCAAAAGAGCGCGCTGAATCTATACTTGAAACAGGGCGCCCAGGTTTGCGACAGTATCTGACACCCTTGAAAAATCATCGAGCGCAACGCTACCAGATCTATTGTCTAATGCGCTGTAAACGGCAACACATATTACGGTTTGTACCTTGAACGAGGTCAATATCTAGAATAATTTTTGTAATGAAATCACTCATTTTTTTATTGCGAGAGGACGTTGTAGTGAATCCAAAGAAGGATGCCAGTGAAATATTAATAATTGTTAAGATTCACTAATAATTCGAGATAAGAGAACACGAGTCACGAGAAAAATAGAAAAAGTCGGCATATTGCCTACTGTTAGTTTATATTCACTCCATGCCTTATAAAACATGGTAATACACGGACTTTTTCTGTTTTTTCTTTCGTGTTCTCTTATCTAATGTCATTCAATTACTTGATTGAATTGTCAGATATTCTCTTGCAGTCCCATATAACAAATGTTGGTCTTCGAAGGAATTATGAGTGAGCATAAATTTAGCCATTTGTCTGTTATCGCTCGCCGCTTCAGTCACTTATATAGGGTATGTATGTATGGAAGGGTATCACTGCCAATATTAAATGCTCTGCTACAATGTCTTTTCCGTTGATTATATGTAAAAAGTACAATGTACAAAGTCCTAATACCGGTAATGATAAAGTCAAAATACCTCTAAGGCAAGAGTTAAATGTAAAAGGATATCACGTGCTTCATTAACATATACGGAAACCTGGCACACTATAAGCCAGAACAAGGATATTCACGACACTATAACAGAAAATCAGCTTAGCACACAAAATAAGAAATTTACTTATTGGACGTAGGCTACTTTACAGTCAATGATTAAAGGGGGGGGGGGGCTCTGCAATGTCCAAATACGAAATTCCAGGTATCATTCTACATATTAGGATAATAGTGAAAAGCACGTTCATTTCTATTTGTAAATAGTTTTCTAATACAATCATATTTTCATAATTCAAATCCAATAAATATCGCAGGCTAACGATGCCATCGAGTGTTGATTATGGTCTGGATAAATAATTAATGTCCAATTTATAATTTAGATAATATGTGTATTCAGTGTTAAAATTCGAGTCTTGGTACAAAAAAAAATCCAAAATGTAACCAATAATCATAGACTGGTTAAATTTCTGGAAAAGAGTCTTCCTTAAAAATCAAGGAGCATTTTTTAGTAAAAGTGGGGAACATGACTTTTCTAAACGATTTTGATGTGCTGAATACGAATATCCATGTTCCCAAGCCGAAATTTGAGTCTTTGACCTTCTAATTTGCATAAATACAAAATGGCCGCCAAATGATACTAAATTGTGAAATACCTCGCAAACTATTGACTTTCGGCCATACGACTGTATTACAGACATATAGGAAGTCGACCCCAATAAATCCAAAAATGATGCCATTACGCCCCTGTGACGTCACTATGACGTCATATTCAAAATGGCGTAGTATGAAAGTCATATCCCAAACTAATAATTTTAAACATATACGTATAGTCGTAATGAGAAGCTTGAATTATTTGATCACTCATTTGTGTTGTCATAACAGAGATTAGTCGTGTCTTCGTTGTGGTTTCTTGGCAAAAGATGCATTTGTTCCAGTTAACCGATTTACCACCTTTCCTCAGTGACCACCTATTAGGCCTTCATGTAGCCTACTCTGGGAACTGGTTTCTGTTTTCGAATGTTCTGTCACTGGTCTCTCTAGTCGCTCAATTTTAGTTTTATCTGTGAATTGGGCATAGCAGTTTCTATGCCAAACAAGAGTAGCAGCTGTAGCAGAGTCTAACACGTCATCAAGTAACATCTGTGTTCTTGGAGTCCCTCAGTTTCTTCCTACTGCTGACTGCACTTTTGGCTTTTTTGAGTCCGTTGTCAGTTGCTCCATGAAGTAAGACACTACTTGGTCTACTTGTTTGACAAAATATGCAGAACGTATAATCAACTGGTAAATGTCTTTTAAGGCTCACTACTGGATCCATGATATTCGATAGCCTACAATATGGCGGCTATCTTGGATATGACGTCATAGGGATGTCACAGGACGTCAATGGGCAAAGCCCTGTATAGGGAAAGTTACGACAACTGATTTACAGGCGCCATTTGGGGTCCCAACTATGACGCTATAAATACTATGACGTCATGGCGTCATATAGCTTTACTATATAAATTTATTTCTAATGGATTACATTTTTCACGCCCAGGCTTTTCAGAGCAAAACAGTTATCTAACAAATTGATAATAATGTTTGAATGTGCAATTTATTTTAACTTTATTTTAGAGATATATAAATCCCATGTCTGAGTTTTGTGAAGCGCCATTGAAAAGCCATCGGATGAGTTTTGTTGCGTTGTATCAATTAAGATTATGATTATTATTTAATATTTCATATTATGATACAGAACTATTGATGTCCAAATTCCTAAACGGTTTGTAAAGTTTATTGTGTCTGTTGTAAGCAGTAAAAACAAATGCACGCACATATGTGGACTACTTGCAGTGTTGCACTAAATGTTAGTCAATCAAAATTAATGCAAGTGATAATATTAATCATTTTTGTAAAAGGGATGAAATAAGAATCGCATCTGTTCAATGAAAAAAAAACCTCTGAAATAATAAGGAAGATGGTAAATATAAATTTAATAACATATTAATAGACATGTTATTTATAAAACATTCTCATAAAATCTGTAATAAAATAACCAAGTAGTTATGTACAAAATAACCAAATTTAATTTAAACATGCATTATTCAAGAGCTAAATCTGCCTAGTGCAGGTCTTTATTTGGGCATGAAATGTTTTCTAAAGTATTAATTAGACATTAATTAACTGATCCAGACCTTAATCAACTTTGGATGGCATCAGATTGCTCCGATATTAAACAGATTAAAACGTTTCAGTGATAAATCAAATATGGCGGTTCCAGACGCTTCAAGTCTTAGCTTTGATCAACCAGGACCGTGGTTGAAATTATTGCACACATCGGTCAAATCTTCAAATGCCAATATCTTCGCTTGCAATAGAGTAATTTGAATGAAATTTTCAAATTATTCATTTTACATCACCTACTTTCGAACTATTATAGCAAGAATGGCTAGTTCTTATCTATATCTTAAATTCATTTTACATCACCTACTTTCGAACTATTATAGCAAGAATGGCTAGTTCTTATCTATATCTTAAATAATGTAACTTTAATTAAACACACTATAAACTACTGAAATGCAACAATGATGATATCACTTTAATGATTTCACTAAAGAATGCATTGTCATAGATAATAAGGTGGAAATTTGGTATATTTTTTAATTTATCTTCATGATTTTCCATACACTTTTCGCTTAATGACTCTCCAGTTTTAGTACTTGTATCATAATCAAATCCAGATGTTATCGACGAAGCCAGTTCATCTAAAGTGAGACAACAGTCTCGTTCTTCCAGTTTCATGGAATTAACTTTAATCTTCATAAATGCAAAAACATCTTCTAACGACCCCAGCCGGAAGTCAATCCCCTCTGCTCGTCGCTGTAAGGTTCGTATGGACAAAAAAGGGTAACCCGTTGAAAACAACAGTTCGTATCCAGTGGTACCACAAGCAAACCGAAGCAATAGAGCTTTTCTTGCAGTGTCAGACGACCATTCCGCACCTTTCTGTGTGTACAAATTTCTTCTTCTTCTTGGCATAGGGCCTACAGCCGATCGCTTTGTGAGAGGTTTTCTTACGATAACGGGTTTAGAGAAACTAAATATGCTTGGGACAGCGTTAGGTTTCAGCTTTCTTAGACCATCCTGTCTGTTGGATTCGTATTCCATGTTGTCGAAATGTTTCTACAAGAAAATATATATGTTAACTTCAGGTTTTCTAGTTATTCTATAATAGATCTATATTAACATTATACGTGTATCACAGCTGGGGTTTCCTGGTGGATGATGAAAACACCATATCGTAAACCCCGGTTTTACGTCCCATCCGAATTACTTTACTAGACAGCATTTCTTTTTCATGCACCACAGACAAGAGTCAACCACGCCATAATAAGCGAACTATTGACTAAATCTATTTACTGAGATCCCTCACATCATGAATGATAAAGATAAAGCCAGTTTTGTGCGCATTTTGCGGTCTTTTCGCCGGTTACGTATAAATAACCTGTCCAATTACATCTGCATCGGACCGGCGAAAAGAATACGTGCATTAGGAGCTGATATATCACCAATGGATAAGATACATATTTCTTATTATTTTGTTAAAATATCAGGAAAACCCACTTTAACTTACTACTTACCTCACATAAATATGATACATCTGTCGCTTTCCAGGAAAGACGAGGGACTTGCACTTCCCATTGACGTGTTCTTGAAGGATCTCGCGGAAATCTGTGAAATTTTAATCCGCGCCCATTTCTATTGGAACAGCTAGTCGCGACACAACAGTAAAAAAAAAAAAACAAGTGCGAACAATCCAAACCATAAGACGGAATTCGAAGTCCTCAAAACGTTATAGGCAAAATAGTGTATTCAAGCAAAATAGTGTAATAGTACCCATTGGGATGCCAACCACTTGCTAATATATTTCCCCTCCAAATTCAACAAAGATATTATCAATTAAAAAATCCAACATCTGAATTATCTTGATGGCCGTGTATTTGTTTTTTGAATCACTGTGATACTTAACGAAATATGAAGAATTATAATTTGCAACTTAATATTGATATCTAGCAGTAGCCTACCCGATTTGATTTAGACGAAAAGACACTGTGAATAATGTCTTTCAATCGAGCTTTTAATTTACTATGGGGAATTTTAGTGTACAAAGTAGAGAAGTCAAACGTTTGAATAGATGAGACTGAAGCAAGGGATCTAGATTGCAAACCAGTAAGTAATTCTTTGGAATTTTTTAATATCCACATTTGATTTATACCACTTCGAGAGTAGGCCTATACTTTGTCACGGTATTTTTGAATACCCCCTTTAACAGCTATTGGTATAGATCATATAGATGCCAATACCTTTGAAACTGGTTTTGTGGAACAACGGGATGAACCTGCTATAAAACATTGCTTGTAAGGATTTTTATGTAATTTAGGTATCCAATATCTATATACGGCTTTGGTCACAGGGGCGTTTTGACGTCACACGGGCGTAATGACGTCGTTTTTGGATTTATTTGGGTCGACTTCCTAATGTCTGTAATACATTTATAGGCCAAAAAGTCGATAGTTAATGAGGTATCTGACAATCTAGCAGCATTTGGCGGCCATTTTGTATTTATGCTAATTTCGGCTTGAGAACATGGATATTCGTATTCAGCACATCAAAATCATTTAGAAAAGTCATGTTCCCCACTTTTACTAAAAAATGCTTCTAACATTGTGATTTTACGAAAATTTGACTAGTCTATCACTCTTTTTCAAATATGTCAATAATTATCTTGCACATTCATAGTCCCTGAAAAACGAACAAAGATGGATTGGGGGGGGGGGGGTATTCAATGTTAAAATACGGATCTTTGTCCGAAATTATCGTTACCATGCTACCTATCACTAAAACTAAAAACACGCCTATTGCTGCTTAAATAATATGTAAATATGTAAATAATTTACTGGCACACTCAGATTAGCATACCATTATACGAAATTCCAGATATCACTGATTGCTCTTTTCAAATATGCAAATAGTGTTTTTCCACATTCATATTTGCATAACTTTACGAAATAATATTAAAGTTGAAGTGAAGAAAGAATCGGGGGGGGGGGGGGTAAACTGAACTAAAGATACAGGCGCTTAATCAAAGATTCCCTATGTCAGTCCTCTCTTTAAAGAAAAGATTTGTTTTATCTTTTGATGGAACAAAGTTAATTAGGTTGTCAATAAGAAATTCCAGTATGTTTCTTCGACTCTTTGAATCTACCAATTATTTCCTGGCACATTCAGAATTGCGCACGGTCGTCTAGATAGTTCATATACCAGCTTGATATCGTGCGGAAAATATCCTTATGGTGTACAAAGGTTTCCGTATATATGTTAATGAGGCACGTGATATCCAACATTTGCATATTGAAGGTGATGTTGTACATTTGTCGATTTGTGAAAGTACATTTGTTAATTTGTCAAAATGCAAAATACATTTGTCGAACCTACAAAGTACAAATTTTGAAATAACACAGCTTAACTTTATAGTTTCAAGATGTTATTTCAACATTTGTATTTTCAAGAGATGTAATTTCAACATTTGTTGTTTCACAATTGTATTAACGACACTTGCATTATCGAGCCTTGCATTAGCAAGCCATGCATTAGCGAACTGTGACCATATTTGGGTTATTGTATGGTATGGAAGCCTATTGCGGCCATTTCAGAATCTCGACAATTAAATAGTCCAAAATAATTTTAATCTCTTCTGGCAAAGATAGTATGATAAATGTAGTCTGTAGAGTGTTCACAAGAAATTGCGGACGACGGATGGACTGATTGACAGACGGGCGGGCGGACAGGGTTGAGGCAATATACGACCACATTCCCATGTTGGCGTATACAAAACACGACCACGTGAATGTTTTAGACTGTCAAATCTGGGCCACAGGCGAATTTATGCCCGCGGCGAGAAGTCGAGATTCTGAAATGGCCGCAATAGGCTTCCATACCCTACATCAACCCAAATATGGTCATAGTTCGCTAATGCATGGCTTGCTAATGCAAGGCTCGTTATTGCAAGTGTCGTTAATACAACTGTTGAAACTACAAATGTTCAAACTGCAAATGTTGAAATTACATCTCTTGAAAATACAAATGTTGAAATTACATATCTTGAAACTATAAAGTTAAGCTGTGTTATTTCAAAATTTGTACTTTGTAGGTTCGACAAATGTATTTTGCATTTTGACAAATTAACAAATGTAGGCCTACTTTCACAAATCGACAAATGTACTTTGTATTTTGACAAATTAACAAATGTACTTTCACAAATCGACAAATGTATTTTCACAAATTGAGAGTTTTGGCGAGGATCTCCCTCCATATTCAAGGGGCACCAAATCATGCTGTATTCGGCGCACCATTGCCAAAGCCGTGAGCGCCCAACCAATCTCGATTGACATTATTTATTTCGCGGCCCGACAAACATACATTATAATGTGCCCCACCAATCATGTCATTGACTCATTATTGGCGCCCCTCCGGGATAAACCACACACAGATTACACAGTTTTGGACAGCGCTCAAGCTAGGTGTTAATCATGTTATTCATTATGAGGCGCCTCACCATTTGGGGGGGGGGGGGGTCACAGTGGCTAAGTGGATAAGGCGCTGGTTCACTAGCCTGGAGGTCGGGTGTTCGATCCCTGCATTGGCCGAGAAAGTTCATCTCGATTTTCCGACGTGATTTCCCCTTGTCAGTGATGCAGAAGGAGGGCCTGACAAGGACAGCTGCCTAGTCGTTCGGATGGGACGAAAAACCGAGGTCCCGTGTACACATTGGAGTGCACGTAAAAGACCCCTTGACAGTTGACAGTTGGAATTCGATATAAGAGTAGGCCGTAGCGCCGCTGCCCGGGCAAAATTTCCCTCATAGCACAGTGTATGGCGTATGCCCGTCTTCAATTAGCTCAGGTTAAGTGTATAACAGTAGGACGTTTAACCCCATTTCATTCATTCCATTTGGGGGCTGGGGCGTGTCATATATAACGACATGAATAGAAGTGGCATTGGTTAGGCGTTCAATTAATCTCGTAGTGGGCGCCCAACCAAAGTTACTCGGCTCTTTAGAGCGCCCATACTGATATGAACACGTTAGTCGTTGGCTTTGTATTGCGTCCAATGGATAAATGCATTATAACAACATGATTGGTGATGCCCCATAAATACAACTGACATTGGTTGGACCATGCATAGATTTCCTATATCTATGGGTTGGACGCCCTGTCAATCTCATCGCATGTGTCTCCCAACCAATGTCACTCGGCTTTATGGGGCGCGCATACTGATGGGCATGTAGGCCTACGTCCCCGGCCTCGTATTGTGTGGGCGCCGATTTTTTACAGAGGGTCAGCTAGGTACGGGCCTGAATAGCAGGAAAACACTATTGCAGCAGTTGTAAGCTTTTCAATGCTGAGTAAGCTTTTACATATATAATAATCCGGATCCTGGATCTGTGAAAGAAAATGAATAAAGCTTGAGATGAAATGAGTTTGTATTTATTCAAGGGAAAATGGCTAGTAACAGTCATCTTTACAGTTTACATAATATGATATTGATTTTAAACATGGACGCCAAGGCCCCCAACCACCCACGTGGTTGTGGCACCCCGACCTCACCTCACTTCAACGGTAAAATATGGCAATGTCACAAATGGAAAATAACTTTAAATAAGCTAAATATTTGCTTGGAAATACAATCAATTTAATGATGACAATAAAGAATAAAAGAACTAAATACCTGTGAAAGAAAATGAATAAAGCTTGAGATGAAATGAGTTTGTATTTATTCAAGGGAAAATGGCTAGTAACAGTGACCTTTACAGCCTCACTCATTGAAGATTTCAGTAGATGAGTTATCTCCCTTTAAGTATCAGACCACTATCAATTCAATAGCACTATCAATACTCTATAAATACTAATGGCTTAATCTTAAAAATTAATACCCCCCCTCATCTCATAGCAAACCCTAACATACTCCCCCACTAAATTAAATGGCGTCCCGACATTTAAACAATCAAGATAGCTTTTTAAACAATATATGTAATCATAATAGTTTTCAGGCTTGAAACTAACATCACTAAAAACAATAAGCTTTCTAGTAATAACTAATAATGTTGACACATACTTCAATATTACTCAGATATTCTAAAATATCGCATGACAGTATGTAATTTTACAGGTGATCAATCTGGAAAACACATATAATTGACAATCATTCATAATAATGGTTTGTAATACAGTGAGTATGATTAATATCTGACTTGTCAGTTTCAACAAATGTCCACTACACAAAACATGCTAAATACAAATAGTAAAATATTCTTGGTTTATTAACAAGAGTTTACCAGAATGTAATAAAACAACTTTCAACTAATTAACTTCCAACACTCAAAACAGATTCTAATAATGCTATAACCGTGATGTATGATCATATATTAGTACATAATCATTCAAGATTCATTATTATCTCAGCAATATTGTAAAAAATTTAGTTTACTTTTAGAAAACCACACTTAAAGGGCGTTCACCAATTTTATTTGACCAAGCACAATTTGAAGGTTGACCCAAATGGTCATATGTTAACCGAAGAGGCGGTTGTACAGCACGACGATTTGGTAGAACATCTTCCTCTGCGGATTCCATTGATTCCAAAGAAGTTTTATAAGCTTCCGAACCACTTTCAACAGCATCATTGTCATTTGCTTGAACACTAGATTCATTAGAAACATGACCTGTAGATCCTGATTCATTTCCTTCAGATGAATTTTGATTTCGCGCTTCTGTCTCCGTGTCTTGTATCTGAACTTCTGGTTCTGGTACATTTATATTTGTCGGTGTAGCAGGAACAAACTCTTCCGCTTCTGGATCTAATTCAATGCGTTTATCTGACACTGGCAAATAGTTATATAGCTCCTCACTTTCAGAGTCACTATTTAAGTCATTTTGAGGTAAATTCACTATTTTAGATCTTGAACGTTTCCGTGTAACATGATTTTCTGTAGTGTCAATCACAAAGTCTTTGTCTAGTGGTAAATCGTTGCATAAAAGTAATAAATTCCTATGTAGTCTCCGTACTTTTCCATTTTTGTTTGGAGATTTGACTTCATACACAGGCGAATCATCAGACATTCTCTTTAAGACGGTATGAATGCTGTCCTCCCAATAATTTCGTAATTTTCCTGGACCACCGCGTTCGCTTAAATTCCGCACTAATACACGATCTCCTGGAACAAGAGTCACACTAGTAGGTTTTTTACTATGGTACTTCTTTGCAGTCATACTCGATTTCTGGGCATTACGTGATGCAATTTTATAAGCATCATTCATGCATTGAGTCCACTTTTGAACATAATCACGATACGAAACGTTTCCCCTATTTTCAAATCCAAATATTATGTCGATCGGAAGTTTGGGATGTCTTCCAAATAACAAAAAGAATGGAGAAAAACCTGTAGTGTCGTTTTTCGTACAATTATATGCATGAGTCATTTTATTAATATGGTTTTTCCAATCATGTTTATGATCCTCAGGCAGGGTCTTCAACATTGATAATAAAGTACGGTTCAGCCTTTCACATTGTCCATTACCACTAGGGTGGTAGGGAGTGGTGCGTGATCGTCCTACGCCACAGTATTTTTGTAGTCGATGGAAAAGCTCGTTTTCGAACTCTCTGCCTTGGTCGTGGTGTAACTTTTCAGGGAAACCATATTTCAGAACATAATCATTAAATATTTTGTCCGCAGCTGTCTTTCCAGATTTGTTGGTAGTTGGATAAGCAGCAGCAAATCTGGTATAATGGTCCACAACAACCAATATGTACTCATATCCCCCTTTACATTTCTCTAAATGTAAAAAGTCAATCGAAACTAACTCGAATGGGTGTGTCGTTTCGATCGGTTTTAAAGGTGCTTCATTTAGACGATTTGGTTTCTTTGATTTCACACAAGTGCACATTTTTGTTATAAAATGTTCAACTTCAGACACCATCTTTGGCCAATAAAATCTATTTCGAATCAGGGATATCACTTTTTCCGTCCCAAGATGATCCATGTTGCAATGCAATTCATCTATCACCAACTTTCGATATTTCTTTGGCAACACTAATTGATAATCTGTATCTTGACCTGGAATACACCGTTTACGTTTTAAAAGCCCATCTTGATCAATTTGAAGATTTGGAAATTCTCTGGTTAACATTAAAGATTCTGACGACATACGCTCGCGATCGGCTTTACTGGGTTTCTCCCGCTTACGCACAAATCGTTTTAACACAAAAATGTCCTCGTCATCTTCTTGAGCTTTAATCAATTCGTCCGTACTAAACTGAAGTTTCACTCCTTCTGAAGGTTCAGTCTTTGCCGGTTTCACATTTAGCCCACACATCCAAACAAGTGATTGATCCTCTTGAATTTGAGCCGAGTTAATACTCATCGAAACAATATCTGATTTAGCTTTTTCGGAACACTCTTGCCTGTATTGTTCAAACTTCAGTGGCGTCCTACTTAAACAATCAGCATCAGTATTTAAAGGTCCTGGTTTATATTTGATGTTGAAATTAAAGTCCGCTAGTTCTGCTACCCATCGTAGTCTCGCTGCGTCTAGACGTGGAGTAGTCATGATATAACTCAATGGATTATTGTCACTATAGATCGTAAAATGTGGCGTGTAGTACAGATAGTCCCTAAAACGATCTACGACCGCCCACTTTAACGCCAAAAATTCCAATTTACCCGAATGTAGATTATAATTTTGCTCAGCCGGAGTTAATGTCCTAGATGCATAAGCCACAACGTGTTGACGCCCATCGTCACCTTGTTGATAGAGAATGGCTCCTAAACCCTCTCCAGACGCATCCACATGTAAAGAAAACGGTCGATCGAACACAGGGTAGGCCATTACTGGTGGCGACACAAGAAAGATAATGAGATCCCCTAAAGCCTCCGAATGTTCTTTAGTCCACCCTATTCTTTCCTTAGACGACAACTGACCTCCCTTTAATGTTTTAATCCGATCCTTGGATAAGTCTGGTGGCTTCCGTAAAAGATTGTACAAAGGCTTAGCTCTTCGTGCAAAATCTGGAATGAATTTGCGGTAGTACGACAAAAGACCCAATATTTTACGAATCTCTCCGACATTCGACGGGATTTTGTTTTTAAGTTCCAAAACCGCACGTTTATCTTCAGGGTCCACTGTATAACCCGATGCAGTAACAAGATGCCCTAAATATCTTACTTCCTTTCGAAATACTAGGCACTTTGAAGGCTTCAGTTTAACACCCTTTTCACGAAGGCGATTAAACACAAGTTGGAGATGTTTCACGTGTTCATCAAACGTCTTACTGTATACAAGGATATCGTCCAAGTATGGAAGGCAACACCTGTCCCTCAGTCCATCAAGACAGTCATTCATATAATTTTGAAAAGCAGATGGCGCCCCAGAAAGCCCAAACGGTATCCTTTCCCACTCGTATAGACCCCAGGGGGTGACGAAAGCAGTTATGTGTTTACTCTCCTCCCCTACAACCCCTTGATGGTAAGCGCGTCCCTGATCTAACTACAGTGTATACCACTGACTGCCCCATAAACTATCCAATGCGTCCTGAATGCGGGGTAACGGCCCACAGTCTATTACTGATTTTTGGTTGATTTTTCTATAGTCACAACATAGTCTTAACCCGCCATCTTTTTTCCGCACACAGATTAAAGGACTAGAATAACTTGATTTTGATTTCCGAATAAATCCTTTGGCTATTAAATCTCTCAGGTAATCTTTAACCTCTTCAATCAGTGGGTTTGGAATTGAAACGTATGACTGTTTTACCGGAATATTGTCTTTCAAATGAATATCAAGTTTCAAGTCCGGTATGTATCCAATATCGTCACCCGTTTTCGAGAAAACGTCATTATTAGATTTTAATAATGTATGAATAATGTTTTCCTGAGCAGACGTAATAGAGACATTTCGCACCTTAACGTAAACGAGTACGGTTACACATAGCTATCCCTTAACGGTTAGACGGCTATTATAGGTTTCGCATTTTTAACGTATAGCTGATATATGTCGCTCATGTATGTCTAGTCAAAATGGCGGGTGCTTTTAATGAAAATATTTTGATTATGGCTATCGAGTACATGATTCTTCATCAATTGGAAAATGCTGATGCACAACGCAATGGCCATGTAACATACGATGCAGATGTTGATTTTAATCTGGATAACATCAGCGATGGTCAGTCCGTGGATTTATTTAGATTTGATAAAGATTCAATAAAGAGGCTTGGTATTGCATTGAAACTACCCGAGAGATTCGTCTGCGAAAACAGGACAGTTGTTGGTGGCTTGGATGCGTTACACTAAAAATCGGATATACAAAATATGTAAATAAATAAGAATTCAGTAAAATAGTTACTTCTATGGCGGGAGCTGGTTCGCTAGCCTGGAGGTCGGGTGTTCGATCCCTGCATTGGCCGAGAAAGTTCATCTCGATTTTCCGGCGTGATATCCCCTTGTCAGTGATGCAGGAGGGCCTGACAAGGACAGCTGCCTAGTCGTTCGGATAAGACGAAAAACCGAGGTCCCGTGTACACATTGGAGTGCACGTAAAAAAAAACCTTCGCATTTGGAATTCGATATAAGAGTAGGCCGTAGCGCCGCTGCCCGGGCAACATTTCCCCCATAGCACACTGTATGGCGTATGCCCGTCTTCCATTAGCCTTGGTTTGGTGCATAATAGTAGGATGTTAAACCCCATTTCATTCATTCATTCTATGGCAGGACTGCTCGCTCTTGCTTAGAGAGCGGTTTTACACAAAATGATAAGTGATACGCAGGCCGCTTTCTTAGCAGCAGAAGAAGCACGTGCAACTACAGCTAAAGGAGAAAGTTTGGAATCAGACCACTGATGATTTGTAACAGTAAACAGAACAACTTGCACGTTTAAACCCTCTGCTGTAGGCCTAACTTTTTCTCCACAGCTTCCTATTTAATTTGGGAAGGGGACCTCTGCACTTAAGCGTGTCGGCGTTTTTGCTGCTATTACCATCGCCATTTCTATATAAAAAAATAATAATCGAAGAAACAAAACAGAATTTTTGTCCTAGTATAGGGGTCTTTTAAAAGTGCCTTTTAGACAGGTTTTTGGGGTTTAAAACAAAAATAATCATTAATTATTTGGACTACATGGTATTAACAAAGATGTGTAAATCATGAAATAGTTTGTTTATATCCAAAATTATGAAAAAAATTGAAGATTTCTTACTCGTTTATCGACCACGTGTAGTAAGCTGACTAGTCGTCCTTCTGTACGAATAGCAGATAGGAAAACTTGCTGTGACGCCACAAGAGCACACAAACTGATGACATATCCGTTCCACTAAGATCACAAATTAGTTTCTACCACGTGCAGGGACCTGACTAACCGTCCTTCAGTCCGCATTGCGGATAAGGAAAGTTGCTGTGATGTCACAAGAACACACAGATTGATGACGTATCCGTTCCACTAACTGTATACGTACTGGTGCGAAACCTCTCTAATATCACAATGATTTAACTCAATTGGCGGTTCAAATACATCAGAATTGTGAGTGTTTGATAATGATGCAACATTTACATTATCTACTTGAGTATTATTATTTGACTGTACAATGCAAAACAATGACCTAATTGACTGAAGCTCCCCTAAATGTGTTTTCTTTTTGAGAATAATATCACATTTCGTAGGATTACTAACAATTAAATTCACTCGATTGGCATTGTTTACCTTAACTAACATTTCTTGGCAATCTAACCCAGAACTGTTACATTCGGGTTTGAATAAACAATCAAGAGAGCTTTGACAAGAACCTGTACGTATGGATACACTCACAACCTTTGAGGTTTGTTTCTTTATGCGAATATTGCGTGATCCTGAGTACACTTGACAAATGGCCTCTTGATTATTTTGACGAACAATATCTACTAAACCTGATACTTGATTTACAGACAATTTTCCAAAAGAATACTTTAAATTTTCTACCAGATTGTCCTTATCACTATTCATAATAAATTGTTCAATAATATTATACCCAACAATTGGAACATCTAAACCTGCAGTCTCAGTTACCAAGAATGGCACAGACAATGGGGCACTAGAACCTAATTTGAATTTAAATTCAACCCATCCTTCAAAAGGGATATCTGACCCATTTGCTGATAAAATATTGAGTGGTTGTTCACCAGTCAATTCCTGTATACTGCGAATTTCCAGGTTTGGGAAATATTTGGTTAATAACAACTTATTAATTAATGATACCTGAGCTCCAGAGTCCCATAATACAGTTACAATTACATCATTTAGTTTACAATTAACATGACATTTTTCACCAACCAACTTAACTAATTTTGAACGCTTGCGAGGGGACAGACAAAACACCTGACCTTTGACTGCTGACATTGTTGGGGGTGTGGTTTCACAGATCACCTGTCCCCCTTTCGAGGTGATCTCATCCAGTTTTCCGACTGATTATTATTATAATGAAAAGACCGGAAGTGACCTGAGCTACCACAATCCCAACAATGTCTACAATTTGAAAGTTTCTTTTCACGACACTTATTACAGCTGTTGTCAAACACTTTCTTCTTTCGATCTTCTCTTATCATTTCTGCTAATTGCGCTACTTTAGCCTTTAACTCTTGACACTCTGATTTTTCCTCCTTCTTTATCTTGTTTTTCTTCGGTTTTTCTTTCAAAGTTAGATCAGCTTGTGACACTTCATTCACTTTACAGTGCCCTCTCATTTTAATTTGTCTGTCTGATTCTCTAGACTCTATTACGCTCATCTTTTGAATAAGTGTTTCATCCGATATTTTCATGTCTAACGATGGCTGGATTTCTCTACGGATGGTTTCATCAAGTAAACCAGAGTATAAAGTTTTACAGAATTGTTGACTGACCAATTCTGGATCATACTTTAGATCTACATCAGTTACAAAAAGTATCTTTTGTTTTAAAGACAACAATCTAAGTAAAAAGTCAGTACTTGATTCACTCCTTTTCTGTAGAGTTGATCCCAATTCCTGATAAAGCTCTGTTGCTGATTTTTCTTGATAAAAGGATCTTAACATCTGTTTTAATTCACTGATGGTGATGTTTGTCCTACCCTCCAGGTACACTCGTAATTGTGAAGATGGTGATATCGCTCGTACAACTCCCTCGACGATCTCAACCTCAGAGAAGCCCTTCTTCTCAGCATTGTCAATTTGTCTCATTAAGGAGATGAACGGAACGTTTGTTTTACCATTTTCACCGATTGTTCCTGTTAGTTTGAAGTCCTTTTTGAAAATACTAACATGTTTCGTCTCTGTTGGAGTTTCTTCCTTTAGAGGTTTAATGGATTCTGGAACAGTATTAGACTTAACACCGGTTGATTCAGTCCTAATCATTGACTCCTGCCTCAAAAGTTGAAAATTTGGCAACATCTCGTTTAACAGCATGAAAACTCCCTCGCCCCCATCTTCTTTGCCACATTCTGTGTCAAGGAATTCCGATAGGGTTTGTTTAGCCTCAACAGGATTTATTTCCGTGGGTTCGTCTTTTAATAATTTAAATTGCATCAGACATTTAATCAGGACATCCACTGGTGACTGATACATTCTTCCCAATACACCATACTTCAGGGCAAGCTTTTTATCTTCCTCCATGTTTACAGATCCCGGACAAGCCCCCAAATGTAAGCTTTTCAATGCTGAGTAAGCTTTTACATATATAATAATCCGGATCCTGGATCTGTGAAAGAAAATGAATAAAGCTTGAGATGAAATGAGTTTGTATTTATTCAAGGGAAAATGGCTAGTAACAGTCATCTTTACAGTTTACATAATATGATATTGATTTTAAACATGGACGCCAAGGCCCCCAACCACCCACGTGGTTGTGGCACCCCGACCTCACCTCACTTCAACGGTAAAATATGGCAATGTCACAAATGGAAAATAACTTTAAATAAGCTAAATATTTGCTTGGAAATACAATCAATTTAATGATGACAATAAAGAATAAAAGAACTAAATACCTGTGAAAGAAAATGAATAAAGCTTGAGATGAAATGAGTTTGTATTTATTCAAGGGAAAATGGCTAGTAACAGTGACCTTTACAGCCTCACTCATTGAAGATTTCAGTAGATGAGTTATCTCCCTTTAAGTATCAGACCACTATCAATTCAATAGCACTATCAATACTCTATAAATACTAATGGCTTAATCTTAAAAATTAATACCCCCCCTCATCTCATAGCAAACCCTAACACAGTTAAGTTTTTAAAGTTTACTCCCGACGGTCCCTTCTCTGTGGACTGTAAATGATTGATTGGTTGTTGATTTGAATTCTAGTCGGCTATCTGAATTATACCACTTTGAAGTTGCTGTACTCGCGGGCTGGAATATAAGGAAAACGCGTTTACAATTGCAGGGGGGGGGGTATGGTAAGCTCCGCTCCTCCGCTCTGCGCCGCCATCTGTAAGCCGGAATTTTTGTGGAGTAACAGAATCTGTCGATGTTTGCCGAGTGACTTCCATTCGTGTAGGTTGCGCGCGCAGTATGGAGGTACGCCAACTAAAAAGGCTGAGTCATTCGGCAAACCTCGACAGATTCCGGTGCCCTATATCTAGACTCGGCTGTATGATGAAGTCCGCCATTTTGGAACTATTTTAAAGGACCCGGAAAACAAGGTTGCCCCCAGGAGATGGGTGCCAGTCAAGTCGTCCACAAGCGAAGTCGTCCACAACCGTTGCTGGAGTCGTTCACAAGGCATTGGTGATGTCGTCAACAACTATTAGTGATGTCGTCCACAACTAAATATGTTTATGAATTTGTTATTTATGGAATAAAATGATTTACTTTGTTGTTTATTTGCCGGGAGAAAGGGTGACCACGCAGAAAAAAACTATACTAATTAAAAATACATCGTGTAAACGACTCCAAAAAACGTATTACAATATCCAGAAATTATTTACTTTTTTGTTTATTTACCGATAGAAAAGGTGACCACGCAGAAAAACTATAATATTTACAAATACATTATGTGTCCAGACATTATACTAAGTCGTGTGGACGACTCCACCAACGGGTGTGGACAGCTTAACCAGATTTTGGGACTTTTTTGTAAAAGCGGAACGTTTTCCTGTTAGAGTAAATCGGTAGTGGATAAGCCGCATCGCAAATGTATAGTCGTAGGTACATATCAATGACTATCATACATCCGAGTCTAGATATAGAGTACCGGAATCTGTCGAGGTTTGCCGAATGAAGGCTGAGTTTGCCGTATATATTTGCCATATTTCACTACGCATGCGAATTTGAACGATAACAATTTCCTCAAATTATAGAACCAAAAATTAAAAATGAAACGAAACATAAACGGGTTGTCTTCTCTCAATTATTTATGGTTTAAAACCAGATGTTAATCACAACCCAGAGCCATATATATATAAAGGCTCTGTTACAACCTATCCACATTTAACCGCAATAAATTATACTAGATTAGATGGAAACCTGATCTCTCAACCCTCCGTGTTTCGAGATGGTGCTATGCCTATAGTTTCACGTTGAAAACCCCGGCCCAACGATAATCACATTGGGTTTCAAATAAACAATTTTGACCATTCATTTTTCTTCCAAACAACGTTTAATATGGTTCTTTATAACATTTCTTCCACATCCAACTACAACTAAGCAGAAAATTCTATATGACACGGGTAAAAATCCCCTCTTTTAAATCGAAGCGATAATAGATTGCTTTTACGTTTTCATAGGAATTATCATTTTTAATATCAATGAATATGAAATCAGCAGAAGAAGATAATGCAACGAAATAAATTTGATATTATTACATTCTAAAATGGGAATCTTCATCTTCCACCTACCGCCGTATTGATTGCTGCAAACAGAATGTCATTTTTTGTCTCCCGCCTTTCGAAGAAAGCAGGGGACTATTAAAATGGGTTTGTCCGTCCGTTCGTCCCTCTGGACGTCCGTCTGTCTGTCACACTCTTTGGTACACAACAACTCCCTTCCTAATTGAGCTAGAATGTTCAAACTTGGTGTGGGTGTTTATTACGTCAATGCCTTTGATGGAGTTCGAAGATGAGCATTTTCTGCGTAGGATAAGCAGAGATAAGCAATTTGATTGGTTGATGCTTTGGGACACGATAACTTTAGTTCTAAATAAGTGAGAGTGATGGAACTTGGTGTATAGTTTCATTCCATCAATACCTTGATTAAGTTCGATAATGAGCATTTCCTGTTTAGGGTAAGCCAAGCGATAAGCAATTTGATTGGCCGAGACTTTGGAACACAATAACTCCCCTTCTAATTGAGCTACAATGTTCAAACTTAGTGTAGGTGTTTATTAGGTGAATGTCTTGATGGAGTTCGAAGATGGGCATTTTCTGCTTAGGGTAAGCCAAGAGAAGCAATTGATTGGTTGATGCTTTGGGACACGATAACCTTAGTTCTAATTAAGTGAGTGTTTAAACTTGGTGTATAGTTTCATTACATCAATACCTTGACTAACTTCGATAATGAGCATGTTTTGTTCAGGGTAAGCAAAGTGATAAGCAATTTGATTAGTCGAGACTTTTGAGCACAATAACTCTCCTTCTTATTGAGGCAGGATGTTCAAACTGATAGAGAGTGAAGAAACTGTGTGTATAGTTTGATTGCTCAATGCTTTTGAAATAAATAAATGTGCGATTAATTAATATGTGTCATTTATTTATTTTGGGATTTTGGCGGGGGGGGGGCATCAGCCTCACTTTTGGCTTGTTATCCATCAATTTCAAATCATAAAGCTATACCTACATGTCGTGTTGCATTTTTTTTCAATTGAAAGGTTTGCTATCAAAAGAAGAACTCAACCATAAAATGACTGTATGCTCTATATATATATATATCTATAGCCTATACTCTACTTATTTGTTTAGTCTCGAAATGACCTATAGTTTGTGTCGAATGGACGTTAAACCCTATTTTTCTCTTTCTATATTTATTTGTAATATTGTCTATCAATAGATTTGAGATCACAAGAAAATGACAACTGGGTTAATTCTCTCTCTACAATTTATTTTGTTATATAATATTAATAACTTCATGTTCAAAATTATATAAAGTTATCATCGATTTTCGAATAGTTTAGGGCTAATGGGGTCCATACACGATCAATAATACCGTCAATATTATTGAGTCAATAATATTGACAGGAATTGCCCACACACGATTCAATATTTCCATCAATAATTCCATCATTTTTGGTCTTTTTCCAAAATGGATGCCATGTTTACTCTTCCAAGGTGGACGATGGAATGAAAATATTGACGCAATTTTTGACAGATTCTCCACACACGGTCAATATTGTCATTCAATAATTGACCATCCGCCAATATATTGATGAACCATCAATAAAAGTCGAAATGATTTTCATCCGTCAATATATTGACGCAATGATGGTCATTGACAATATTTTACATCAATATAGCCCATACACCTTCAATATCATTGGGTCAATATATTGAGTCAGTATATTGAGTCAATAATATTGACGGAATTATTGATCGTGTATGGACCCCATTACGCGAAGCTTTATTTTCCTTTATCTTTAGTCCTATAATCTGAATTCCTACTGCTACGGGTTCTTTGTATATATCTGTACGGCAATGTGTAGGCTACAGCATATTCCAGAAGCAAGTCAAACAGAGCGCAAACTGATTGAAAATAAAACAACAGATAATTCTAAACGAAATTCATCAAAACTAAATAAAAGTATTGCGGAAGAAACATAAAAAAGACAACTAAGTATATAGTCAAAAAAGGAAAAGGCAAAAGATGATTGTTTCTGTATAGTTTGCCTCGAAGCCTTCTCAAACAGTAGACAAGGGGAAGGTTGGATACACTTCATTCGGTTCCTGAAGTGGTGACCCGAAGAATGTACCTCTGGAAAACGTCCTTACACGTCATATTGTTGCCACAACTGCGATTCTGTCAATAAATAAAACACATATCCGTTATGAGTATCAGTTTCTGTAGTATATTATTATGTTACAAATTACCCCACTTCGTGTTACAACCAACCCGATGACGGGACAGGTTGTAACTTTTTGTACTCCAAATGCAAGGTGATATATTAGTAAAAGTATGTATCCTGATATAAAAAGTTGTATTTGAAATTTTGGTCTTATAATTATTTTATAGTATGCGACATTAAGGTAAGTTGAAATGAATGCATAATACTCACCCCGGTCTCCCCTACTTTTAAAGTGATTTAAAATAAATTGTCTTAATTGTAGAGAATGACCGTGAATTTTCATGTGACTTAGTCACCTCTACAGTTAAAATTTATCTATTTACCTATTTCTGATAATTAGTAGCAGTTTACAATTAACGATTATTTTTTTTTACGCTATATCAAAAATTGTGCTAATATTAACCTACGAGTAGAATAATATGAAAAAATTATAACAGATAAAATCATGCACAAAAGTGCCTTTGAGCCGGATTAATAACAAGTATTTATTCGGTTTTTATCATCATTCAATTCTAGAAAGTTCTTTGACAGCCATTTTCTAATTTCATTTTAAGTGCAGGGACCTCTAGGTTAGCTTCATAACGTCCTTCTAGTTTTAAACAATAATACCTTTTGTTTGAATTTTTTTTTCTTATTTCGTTTCGTGTCTATATCGCCGGTAACAAGAATCTGTATTAACTGTCTCACAAAACTATGCGGTAACCTCTCAAATAAAGGAACACAACTCACTGAAGTGAAAAGTATGATTGTTTATGTACATGTAGAGCACCTTGTTCGAGTTAAATAATATTATTTGGAGTTCGGTTTTTGAACTAAACATGAGTTGCCTTAGTTCGGAAAGTACTTATGTTAGTCCTGTGGTGAAATGGCTTGTGTTTTTCTTCAATTTCATATTTTGGGTAAGTAAATGAAATCCTTTTCGGCTTTTCGTTTTCTATTCTACCACCTACTATGACGAGTGACTGAGACTGAGAGTGACCCGTAGGTGTATGATTCATGATAAGAATAGTCCAATAACATTAATAACAACTACATGTATTTGCATTTCTTGACTTACGGGTATGTCATTAACTTAAGAACAGTCCTTGTTCATGTAGCAGGGATGTAGACTGTCATTGATTGTTTGTACATGTATAATAATATCTTGTCCTGTGTTGTCTGCAAATTCCCGCTGACTTGGTACTCAGGGACGAATCCAGGACATTACGAAAGGGGGGGGGGGGCATACTTTGAGGGGGAAGCTCGAAATCGAATTAAGAGTGGACCTAACATCTCCCTCTGAATTTTTTTTTAAAAATAAGACTCCATTTATGCGATTATCTGGCATCTGATCTTCAAAAATATTAAACACAACTCCCACCCTATTTTCAGTGTTTTTTGTCTGCAAAATCATCAGGAACAAATTGGTAGCCTACTGCCTTAAGAATTTCTGAAAAAAAAGTCTGACTGAAGGAAAGGCACGTGGTTTGAAGGAGGTAGTGATTTATAAAAGGAGGTTGAAAATTATTTTTCATAGATGTGTGTGTTTTTTTGTTATATATAATATAGACTCTGGTCATGCTGATGCAGAAATCATGCTGCTCACAGAACTTTACCTGTCCCTTGGTAAGTGAGCCCTTAGACTTAAGAGTTAGAATGCATATAAGGACTCACTAACCAAGGGACAGCTAGATGACAGGTAAAATTCTGTGAGGTAATGAATATCCATGATCGTTAAAATTTGGTAAGGTCGTTAGGTTCCATTTAGCCTACGTATTTAAGTTACTGCGGAGGGTCTGGGGGGCCTCCCCCAGAATTTTTTAAAAGATAAGACTCCATTTATGTGATTTCCCACCCTATTTTCAGTGGGGTGTTTTCGGTACAATTTTTTTTAGGGCTTGCCGGAATAAGGGGGGGGGGGGGCGCCGGGGGCCCCCCCCCCTTGGATCCGCACCTGGTACTACTACCTACTTGCCAAGAGTAGTGGGAAATTAATTTTTATTCATTGGCTCACTTACTTTAATAATAAAATTCAGAGAGCAGAGAGCAGCAGACTCTCCGAATTTCGTTACTAAAGTTACAAAGTAACTAGTGAGCCAATGAATAACATTTTTTAAATTCATTCCCCACCAGGATCCAGGATTTTTTCGAGGGGAGGGGCCATACATTGTAAAAATTACAAATGGTAATCATTAGAGTGCCGCATGCATAAGTGGTTTGGTGTAATCCCCGGAGCCTTCGTCGCATTGCCTGGGCAGAGACAATGCGAAAATCAGTTTATATCATCAATTAAAAAGCAGATACACCAGTCTAGTTGGGGCAGAGGGTGTGGGCCACGGCCCCCTGCCCCCCCCCCCCCTGGATCCGCGCCTGCCACTACTGGGCACTAAAGTAACTATTGGCTCACTACATATGTGTAGTTATTGATGGTAGAGGTGTATGGATATCCAGGGGGTGGACTGCCTTCTTGATATATGATCATCGTGTCATATAAAAGATGGATTTACTGTATTAAAATTCCTTAGTTGAAATTTCTGAATTAATCGAAAGAGTAGGATGTTAACCTCATTTCATTTCTAAGTGAATTCTGTTATATTATACGTTTACACCCCGCAATGTTTGATCAAGAAATAACAAGGCTGGTAGCCAAGAAGATACATGTATATGAGTGTCCAATACCTTACAGCTGATGGTTGTGATTTTTTCATTTTTTGGTCAATTTCTAATTTTTTCACTGCTTTTTCCGACCTCAAAATCAAATGTAATTCAGGTTTTTTTTTTAAATTTTAAAAATATCAATGGTACAGGTTCTGTAAACAGACTCTTGACATGGATTCAGTTTTCTTAAATATTCATTACATATTCATTACTTCAAATATGGTAATATGTAGTTACTATTTTCATGTTATTAGGTATATTAATCGTGAATCATGTACATGTATAATTTCAGATGGCAGGAGCGGGAATGGTTGGTATTGGTATTTGGGCATTTATAGAGAAGAATAAATTTTATCATCAGGAAATACAGTCAATATATGATGTGATGTTTGATTTATCTGTGGTATTTCTAGTACTAGGTGTGGTTATTTTTATACTTGGATTCTCAGGATGTATAGGAGCTCTACGAGAAAATACATATCTTTTAAAATTTGTAAGTAGTAATGGAAAATAGTTATATTACATGTAGTTTTGGCCAAATTCTAAATGCCCATGTTCTGCAAACGTGACAGAGAATCAAATCACAAAATAAAATAAAACTAGAACAAAAAATTTAATATTGACAAGTGTATGCAGTCATGTTTTATTTTTAAATTCTGTTTGTTTAATCATACTAAGAGAAAATGTGGCAGAATAATGTCTTCAACAATCATAATTAATTATACCTGGAATTAAGTGTATTAATGCTATGGCACATCTATCATTTACAGAATTTTGTAGTTACTAAATAAACACGTGAATAAGCATGATGTCATTAAATGATATAATATGCCATACCGGTACACTGTACCTCATGAATTAAATCATTTTGCCTGAGCTGTTTTCAAAGAACCTGACCCTCCAAATTGACATCACATTTTTTTTCCCTTGCCTTTCTATGAAAGCAGATGGTCTCTCTCCTGGCACACTTGTCATTAAAAATTATCAAAGGTTTTATAGTTCTTCTAACAAAATGTAATTTTATTTTCAGTTTTATATTGTCATGATTTTAATATTCGTGGCTGAGATCACATTGGGTGTTATTGCCTTTGTTTTCCGTGACAAAGCTAAACAAACTATAACAGATACGTTTCAAGAAAATTTTATACCCCGTTACGAAGATGATCCAGATGCTAAAAGTTTTATTGATTGGATTCAAGAAAATGTAAGAAAAAAATAGTTTTCTTCTTTTCTAAAATGCAGTTAGGAACTGACAATCTATAACAACATGAAAAACTATAAAAGTTGTTAAATGGTTATAAAAAGTTGATAGTATTCTTAAAAATATTTCAAATTATTATTTAACAAGGCAAAACTAAAAGCTAATGATTTTGACTTCTACGTTGGTTGTACCATGGTTGAAACTATTTTAAACCTGGATGATTAATAAAATGTAACAATATGGCTAGATCTGTTCTTCTCAATGATTAATTGCCTACTTCACTTCACATTTACATCTAAAGCGGTGGATACACTAGCCGAATGATTCGGCCGAATCGTTCGGCCGAATCAATCGGCGTCGAAATTCGCCTAGTGTGTCCACTGTCATTCGGCCGAATTTCTAATCGGCCGAATGATTCGCCCGAATCAAACATGTTTGATATATTCGGCCGAATATTTATTCGCCCGAATTATATTCGCCTGGTGTGTCCACTTCGCCGAAGCATTCGGCCGAATGTAGAATTCATTAGCCAATCAGCACTCCTATCGAGAAATCACGTGATTGTTTGAAGACATAGACGCCGCCGTTTTTAATCATGTGACGTGAAAAGTGATGCAATCGACTGGTGAATCGGCCGAAACATTCGGCTGGTGTGTCCACCCATTCGGCCGAATAAAATTCGGCGCCGATTGATTCGCCCGAACGATTCGGCCGAATGATTCGGCTAGTGTGTCCACCGCTTTAGATCTTAACAAACTGTTAATCTATCAAAGAGACTAAACATGTTAAGAAATCTTTAAATAAAAAAAAAATGCCCTACTGATACATCACTTCATTTAAATTGTTCTAGTTATTATTATTCGACTGGAATGTGATGGTCTTTATTTTTAAAATGAAATTCATGGTCACCTGGCTTTTTATACTGATATAACCTTACAAATATTCAATCTATTTAAAAATGACCTTTGAGGATTTTAGATTGCGAGATATAAAGAGTGGAGATAAAATAGAGTGTTTCAATTATGTTTTATCAAAAATCTCTCAAAATTTTTATTTTTGCATCCTCTTACACAGACAGTAGAGGTATTATTAGCTATACTTAATTGTTCATAACAAATAAAGTTAACTAATATGTTAAGTTTTCCTATTCAGTAAAGTCTGATTTTCTAATTTGTTGTCCCCTGCCTTTCGAAGAAAGCAGGGGACTATTAAAATGGGTTTGTCTGTCAGTTTGTCCGTCACACTTTTTGGGACGAAATAACTTTCTTTCTAATTCAGCAAGAACGTTCAAACTTGGTGTAGGTGTTTATTAGATCAATGCCTTGATGGAGTTTGAAGATGAGCAATTGCATTTACTGCTAAGGGTAAGCAGACATAAGCAATTTGATTGGTTGATGCTTTGGGATATGATAACTTTTGTTCTAATTAGGTGAAAATGAGGACACTTGGTGTATAGCTTTATTACTTGACTAAGCTCGATAATGGGCATTTTCTGCTCAGGGTAAGCAGAGCGATAAGCAGTTTGATTGACTGAGACTTTCTTTGGAACACAAAAGTTGAAAGTCTTGACTGAGTTCAATGATTAACATTTCGATGCTTTGGGACAAGATAATCTTGATTCTATCTGATAGAGAGTAATGAAACTTAGAAACTTAGTGTATAGGTTGATTGCTAAAAACTTTTGAAAAAAATAAAAGTGTGATTAATTAATGTGCATCTATTTATTTTTAGATTTCAGCGGGGGACATCAACCTCACTGTTGGTTTGTTTAAATTACAAATTTTTATTTTAGATTCACTGTTGTGGTGTAACATCTAATGGTTATAAAGACTGGAATCAGAATATGTATTTTAATTGCACAACATCAAATTTAAGTAAATTGAGCTGTGCCACACCTTACTCCTGTTGTCGTAAACAAGACACAATTAGAGTAAGTAATAATTAATCACTAGTTTAAAGTGAGAGTAGATACAGAAACCTTTGTGGTTTATATATCTAGCTATGGTTCAAATGAACTTTATTAATCAAATTTACAATGGATATCTTTCATCACTGACCAATCCCAATATGTAAAATATTTGCCAGCTGTTTATATCTGGTTGGTTATGTAGTTTAAATGACTTGGTAACAGAATAGTTCAATGTGCAGTGTTGTCTGTGTTGACATCATGTAAAGATATTCATGGCATAATAGTATGTCACTGTCAGCAAACAATCAACACATATTTACAAATTCACAACTGAGTTTGAATATTTCTCATGAAATGTTGTGAGAACTTGATGATTTGTTGGTTTATATATTGTTTAAAAAGATGTGAATAAGATAGAACTAGTTTAACACACTTTAACTTGTATTGGAATGTTTTATCTTCTAATCTCTATATTTAATAGAGCACAACTTCCATAAAATATTAAGTGAGTTCAACCAGCATTCATTTGATAAATTTATCATGTTTTTTTATTTCATAGATCAATTTATAGAATATCAGTTTTAGATGTTTTAAAATGGATCTTTGTATTTTATTTGTTTTTAAAATAGAACAGTTGTTATTTATAATAATGAACCTTGTCCAGTCTTTGCATGGAGTTCGCCAATGATATATTCATGTATGACCATAAACTTATTGAATCTTACAAACCTCCATATTCCCCAAATCCATTTTAAAAATAATGTTTTATACGCCAACATTTTCATGTGGAAGTATATTGTCTTCGCCCCTGTCCATCAAAAAAATCACGTTTTAAGCTTGTGAACACGGTAGAGGTCACAATTTTAACCCAATTTCGATGAAACTTGAAATGCATGTTGATAACTCAAAGATTTTGGTTCCTTTCGATATTTGCGCATAACAAATTGTAACTTCATGAATTTGATTGTAGGAAAATCACTTTCTCTTTAGCTTGTACTCTATCCATCTTAAGTATATGGGCGTATTCTGACTAGTAGCCACTGGTTATTTATATAAATAAACTTGACATTTAACTGTTAAAGAGGCTTGACAACAGTATTTGGCATATTGCCAGCACATTTTATTTCTAGCCACACAGTGCAAGTTCAATATACTTATTAATGACATAATTGATTGAAATAACATGTACATGCTTGAGGTTGTTTTATATCTTGTTATTTTATTTAACAGTTGTTCAGTTTACTTTATTATCAATTTATCATTACTTTCATTACCTTATTTCAGTCATAAAACTGAACACGTTTCACAGGTATTATGCAAGAGCTAAATCATCCTATTGCAGGTCTTTCTTAAGTCCTTTTAAGCATTAAAAATGCTATATAAACTATTAATAAGACATTTAACATGGCAAGACCACAATAAAGTTCTAATGTCATTGGATAGGTCTGATTTTAAGTAGATTAGAATAGAATGGTTTAGCCATTAAAATGATTTAATCTGAAAATGGTGAAGCAAGGCTAAGCTTCGAACAACCAGTACGGTGGTTACAATCAGTGCACACATTTTGTCAAACCTTCAAAGGTTAATATTTTCTCTCAGAATAAAGTAATTTGAATGAAATTTTCAATATATTCATTTTGTGTTATCTATTTTTGAACTATTATAGCAAGAACGGCCAGCTCTTTATCTAAATCTTACATTAGATTATTTTCATTTCATAGTATAGTCAGGCATTTGGAATATTAGTAAATGAAATGATACACATACCATATTTTTGGAGGGGATACATTTTTGTACAGTTCTACTGTATTAGACCAATGGGCAATTATTTTTCTCAGTTGAATTAACAGAACCACATTGTCGTCACCATAGCCTGTGGGCCAGTCATTCACTTTTCGTGGTAGCACAATATAGGCTTCAATAATCCATGTCATTTTGAAATGGATATGGGTTGTCCATTGCATTAAAGTGAACATTGAATCATCAGATAGGGTCAATAAGTTCATTTGATAGTGTGAAATGCTCAACACATAAGCTGTGAAATTGGTTAAATGTTGAAACCATCATATTATCATCTTTTCCTTTTTATTACACGTCCATCTGTTTGTCGTCTACAAGCAATTGGGTAAAGTTAATAACTGATTCAATTTCAATTTATACTCAATGTTTAAGGTCATGGGACGAAAAAGCCTAATGATTTTCAAAGATTTCAGATAATTACTGCCAGAGTTATGGCCCTTGATCACTTTGAAAAATCCTGTGAATGCTCTCTAAGCTAAAGTTAATATCTGATTGACTTTAAATTAATACATAGTGTTTAAGGTCATAAGACGATAAACCCTATTGATTTTCAATGATTTCTGATAATTACTGCCTTCTGGACACTCTAGAGACTAAAGTTAATATTCGATTGACTTTAAATTTATTCACAGTATTAAAGGTCATAAGCCAAAGTAGCCTGTTGGTTTTGACTATTTCTGATAACTACTGCCAGAGTTATGGCCCTTGATCACCCTGAAAAATCTTGTGGACGCTCTAGAGGCTAAATGTAATATCCGACTGACTTTAAATTCTTAGACTTTAAATATTGTGGATGGAGACGATAGTTATCATCTGATGGATTTTATATTTATACACCATGTTTACTCCTATATATAATTGTTTAGGTTGACTTTGATTAATACACAGAGTTTAAGGTATTGAGACGAACAACTATATTGATTTTCAATGTTTTTTGATAACTTGGAACAGCTAAATCCATGATGTTTAATGTTTTGTATACTAAACATTAGCATGGGCCAAACAAATTCTAATGACTTTCTGATCATTACTTAAAGGGACTGTCCCGAATAGAACAGAGCCTCTAAAATAAAAGTCTGAGTACGTATGAAATTTAAACGCCAAAATATAGAAGAATGGTGTATATACCCTGACTCAAAATTTCAGCGCAAAATTTTGAGTTGTTTGGACGTGAGCGTTAAAACAGCTTATCCGGACACGTATCCCTTTTAAGATTTCGGGTCAATTCTTTCGTTGGGTGACCCAATAATCGATTCCTGTTCCTTTAGAGGTCTAAACAGTGAATGGTCCATGTTCTGTACTTAATAACAAAAGGTAAAATTCACTGACACATTATTTTTATAAAATAAAAGTCTGGTTTTATCAAATCACCGCATAATACAGCTTATGACAACGGACTCAATTTCAAAATGAAAATTGGTGGGTTTAAGTTGTATGAAAACGTATCACATATATTGAGTTAGTTGCTCGGCCCTAAGGTATGGGATCTTAATTGATTTTAACACAAAATTAAGCAGTTGTATTCTCAAAAACATTATCGGGATTGACCCTTTAATGAGTTGTTACAGATTTTAGTGTATTATAAATCAAAAGTAAAAATATGTGACAACTCTTGCTGACTGCCTGGATGATTTAGCTGGTGTGGGCATATGTTTCGTTGCGTGGCAACCTATGTTATATACCAATACATGTTTTACCTCACAAAATCCTTTAGAAAATAAAAACCTGCTACAGCAGTGCTATTCATTTAGTTTTATTTGTTTGTTTCAGACTGGTGTACCAAATATTTTATGTGGAGCTGGATCTTTAAAAGAAGAGGTATAGAACCTTTATAATTTGGAACTTTCTGTTTGTATTAGCATCATTTACATGTTTTACTTAACATTTACATGTTTTACTTAACATTTACATGTTTTACTTAACACTGCATGGCTTTAAAACAGCTTTTGTAACCAGATAACGACACTTCCCAAAACGAAAATAGATTCAATAAGAAATATCTGAATCTCTTTTTGTTTTGGACAGTAACGTGACATTAGAATTAGAAAGCAGTAAATAAACTTGTTTAAAATTGTGTAAATTAGATTAGTCATATTACATATATAGACCAATATAGATGATAAATTCACCCTCAAGCAATGTATTATAGATGAGCTACAGTTGAGAATGTGGTACAGCAACTACATTATTTATGTATTCACAAGCAGACAAGTCATGTCAATACCTATATTTAGCTCTACTGCTTTTGATGTTCTTAAATTAGTATCATTATGTAAGGATAATATTACTTGGTGTCAGTTTAATACATTAATACATTGTTTAGGTTTCTTATTCAAGTGAAATTCTTATTGCTTGATGCTTTTTGTAATGATAAATGTGCATGTGTGTAAGATTTAGATGGTCATTCTCAAAATAATAGTTTCCAAATAGATAATCAAAAATTAATATATTAAAAATTTCAGTAAAATTACCTTATTCTGAGTGTGGATGTATATTTCCGCCGCCCTCGTCTGTCCAGCGTCCACAAGAGGCTAAAGTCAATATATCTGGAGACATTTTAATTAATAAATTTATACAGTGTTTAAGGTCGTGAGACAAATAAGCCTACAGATTTTCAATAATTACTGCCCTTGATCACTGTGACGAATCTTGTGGCCGCTCAAAAGGCTAAAGTAAATATTCGATTGTCTTTAAATTTAGACACAGTGTTTATGGTCAGAAAAAGCCTATTGTTCAATAATTACTGCCAGATTTATGGCCCTTTAATACTTTGAAAAATCTTGTGAACACTCTAGATGCTAAATTTAATTTCCTATTGACTTTTAATTTATACACAATGTTTACGGTCATGAGACAAAGAAGCCTCTTGATTTTCAACGTTTCCAATAATTACTGCCAGAGTTATATATGGTCCTTGAACATTTTAAAAATCATGTGGATGCTCTAGAGGCTAAAGTTAATATCCGATTTAATTGAAATTTATACCCAGTGTTTAAGGTCATGGGACGAAGAAGCCTATTGTTTTTCAACAATATCTGTTAATTTCTGCCAGAGTTGTGGCCCTTGATCACTTGATATATCTTGTAGGCAAAATCTAGAGGTTAAAGTTAATATAAATAAAAGAAACCTTAAATTAGTAATCATGAACCGCTAGGTTATATTGATTACAAAGTAAGTACTAAGATAACAGTTAATATAATTACTATTAAAAATAAATGTCAATAAAAAATACAGGAAAAAGTCCTATTTCCAGAATACTCATTATTTTCGCTGCAGAAATATTTTACTTTTGCAAGACGCAGGAGATGCGCTGGCGTTAATTAGTAATTGTAGCACAAATTAGAAATTTCCTCGATTCTGTTGGTCGGAAAGTGTGGTCGAATGGACAATAAAACCCCCTCTAAATTATCAAGCCAGGACGGCCTAAATCTGTGTTGAGAATATTTTGAAAATGAACGCAAGCACGTGGGCAAATAACGGCTTTTTGAAATAGGTGTATAAATGTTTCCTAAATAGTTCCTAAGAAAATCCCTAAATATTTGAGCTACAATATCGATAAACACGTTCCTGTTACATATTTATCGGGGGTTTATTGTCCATTTAACCATGCTTGAATTATCCATTAGAACAACTCGACGCTATCGCGTCTCGTGTTCTAATGATTCAAGAATGGTTAAATGGACAATAAACCCCCTCTAAATACGTAACAGGAAGTGTTTATCTCCTAAATGTACCATGATGATTTCATACCTTGTGAACAATATGTACTTTAACAGGCAAACTTAATTGTCATTGGTATCTTCAAAAATATTAATAAATACATATAATTGTCATTGATATTTTGTTGCAGGCCCCAAATCGCAGCACACAGATATATACTATTGGATGTATAGATGCAATGTTGAATATGGCCGAACAGAATTTACCTATTGTAGGTGGTGTTGTGATAGCTTTTACAATTCCTCAGGTAAACCTTATCTATAGCCAATATTAGAAATCTAGGAGTGACGAGAAGTCGTCCCAGATTTCTCTCATGAAGTGACTAGTTTCGTTTAATGGTGAATAGAGAGACGGCTAAAGAATTGCCATTATAAAATGCTAATTTGCATGTACTCAAACCCATTTGATTGTGTTGTTTAAAATGATATAAACAAGTGGGAATTATTTAGATTACTGGACCGTTATTGAATTGTGTAATATGCACTAAGTTTTTCTAGTATAAGATCTAGAATATTTTGGAATTCATTCAGACATGCATGCAGAGTTTACGATCAGACTTAGTATTCAACTGTTTATTGGCAATAAAACGGTTCAAATGTTCTCAAAAGTGACATATCATTTATGTCTCAGTCAGGATCAGTCGTGAAAAGTCCAATTATTTTTGTCGTAACAATTCTACTTGCATATCAACCTTCTAAATGAATTGATTAGTTTTGTGGGAGGGTGCACAGCATGGGTGATTTCTGAATAGGATAATAGATGCCATTTCTCTTGGGAGGACTTACTAAATTGAGCAATGGTTGCATCTTAATGCGGTTATATGAACAATCTAATTTTGTTTCAGTGAGGTAAAAATAATTTCCACTCAGATTTGACCAGTCAATTTTTATACACCCACATTTGTATTTCAAATTTCAAGCGTTGACCTTGACCACTTTTAATAGATATCAAATGTATAATAAATTTAAATATTTTTTTATTTCAGTTGATAGGCATTTGCTTGGCTAGAATGTTGGAAGGACAAATATTAGATCAGGTTGCTCGATGGGAACGAAGGTATAGATAAATACATTTACCTCCCTTCTTCCTGCCTCATCAACTTTTGGCAGCTTCTTCTACTGGACTTATTCTTTCCTATCATGTGGGGCCTTGCTGTTTATTAAAACTTGGATTATTTTTTTGTAGTTTGCAGCATTTAAATATTATAATAGCTTTTTACAGTAGTGTAAAGTTAAAACCTTAATAAGGCCATTTTAAAATAATATTTTGCCTCTCAGGTTGTCCTCCATGGCCTGTTTTTATTTTTAAAAATACGGCTTCATTATGTAAATATCAATTATAAAGTACACAACCCTGATGATTATTATTACTGGATACTCATACATTCATCTAAACAATATAAGATAAATGTAGTGCCTTTAAATGTGGTGGTACTTTGACAGAAAAAACAACAAAAAATAGTAAATGAAACTCCTGCATCAGAATTTTGTTAGGCATTAACTTAGAACCAAAATATATTTTTTGTATGGCCTAATTTAAACATACATTATGCAAGAGCAAATTGAGCCTATTACAGGTCTTTCTGTAGGCCTGAAATCTTATCTAAATTAATAATTAGACATTAATTAACTTATCAAGACCATAATCAACTCTCAATGTCAAGGCTAGCCTTCGATATCAACTGGATTAAAATCCTCATATACGCTCATTTATAATTAAATCAAAACAATGGATAATCAAGACGATGCTTTTTAAAGTACTAATTTCAGTAATGATGATTGTAGCTAAGCGGAATGAAGTTTCTTCCGCTTTGTTCTCGGTTCATAGTGGATCAATTTGACTGAAATTTTCAGCAAATTGCCTTTACATTATGTAGTTTATAACTATTATGGTAAGAACTGCCAACTCGTTTTCTAATCTCCCATAATGTATCTGTAACAATTATTTGAAGGTCAATCGAAAACTTGTGCAATATATATATGTACATCAGATATGATCAATATTTTACCATTCACTTTTGGTTCTTTTATAAAACATAAAATGGCTTCCTGATTTGGATTGCTATAAAATACTGCTAACACAATCTCATTTTCTTTAGTTTTTTGTATTCATATGTGATGTATAGGATTAAAATATCAAAAATTAGTAATATCCTTCCAAATAGTATAGCTAGTAAGGTACAAATAAAAAAATTGATATTATTTCAGCCCGACATAAAAATTTATATTTTCTTAATCATGTGTAAATTTAGATTAAATCAGAGGAAAACAAATTGCTAGATATCAATGCTCAAAGTGTATATAAATACTCACTTCAAAACAATATCACTTTATACTTTTCATTTTTTTGAAAGATTTTTCCGGGCAATGTGAAAATCTTTCATTGATGGTTTTGTTACTCATGTTTTTGGATTATACTTGCTGTGTTTATCATATTTTTTTGTTTTATTCTTGTTTTGATATTAAGTGTTCTGAAGATTTTTATATTTTGTTGATCCATGATCTTCCTTAACATACTAACAATCAAAATATACTTGTGTACATACCGTTTTTTACATCTATTAATTGTTTATATTTAAAATAAGCCAGTTACTTAGGATATTTTTATATTCATTATATTAACATTGATTTTCGTGTTGATCATTCATATATGTGATTAACTGATATCTTCAGTTGACCTTCTGGTCCAAATGATGTCAGAACATTTTCTTTGGTGGGCTGATGTTATAATATATTCTTATGACATTATTTTTTCGGCTGGCAGACCTTATGTAATAGGATAATATAGTAAGTTAATTAATTTAAAATGGTGATAGATGACATTCCAGAATTCATTTTAACGATTTATTATAATTTTGTTTTTCATACAGTTTCCATAATTTTTTTTGATGTTTTTTTTTTGATTTGATAACTGAAATTTATATTTATATATCTATTAAAGAAAAGGGGATTATTATTTCAAGGGCAATACATATGCAATTTATTGCATAAGAGGAACTTAGTTTGCTCAAATATGGTTCTTATACTGTTGGTGGGAAGTTATGTTGCACTATCTATTACTCAGATGTTGGATTACAGGAGTTTTAATAATACATTATAAGACATCAACAGATTATCAATTTATTGCAATATGAATCCATTAAAGTACGATAGATTTCGCAATATGAAATTTGGCATATATGAATATTTTTAAATAGACTGTTTTAATGGTTGTCTTCAATCCTTTTGTAACAAAACACCTGTTTTATTCATTAAATTCATTAAAATTCAAGTGAATAGTCGCACAGTAAGTGTGATGTCGACCATTTATTTATTCTACGAAAAAATTAGTTTCCTATTTTTAAGCCTATACCAAACATTCCAATTCCAAAATTGTATTAGAAATTAGCCACATATATATGTAAAATTATTTCTACTGAAGAAAAATAAAGCTTTGCTCTTGAAAATTGATTTTTCAATAGGTACAATTATTGGTTGCAGTGGTATTTGGTTGCTATTTACATGTGGAACTTTTTAATAATCAATTAAATTTTTATAGGAATATTTATCCTGATCTAGCCAGGTTTGATATAAGGTTAAATTAGCCCACTGATGATAATTTTATTTTCATTATTTCTGGAGGAAGACAAAAATTGCATTTGTATTAAATATTCATAAATTTAATGCTTATAAGATATAGAAATAGATTTAACTAAAAATTAGAACACTTATATGGACTTACTACTTCTGAATTTTGTTATCATGCTAGTTTGAACTGTTTCAACACTCATACAGGTATTATTTGCTTAATAACGATATCTGTATCGTGATACGTAGCATGATAATAAAATTCAGAAGTAATACATCCATATAATTGTTCTAATATTCACAAATTTGATTTTTCAAACATGTATATCCATGTTGCTTTGCTTTGCTTTGCATCTAATATTAAAATACCATATCATGAATCAGCTTATCTATTTCAGCTATCCTCTTCTTACAAATTGAAGCATAAATTTTCATGTTTTTTTCTCATTAAATATTTATGTATATAAGCATTGTTTATACTAAGTGCCTTCTGTTTTCACTATATATATTATGTATTTTTTTGCATGTAACTATGGTCAATATTTTGTACAGTTCTGTCCGTCCGTCCACAATTTATTTGTGTACACTCTACAGGTCACAATTTTTATCCGATTTCAACAAAACTTGAAATAATATAGGTTGATCTCCCAACGATTTCGATTCCTTTGTCGAAATTGGCATGTATCGGACTGTAAGTGTAACTTCATGGACTATGGCACCTGATTGTATGATGTGAGCACTCTAGGGGTTACAATTTTTATCTGATTTTGATTAATTTTTTTTATCACCGAAAGATATTGGATCCTTTCTATATTAGTGCATATCGGAATTTCAAAAAAGTATATAATACCAAGGTTATTGACAAATTTAGAGGTCACAATTTTGATCCGATATTGGTTTCTTTCGATATTCCTGCATATGGGACAGTATTTTCCTGGATTATGGCTGCTGTTTACTTCTTCTTTTTTTTTAGCTTGTTCTCTGACCATCTCTTGCAAAAAATGGCGTATCTTGCATGGCAACCGCTTGTTGAAAGAGGTTTGACAAGTGCCTATGAGTAAAAGGTGTCGATACGCTTTATTTTTGATATTCCTCACAATTTATGATTCAATAGTTCTGATACAATTCAGAAAACAATCTTCCTTGTGAGTTGAACATATTAATACTATGTTGTGTGTCAATGATTCAAACATTAGACCATGAAAAAAACTGAATTCTGGTTGTTAATTATTTAAAACTGTCAACACATACCGTTTTTATTATACGCCCACATTTTCATGTGGCCGTATTATGTCGTCGCCCCTGTCCGGACGTCCGTCCACAATTGTTTGTGGACTCTCTACAGGTCACAATTCTTACCTGATTTTGACGAAACTTGAAATATACGTTTATCACCCAAAGATCTCGGCTGCTTTCGATATTGGCATGTATCGGATCAAAACTTCATGGATTATGGCCCCTGATTGTACGAAAAATCATGTTTTAAGCTTGTGGACCCTATAGAGGTCACAATTTTGAACCGATTTTAATGAAAGTTTACATTCATGTTTATAACCCTAAGATCTTGGTTCCTTTTGATATTTGCGCCTATCGGAACGTAATTTCCTGAATTATTGCCCCTGATTGTCCGAAAAATCACCTATTTTAGCTTGTGGTACCTCTGGAGGTCACAATTATTATCCGATTTAAAAAACCGTTCGAATATATCACCGTTACACCCTAAGGAAGGTCGAGTTCAAATTTCGGAAAAATCGGGCCAAAATTACCATACAAAATGGCCACCGTTCGTACGCTAATACTGTTAAAAAATGGTATATCAAGGTTGTGCACCCTGTAGAGGTCACAATTTTAATTCAATTTTGATTAAACTTGAAATGCATGGTTATAACCCATAGATCTTGGTTCCTTTCGATATTTGCGCATATCGGATCGTAACTTCTTGAATTATGGCCCCTGATTATACGCAAAATCGCCTTTGTTTAGCTCGTGGTCCCTCCGGAGGTCACAATTATTATCTGATTTAAAAAATCGTTTGATTTTATCACCGTTACACCCTAAAGAAGGTTGAGTTTGAATTTCAGAAAAATAGGACCAAAATTGCCATACAAAATGGCCGCCGATCGTACGCGAATACTGTTTAAAATGGTATATCAATGTTGTGGACCCTGTAGAGGTCACAATTTTAATTTGATTTTGATGAAACTTGAAATGCATGGATATAACCCAAAGATCTTGGTTCCTTTTGATATTTGTGCATATCGGATTGTAACGTTCTGAATTATGGCCCCTGATTATACGCAAAATCGCCTTTGTTTAGCTTGTGGTTCCTCTAGAGGTCACAATTATTATCCGATTTGAAAATATCGTTTGATTATATCACGGTTACACCCTAAGGAAGGTTGAGTTCGAATTTCGGAAAAATTAGACCATAATTACCATACAAAATGGCCGCCGTTCGTATGCGAATACTGTTGAAAAATGGTATATCAAGCTCATCGACCCTGTAGAGGTGCCAATTTCAATTCGATTTTGACGAAACTTGAAATGCATGGATATTACCCAAAGATCTTGGGTCCTTTTGATATTTGCGCATATCGGATCGTAACGTCCTGAATTAATGCCCCTGATTATACGCAAAATCGCCTTTGTTACACCCTAAGGAAGGTTGAGTTCGAATTTCGGAAAAATTAGACCAAAATTACCATACAAAATGGCCGCCGTTCGTATGCAAATACTGTTGAAAAATGGTATATCAAGCTCGTCGACCCTGTAGAGGTGCCAATTTTAATTCGATTTTGACGAAACTTGAAATGCATGGATATTACCCAAAGATCTTGGGTCCTTTTGATATTTGCGCATATCGGATCGTAACGTCCTGAATTAATGCCCCTGATTATACGCAAAATCGCCTTTGTTTAGCGTGGGCTCTTTGGGGGTCACAATTTTTATCCGATTTAAAAAATCGTTTGATTATATCACCGTTACAAGCTAAGGAAGGTTGAGTTCAAATTTCGGGAAAATAGGACCAAAATTACAATACAAAATGGCTGCTGTTTGTACGCGAATACTGTTAAAAAATGGTATTGTAGAGGTCACAATTTTAATTTCGATTTTGATGAAACTTAAATTGCGTGTTTATAACCTAAATATCTTGATACTTTTCGATATTTGCGCATATCAAATCGTAACTTAATGAATTATGGCCTTTGATTGTAGGAAAAATCACTTTCGGTTTTGCTTGTTCTCTATCCATCTCTCGAAAATGTGGGCATATCCTGCCTGGCAGCCGCTGGTTTTAAAAAAAATAAAAGAATAAAAGGTCTCATTAATTGTCATACATTCATGTTCCCTCTGGAAGTAAATCTATAAGTGTACTGTAGGCTCAATTATCAATTATAAAAGTTGTTAAAAATCATAATTGATACTAGATAACCATACATTACAATAAAAAAAAAGACTATCTTCATGAGCGAAGTCAGTGCAGAAAAGTATGACATTTAATATAAAACCAATAAGATAATTGTACTGCTTTGAATCGTGAAGTTTGTGGTAAGTAAATTAGCCACAAAATCCTTTGACAAAATAAAAACCTCCCTCCCACATCAAAGAATGTCTGAGAACCAGAAGATTTTTTTTTTGTGTGGCCTTAAAATTCTCTAAATCTGCTGGAAGATGATCGAGCTACTGTTTATATATTTTGCTGGATATTTTCCTAGAAAATGCCAATCGGATGCAGTTATTTTGATTATCTTCTGTGTATAAAGAGTATTAATTTTCATTATAATTGGCTAATCAAGTCTTGACATGATTATGAAAGGATTGTTTACAGTAGATGGAATTATTTGAAATTGTGAGTAATGTCAGATTTGATACTAAGTGCTCTTGTATTTTATAGGTTATATTTGTACATACATATTTAACTATAAAATAATAATATTCCATATTTACACTCATTAAACATTTATAGGTTAAGGTATATATAGACAATATGCCTTGTTTTAACTTAATTATTTTGCAATCAGACTGGGTCATTAATTTTCCACACAAACTAGTTAATTCTCTATAGAATTTTCCATGTCTTCAGATTTGCTGAATTCTCTAGTATACCAAAGTAAAGCTTAAATATAGAATTGTGGTCGTATATTGTTGTTACCTCTGGCCATCCATCATTCAGACAAATATTCTACCTAGGCGGTTTTGCATGTCAAAACAAAGAAAAAGGAGTCTCTTGAACTTCAACAATTTCTCTTGAATACTCCAATGCCAAAAGTTATCATTTAATCTGCATGAAATTCAATATCATCATTCAATCAGTTTCAAACACTCTTTTTTGGTAAGTTATCACATTTTGATATTTGAAGCTTAACTGTATTTGTTAATATAATTTTTTGCTGCTGGTGGGGTGGTTTAGGTGACCTGCCAAGACTATCTAAGTTTCTGCATGTTTCAACTGATTTAATTATTATATTCCAGACATCCTCTTCTAGCTGCGCAGTAATTTAAAAGGAGATATGTTTCAACGATTTGAGATTTTAATTTACATATCATTTAATGTACACTGGAGTCAATTGTTCTGTATTGACAATGTGCAACGATCATGTGAATTCGTCTGGAGCTACTTATTGATCATATAGACTGTAGTATGCATTAGTTGTAAGTTTCTGACAAGTGATTGCTCTTGTATTAATATTTCCATTTAGTTTAGTAACAAGTTAAGTGTTATAGGTCTGTATTGAAAGGGAAAATGGGATTTATTGAAATTGATATTTTCATTCTTGTTTGATCGCCTTTATCAAATATATGATACCAATAGAAAGTAAAAAAGTTAAAATAAAGAGAGAGAGTAATTGGGTTAAAGTCCTTTTGACACAAACTAGGTCATTTCAATAATTAGCTTGTGCTTATGGGTCTTTAGCAGTGGGAGGAAACCAGAGTGCATGGAAGAAACCCACTTGGGCTCGAAACCACAGCCGCAAGACAGAGTTGACCGGCCAGCCAGAGGTCGGAGCGCGGCACTCTAGACTACTAGGCCATCCCACCCCCCCCCCTAAAATAAAGAGAATATCTATAATGAGATATAAAACGGTGGTATGAAACAATATACATGTACAACAATTGGTCAAAAAAAAACTAAACAAATTTATCCACATATCAGTGATTATCATTTAAAAAATTATAGTTCTGATTGTACAGTTGATCTGTCATAAAATGTCAAACATCTTGACATGAATGTTTCACTAAACTGAAATAGGACCTGTAAACCGGTGACCTGTTTCACGAAATTTTAAGCTAAGATAAAATCCAAATTTTGGTAATTTGATTGGATAATATTAGATTGATTTTAGTACTTAGCCAATCAAACTTGAAGTATGTACTTACATGGGATTTTATCTTTAGTTAAGATTTCGTGAAACATGGCCCAGATTACAAGACTTTTTTCTGAGTAAATCATCATTGTGTGGTTTCTAATTAATCTGTTATCCTGTGTTTATGACATAAACTTTAATGTCCAGTAAGAGATAAATACACTCATTTACTTTTGTTATTTCTGCACATTATAGTGGTTAATATTTATGTTTGATTAGAACCGGAAAGTTTAAAGAAGTGGTAATGTTCCTGTCATGGTTAAGGATGAATAATTTATTGCAGGTCAACAGATTTTTGAAGAATTAACCATATTTTGAATATATTATGCTTGTGATCAAATTGATATGTTGAAAACAAATGAGTTTATTGTACTGTTTACATTTATTTTTGTAAGACAAGATCTGTTTTATAGAGATCTAATATAATTCTGTTGTATAGACATATATTATGTTATCTTTTTTTGAAATTTTGGTTGTACATACAATATTATTTTGAAATAAAATTATTTTCACTACATATATATATATGTTTGTTATGTACGACAAGATTTGTGAACCGTTTTGTGACCATTGCCCAAGAAAAAACAAACGATGGAGTATTTTTAAACAGTAGATTATTGATTTTATTCTTCAGATTAATCTACAATCAATAATTTATGTTATGTCTTCATAAGTCAAATACTTAGATAACTACTATTTAATTCTTTGAGTGTTTTAGCAAAACATGGCTCCATTGGCAACCAGGTAATAACATGTATTCAATGGATGTATGCGTAATGTGTTGAAGCAATGTACGCCTCCATTACAACATGTATATATATATAAAATAATCCATTTTGGCCTTCGGTAGGTTAGGTTAGGAAATATGCAAGATTGCATCAAAATTGTGTTAGTAACATGTGATGCGCTTTAAGGATCCAAGTTTTATTAATCTGTTAATTATCTTTGGGGTCATATTTTTTAAAATATTATTTCAGCTTTCGCAAGATAAACTAAATTGCAGTTTAATCAGATCTAAAAGTACAAAGAACCCAGATTAAGGAACAAGAATACATCTTCTCAACAATGCTTTATGTAATTATTGTGCATGTGGGTATAAAGATAGTAATATTGGGGATATAAATGGTAAATTGAACGAAATCAGAGATAATTTTAGATTCGATACGATGAAGGTATCTAGTGCTAGACGTAAGAAGATCAGCGTCAATGTTGCGACATCGCAATTGTGACCGGGATAATGTCTGTTCCATTTGTGATGATTGGAAAGGCGCAGGTTAGATCTTAGGCCATTAACAAATCTGTCCCAGTTACCTCAGATACCTGTAACGCATGTCTCCTTGATTGTTTCTCATCTTCTGACCCGCCTCTAAATAATGGTCCTTTTATATTAGGGATTTCACTCGTCCTATTCCACCCGTTCCCAATTCTCAGGTTTGTTCAGCCAACAGTAATTTGGATTCTAGTATTCTTCAAACTGTCACGAAAGCTCTCACTAAAGCTATGGATACAAGATTTGGAGACTGTTCTACGGAGTTGTTTAAAACAAATTATAATGCCAATCAACACTCCGCCTTGAGAACTAATTTAAATTTATTAAAATGACATTTAAACCGGTTAATTACTATCTACTTTCTGTTGCAATATTATAACTTACCACTAGTGTAGACGTGCTCTTAATTTGAGCTAAAGGGTGTCTTGTTTCGTGAATCCTCGATTTAAAGACACGAGAGTGTTCATATTACCACACTGAATTCGTTACGTAATGGTCATAACATACAATATAGCAATTAAATATGATAATAACGAACGTGCAATTTAAATCTGTGCAATGGAATACAGAAGCACATTTGTAGGAGTGCCAATGTGAAAAGTGTTAAATAGCATATTTACTGAATTAAGTCCATGGCACAAATACAGTTTCGATCCTTCATTTCGGGATCTGGCTAGGGAATAAACCAAGGTAACACAGTTTGTTTGTGTCCCAACTCAGATCCATCCTGGAAATATTACGCTTGTTAAAACCACACGTTTAGTGTCGCTGTAGAATGATAATTTAAAACTGCATACTAATGTCTTAAAAAAGAAAAGGGTATCGGAAAATTTAATGAAAGTTTTTTCAAGATCAACAAATTTACTCTTTCATCCCACCGTTTTGGGGATATGCGAAACTGTAAGATTCGATGGTTTGTGGACGTCTGTGTGGTTCATTCACTCTACTCAAGAATAGATGGCAACCTCGAGTCATTTGGCGGATAACCTTTGGAGATATTGGTGTTCTTATCTAGTTCTGATTTACCCAGTGTATCAGTCTTACTTATAACAGGTGATCTACCAGTTAGCAAATTCAGTTTATCCAAAACGTACAAAAGAGCCGTTATCAAATCCTGTAAAACAAAGAATCCGAATACAATGGACATAGTGACTATCCCCATATAACCAACAGACACAGCTGATGGTCGAATATCCGGAGCACTAGTTTTTTTCCTTATTGTGCTAGACAACTTCACAGTATTTACAGTCAGATTTTGCTTGATTTCTGTCAATTTATCTTCAAGAACTTGTGGATCTTGGTTGATGATAATTTTACATGAGCAAGAACAAAATTCATTGCTAACCATCTGGACAACAGAAGTATTGGTAACCGAGACGGGGTTCGATGTCGTGGAATCTGTTATATAAGTTGAGCTTAACAGCGAGGCATATGAACTCGAGGACCAATAATTAGACGTTGACAACGCTGAATTCGAAGTAGAGGGTTCAACAGCGCTAGACAGAAAACCGTCAGAAGATAAGACTAGAAGAGAAGATAGTTCTGTGGCAGACGAACTATATTCAGAGAATACAGAAGATGGCTCCATCGATGGTGTACTTTGTTCAGACGAGACCAGAGAAGACACAACCCCAGTATATTTGGAACAGGCTTGTGTACCTGAAATGATAAGTAATGTGTTTCTTAAGATATAAATAAAATAAAGCCAAGTACCAACAATCCAAACCATAAGACAAAAGTCCTAAAAAAAACGGTATAGGCAAAATAGTGTAATCTGGCAAAATAGTGTAATCGGGCAAAATAGTGTAATCGGGCAAAATAGTGTTATCAGCATATAGACTGTTCACCGTGTACAAAATACATGACAAACAGTGGTAACAGGTGTCTGGAATAGTAAACTTACCCTGACTGGCGCGCTACACCCGCCATAGCTGCATCCAAACTATTAGGCGAAATCCCGGTAAAATAGCGTGATTGGCCAATGAACTATCGACATGCAAAATGCACATGATGAACAGTGTTAACGATGTAGTAGACATATATTATCAGATAGTATACGCGTCAATTAAATATGTCTAGAATAAAAGTCGAGAGAGAATGCTATATTTACCAATCAAGTCAACATGACGGCCATAAAACTTTTTAATCATTGACTTTTATGGCAAATATTATTAGGATAAGACAAATTCTGCTATGTTGATTGACAGTGGGTTAGAGGCACGCGCAGCTTTTTGAACTGAAAGGACGTGTTCCTTTCTAAAATAAAAGAACTTTTTCATAGTTTTTTTTTAGCGTTTTAGGTTGCAACTGGCTCTCTTTTAACGTAATTATTAATAATTTAAACCTTTACTCCCATTTGGGGGGGAAATTGACTGGTTATCGTCAATTTATTCAAATTTATTGATCCACGTGGTCGACTGTCCTAATTGGATTCCAACATTGTCGGTCAAGACCGTCAAGGGAAAAACGAAAGCGGTAGAGTTTGACTTGGCTTGATATATTTTTGATAAATCAAAGGCAAAGAGGGTTACAACTGGGGTTAAATGCCTGAATGACACACAACCTTGTGGGTTTTACTCGGATACTCCAGTTTATATCCCACTTGTCAATGCTGCAGGACGGGGGGGGGGATGACAAGGACAACTGTCTAGATTTTCGGATGGGACCACAAAACCGAGGTCCCGTGTACACATTGACGTGCACGTAAAATACCCCTTGACATTTGGAATTCGATATAAGAATAGGCCGTATTGTCGCTGTCCGGACAAAATTTCCTGTATGAAGTATGCCCGTCTTCATTAGCCCATTTCAGAGCAGAACAGTAGGACGTTAAACCCCTTTCTCTCTCTTAACGCCAATTTTTAAAATAAAATTGCGCTCTTAGTTTGTGTCGGGTGGACGTTACCCCCCCCCCCCCCCCCCCCTCTCACTAACACGTTAGCGCAGTTCTGTTGTCTTTTGTTGTTCCACATCTACTGAACAATATATATTGAGCCTCTACACGCCAGGTTTTTTTTTAACGTTTTGCATGTATAATAGGCCTATTCTTAACTACAGGTACCTACCGTAGTTCAGCTCTAAACGTCGGTCCCATTCAATCAATGTCGAAAATATTTGAAACCCCAGTCAATTTTGCTGGACAACTTTTCACTGCTAACCGACGGGGTGTCAATCCGTGTGAAAGCCTGTACAATGTAACGCCTGTGCATTGCGCTTCGTCTAGTATGACCGACATTCCTGAATATGGACGTTGACCTGCAGTTAGAGTGCCATGGCGAGAAATGTAACTTGGTGGGAGGGGACGTATTTTCAACAGCGTGTTGTGTCGCTCATACTGTCTCTAACGAAGTAAGAAAGGTCTTATTTTCTCACTAAGATGTTCGTTTACATTGTACAGGCGCCCACACGGATTGACACCCCATCGTTTGGCAGTGAAAAGATGTCCAGTAAAATTGACTGGGGTTTCAATTATTTTCGACATTGATTGAATGGGACGGTCCCTGAACGCTCAGGGTGAGTGTAATAAGACCGACGTTCAGAGCTGAACTAGTACCTACCGTAATGATACAGAATCTGAATCCTCCCAGAAATTTCAATTAAATTTGTAAGACATGCTTACAATCATTAGTGAGTTTGGCGGCGGTACTGAAACGTCACTATTCGACTCGTTCTTACATTTCCTACCCATGGTGATAATATAATTTGAAACAAAAGAATAATAGTCCCTACAGCAGGAAATGAATCAATACGCGTATTCTAATGTTACCTGACAGTAGAGACTCCATCAACTTCCGAGGCGAAAAGCCGACAGCACGACAAGCAAGCCAAAATCATAGGTCGCTAATACTAGACTTTATCATTTAGACTATTTTGTTGACGCGAATGGCATGTATTTAAATGCGACCTGGCAAATTGAGACTTGCATTTTGGCTTGTATACCGTCTTGTCGCCTTCTTACTGACATCAATAAATAGAAAAATATGACTAAGTCGAAAGTCGACAAGGCGGTATACAAGCAAAAATGCAAGTCGAAAATAAGAAATTAGGAAAAACGAGGGGCGCTATCATCGCTGGGTGTTTTTTCTTAATTTCCTATTTTCGAGTTGATTTTGGCTTGTAAATCGTCTTGGTGCCTCGCATTTTGTCGTAATTTCTACTTTTCGACTTTCGTGTTTTGAAGGGGCGAAAAGTAGAAATTATGAATGGTAGTTATAGGCTTCCATACTGTTCACCCTAAGCAAAGGATTATAATTTGAGATTAGCTGTATGGAATGCACAATCCGCTAAAAACAAGTCATTAATCATTGCAGACGAAATCCTGAACACAATCTAGATTTGCTGTTCATAACTGAGATTTGGTTAAAACCACATGATGACCCAACTGTTGCTGAATTAACGCGGCCAATGTATCGGTGTACACATATCCCAAGGCCACAAGGTTCGGGCGGTGGAATAGCTGTTCTGTACAAAGAGGCTTTGTTTTTATCGTTCCTGAAAAATCGACTTTGTTATGTTTCTTTTGAACTTTTACAGTGCACTATATTAATATCTTGGAAATTCTGACCTGAAAATAGATTGCATCTGCAGACCACACCCTTCAAAAGCAAATAAACTTACGGTTTCTATAGTTTGTGAGGAATTGACAGACTACATTGAAAATGTCAGCATTTAGAAAGGGAAATTGCTTATAACCGACGATTTTAAATTTCCATTTTGACTGCCCTGAAAAATATGACGTAAAGTGGATAATCAGTCTAATACAGAGCAAACGCCTAGACCAAAATGAGTGCTGTTCTACTCAAAAACGGGTCATACTTTGGATTGGATTATCACTCGCCAGTCAAGGCGTCATAAAAACTTTAGAAGTTGTGGATCTTAAAATCGCTGATCATTACTGGATATTTCCAGAAAGTACCAAATACCTTTAAAACTGATATGTTTCATGAAACTCTTATCAACCTTCTAGATAAGCATGCTCCGGCTGTCACTAAACAAATACGTCAGAAACCGAAGTGCCTGTGATACTCAACAGATATATTTGAAGCTAAAAAAAAAGACGAGTTGCTAAAAGATGGTGGCGGAAGACGCACCTTGAAGTCAATCGATAAATCTATAAAAGCGCCCGATATGAGGTCAATGTTCTGATTAAGAATACGAAATCTAAATATTGTAAGGACCTGTTTTCTTTCATCTATTCCTTACTTGGAAAAGGCTCAGATATTATCCTTCCAGTTTCTACACATGATCTAGTGCTGGCAAATGACTTAGTAATTTCTTCATTAATAAGATTGATACCATTCGCAACAGTCCCAGAACATCGTCTCTTGTAGCATCACCAGAATACATTGGCCCGAAAATAACATAATTCAGGGTTGTTACCGAAATTAAAATTCAAAATATTATTAGCGAATCCAAGTCTACGTCATGTGAGCTTGATCCATTATCCGCGGATCTCATTCCTCAGAAGCTGAATTAACATGTGGTGTACTACAGGGTTCCGTCCTTGGTCCCATCCTGTTCACCCTGTATACTACACAGTTGGGCAGCCTCCCAAGTAATGAACAAGCGAAACACCATCTGTACGCTGACGATACCCAGTTATTATATAGTTTTCCACCCAATATATCTGCATACAATCTAACACTGTCTCAACTGGAAGAGTGTTCCAGCATCTGTATTTCACCCCCAGTGAAAAATCTGGGCATGATTCTTGATCCAGCTCTGTCTATGAATAACAGGTTGACGATGTTCGTTCAAAGTGTATGTTCCATCTCCGAAATATTGGTTCTATCCAAAATCTACTTACCCCTTTTGCCACAGCAACAATAGTTCGTTCTTTTGTATTTCCCCGTTTGGACTACTGCAATAGTTTACTTGCCGGAATAAATAAAACATCAATTTATAAACTGCAGCGCATACAAAACAAAGCAGCGCGGATCGTAACATTATCTCCTTTGAGAGACCGAATCACCCCTGTGCTGAGGCGACTTCACTGGCTTCCAGTGCAAGCGAGAATCGACTTGAAATTGATATCTCTCAAATATTAATGCGTATATTGTGAAATGCCATCTTATCTGACAGAATTTGTGGTTCCTTACATACCATCAAAAAATTTCAGATCTAGTACTAAGAACAACCTTTTTGTTCCAAAATGTAAACTAAGCTCATTTGGAGCTCAATCATTTAGTGTTTGTACGCAATAAGATGGCCGACAGGTTGTAGTCACGGATCTTCGCTCTGTTTCTTTTGTGACAATTTTACTTATACAAAGTTCAGATATGAATAGTTATGAATAGTTACGAATTCGAAATACTTTACATCGGTACAAACTAATTCAAAACATATATTGTGTGCATTGTTTTCGTGTTCTGGACAATAACAACAACAGACTGTCTAGTGTGTTTGTGTAACCATCGCCACATCACCACGGCTGAGGATAATCTAGTGATAGATAGATAGATAGGTTTTATTACATAAAAGTTTGATACACAGAATGTTAGAGGAGGAAAGCAATATTGTGAAAGATCAGAACGAGCCACCGATCCTTCCTAGACCGAAAGGTAAGAAACGACTCCACTCTGTTTCTCCATTATACATGCAGAAGGCTATCTACAGAATGTCTTAATCCCTTTACAGCATGAAGTCACCTAAAAACAAAGAGGAATTAGATCAATGTTAACACAAAGTGAGGTACGGAGAACGTCCTTATCAAAACCTAATGATTTAGAGTTAGAGAATACAGTCTCCAAAACTTTAATCAATGACACCCTCCCACAGGCCTTTGGCGAAATACCAGAATCCACTTCTATTAACTTACCTGATGATAGTGATACCATGGAAAGTGTTTTCTAAACTCCACCGCTGACTCAATTTCAGAAAAAGAAAAAAATGCCGAGGCCTTATGCCTACCAAATGTTCAAAAAGCTCTATAACTCTCGATTTAAGAACACTTGCAAGAGAATATTAAAGAATTGATTAAATCCCTAAAAGAGGAAATCGAAGAACTAAAAGGTTAATTACTAAGCTGCGCCCTTGATCTAGATCAAAAAATCATCAATGATACAGACGAACTCGAGCAATACAGTCGTCAGAATTGTGTCCGGATAAATGGGGTAGGTGAAAATGCAGATGAAAATGTAGAGGACGTTGCTCTCAAAATAATTAAGTGTGTATGTCCTAATTTTGGTCACGATCATATAGAAAATTGTCATCGAGTAGGTAGAAAGAGAATCACGTATAATACAGAGGTAGAAACAGAAAATGGGCCCCGTCAGAGGCAGAAACAGAAAAAGGGGGATAGGGAAGTTGGGGAACATTTTACCCCAGCACTAGCCTTAGGAGTGACCAAACAGGGGTGGCATGTTACCTCTAACCCCGTCAACAACATAGCAGAATTACAATCAAACTTCAACTTCCAGGTAGGTTTCGTTTAATTTTTAAATTATATCAACCTTCGTATATCCTTCTTGTTTGTATTATAAATAATAACATTCAGTTTTAATCAGATTGACGTGGATAAAATATAGTGAGAACCTTACCCGCTGATCCTGATGATAACTGACCATAAATTTCTACTTCGCAGAAGTTTATTTCCTCAACATAATCTAACGAAATCTTAATATACCTAGCTGTACAGTTGTTACATGATATTCTTTCACTAACGACTACAATATCAGCCTGTTTATAACAATCTGTATAACATTTAGGACCTGGTGTTCCACAATCAACACCACCTTGTATTGTGAAGTTTTGCAGTCTTTCTCCTGAAACAAAATTAGAAGAATTACTGATTAACATCCTATTAGTATAAATCGGACTGATTAATATGAGTTAAGTATATGACTACTAAAGCATTTAATGTTTTTAAAACATCATCAAAAACTGAATTTTGACAATGTATTACCCCCCCCACACACACACACACACACACACACACACACACACACCACAGACACACACACACCCACACACACCCCTATGCTCGTCAGTCTGGTGCCACATTTAGTTTAGAATTCACAGCACTACATGTACATTTCATTTCAAATTGGCTGGGGATGTTCCTTCGTTCGTGAAGTAAAATTCCATTGTATTCAATATATTCTTTGACCGCAAATATAACAGTTCTTCTCATTCTTATTCGGAATCTTGAGATTTTACCTACTGCATTTTACTTACACTGCTTGTCAAATCATCTTAATGTTCAGTGTTTTAATTTTAATACGTACGTATATAGTTCGTCCGAAATCTATTTTAAACACACGTAAAACTCAGTGGGTTTGTTGATTACATTAAAATGAAGTAGGCAGGTCAGTATATGAAAAATACCCCCTTACGGAAATAAGTGCATCTGACCCTGTCATGAAGTCCTATGCTAGTGCATTCACCCTTCAAAACAAATCCCAAGAGGACATATCAGATCTTGGCAAAGTCCTGATAGTTGATATCTTTGGTGGCAAATCGAATGATAAGCTATCATCACTGCCATGTCATTTTCACCAAGAAAGTGGTAACTGCTGAAGCTTCTGGCATTCCTTAACAGACTTGCCTGCAACAAGATTGCATAGCCAACGTATGTACTTTCAAATTATGGTATGAAGGGATTGAAGCAGGATAATGATCAGTTAATTTAAATTATGTCCAAAAACAATGTTGCGCCTGGCGAACTCTTGAAAATTATCCATTGCAACTGCTCGGAGGGATGCAAGTCCACTCGATGTAGCTTAATAAAACGCTATGGTCTCCCCTACACTGTTGTATGTTGCCCTGGTCAAACTGAAAACTGTGACAATTAGAACAACACTCAATAGGTCGATACTGAGGTGGAGGATGACACTCAAAATTAGACACCCTAAAACTTATTCGATGGACAGGGGTGATTGGGCATTAGGTGATACTGGAAAGCTGAAGGTCAGGATTTCAATTTCGTATTGATTGGACAGCTCAGTGACATCCAAAGTTGACTTAATATGTTCCTTGCCCTCAAAAACCTGGGGATATACATCACATTTGGGTCGATAGTTATGGACATGCCGTTAATTAGAAATGTTGGTGGCAAATTTTGACATAATAGGCAACGTAACCTCTTTATATAATAAGGACATCATGAGACCGTAGAGTTGTCAAGAGAGGGGGGGGGGTCATACCCACAGCCTCCTAGGCTGGGAGACTGAGAAACACCGCCGTAAAACACAAACTAGTGGATAGAGAACTTATATTTAATGCAATAGTCATTATGTGTAGTTTCCTGTATTTAACAGCTGTATTATGGATGTTATAAAGATATAAAAACATAGTTATCGTAAAAATTAGTGTTCCGGATTTAATTGAGAATATATACAACGTAAACGTCCTGACTAGATAAGTCATACACACAACGTGGAAGTAATTCATAAATCAACTATTTAACGTCACACCGTAGTGTCACAGCTCACAGTCTACGCCTTTTAGTACCGCAACTCAGGGTAGTGTGACAACCTAAGAAAATTGCGGATCTGAAACGGGAGGAGAGGAGAGATTATAGGTTTCGTCTTTAGTAGACCTAAATTAATTTTTCAATGTTTGATCAGCTGTTGATATTTAATTTTGATAGCTTGCATTTTAACTGGGATGTTGGTCGGTGTGGGGAGCTATAGTTTAGTGTTTCATTTATTGGTTGCCAGTGTGGAATTTTTCGGTTTAGATGGTAATATTGGAAGCAAAGCATATAATAGGATCATATCCATTTAATTTCAGTACGATAAAGATTTCTTTATGAAAAGGATTAACGATTTGGATGGTTTACTTGAAAACAAGATATACAGGGAACACACAGATTAATTTGTTGGAAAGGGAGTTAGAAGTATTTTGTAGTTTTTTTGACATCTACAAAGTCGTTGGATGACGTATCACGGTATAACCTTAGATAATTTTTAGTATTAAAGGATCGTGGCGGGCAAAATTCAAGCAAATGTGATGGGTTGTGATAATAGTGGAGCAAATAAAAAATTCAATTCATTGGACGAATAGGCAGAGGTATCGTTACAAGAGGTAAAGTAATATGGTTGTAGAACTGTAGATTTTAACCCAGATGTACTGTTACAAAAATTAATTGCCCTGGATAAACGTGCAAGGAGTGCTAACCGCCCGACACGGAGATGTATTCTTTTGTAATTCAACGATTTAATTATTATACCGTATTTCCTCTAATAAGCGCCCGGGCGCTTATTTTTTCAGCACCCCTTGACCCCCCGGCGCTTATTAGAGGCCCGGCGCTCTTTGGAGGCCCGGCGCTTATTTCTTTAATAGCAAATTGAATTTAGGGTAAAGCCGTCATTTACCATGGACATTGGGCCGGAGAATCTTTTGAATTACGGCATTTGATCAAAAGCAATCTAATGTCTATTTCATGTGCATCTTCAATGATAATTTCAATTGTAGGGTGACAGGGTCTTCATGCGCTTATTAGAGACCCGGCGCTTTTTAGAGACCCGGCGCTTATTGGAGACCCGGCGCTTATTTTTTCAGCACCCCTTGACCCCCCGGCGCTTATTAGAGGCCCGGCGCTTATTGGAGACCCGGCGCTTATTAGAGGAAATACGGTAAGTACCATCCCAAGTATGGTTGTAGCCATGTTATCGACATCAGTTGAGACGAGGTTAATGAAAAAGGAGCAGGATTGATGGCAAAACGATGTTTCCTAGAACAATGGCAACCGTTAAAATTATCGGAACCCTTTATCACAAAACATGAAAATCAGGAGTTACAAATATGGGAAAGAATACAACATGTTATCGAGGGGTTTGGACATACTCTTGATGTAATGGCGCAGGATTCTAATATCGGGAGGGTAGGGCGCTAGCACACTTTACACCCTATAACACACCCCTGTTCTGGGGGTGTTAATATTTTTGAACAGCAATCAGGAATTTGTTATGTTTTTCCTCGTTTGGTAAAATAGCCTCGGTATTAAGGTTTATTGACCAACAAAGTATCTCTTGTACTATAATTGTTCCGGGTTGTCAGCGTAAATCGATTTTGTTGTCAAAATTACGAATGAAAAATTCGGTGTCCTTTTTAATTCGAAATAAATCCGACAAAGACATATTTTTCCGGGATGTTTTAGGGATAAAAGGGGCCTTTCTCGGCATTTGCTCTGCTACCATATTTGTGTCGGTACACACAAAACGTTTTTACCCAGGCATCTTTATCAATCGGACGTTTCAAAAGTTGTCGTTGGAGATTCCATAATTAAGCAGACGGTCGAAGAAGTAGATCGCATATGTAGCTAGTCGTATTTCTGTGGCCTAGTGGTCTAGAGTGCGGCGCTTAGCCATCTAGCTGGCCGGCCATCTCTGGCTTGCGACTGTGGTTTCGAACCCTGGTGTGAGCGTATGTGGCATGGAGATAGGGGCGCCTTTCCAACCTCGTGGGTTTCCTCAGGGCACTCCGGTTTCCTCCCACTGCTAAAGACCCTTGCGCACAAGCGAATTATTGAACTAAAATTAAACAATATGTTAGTCCCGAAATGACCTAGTTGTGTTGAGTGGACTTTAAACCCCATTTCTCTCTCTATCTATTTGTTCTTAATATATCTCTTGTTCACGTTGGGATATATATTTAATAACTAATGTAATGGCGGGTGTAAAGTAGATGTTTGACTCGAAGGGGGGGGGGGCATACATTGTAATAAATGGTAATCATTAGAGTGCCGCATGTATTAGTGGTTTGGTGTAGTCCCCAGAGCCTTCGTCGCATTGCCAGGGCAGAGACAATGCAAAATCAGTTTATATCATCAATTAAAAAGCGGATACACCAGTCTCGCTGGGGCTGAGGGGGGGGGGAGAGCATTTTTTATGTCGCATATTGAAACAATTGAAGTATGTTACCATTTTCATTTCTGGTGATGTCTTGTCAACATTAGCTGGGAGAAAGATTGGGATTGTAAACGGGGCGTACCGTAATCTATGCAGGAAGAATATTTGGCGGTTCATAAAACACGATATATTGAAAAATATCATTTAGAAAGAGCGGATATTAGAATTATGTCCGATGATTTGGGTCTTCTGTCAAGTTAATGAATAATAAACTGATTCTCTTTGTTACTTTACTGTATTTAAGTATTAATGGGGTTTATTTGTATATTTGTTTTCTTATTTCTAATGTAGATTGCCAGTTCAAACGAACGCACTATGACTCCCAATACATACATCTGTAAGGTAAGGGTGGGCAAATCAAAGGGAAAAGTATACTGTTTATACTGCAATATGTTGACTTACCGCAACAATCCGCCCGGTTAAATATAATAATATCTGTGATGTCGTATGTTGCCCCCAGATCAACTTCCCACCATTCATATTGATTATTATTCACTGCCGTATGTACACACGAGTCAGAATAAAAATTCGTTGAATTATTGCCATCCACAGCATGGTCTGCCGTATTAGTTAGATACACACTACTTTGACTAGCAGACTTCATGAAAGCAATGTTCTGTCCCGAAAGTATTCCTAAAACACCAAAAATAAGTATTAGTATTCTCAAACAGTAGAGGGGGGGGGGTGCACTTTGAGACATGGCGTTAAAGTTTTTGCGACCCCGCCCCTTGTGTTTCTGCGCCCTCTCCGCGAATCCAAATATAAATCGTGTTGTTCCAATGCGGTTGTCAACTTATACCGTGTTGTATTTAACGATGCAATTTAACCGGGTAATAGAAGCTTATTATCTTATACAGGGACCGTAGAATATAAAATCATTTATATTTCATCAAATCTCTCATATAATGGAAAGATATCATAAAACAAGCGGTTGCCATGCAAGCTACGGCCATATTGTGCACATGGTGGACAGAGAACAGGCTCAAAAAAGCAATGTTTCGTAGGGGTCTTTAGAAGTGGGTGGACCAGGAGAAATCCCACGAGGTTGGACAGGCGACCCTACTCCTTGCCACGTACAACCGGGGATTCGAAACCTCGCCAGTTGAGTCAAAGACAGACTTTAACGCTAACAACCTATTTACGAAATAACGTGGTAACTTTTATCATGAAATGTAATGGTGGTGGGGTTAACCTCTCATAAACACAATATTTTCGTATTTTTGATTTCAGTTGCTTCGTACACAATGCAAGGGAGTGGGGTTCCAATGGTTCTTTCATGTGCATGACAACGTGAACAAGACAGGATTAGATATTTCCTTGAACATCCCATAGGTGTCACCGCTCGTAAGTATTCAAATAGCGTTCAAAATCTCGAAGGTTCTTCTCGGCCCAAGCAGAGATTCGAGTCAACAGTCCAGTATCCCATGGATAGAACATATATCATGAAATGCAATCTTCATTCTCATTTAGTAGACTATATACATACCCACAGTATGGATGAGATACGCGAGTAGACTATACCATGTTAAATTCAACTTGCAATCCATGGCATTACTTCCATTTAATTTATACCATGAAATACAGCAACAATGCGTTGTACGTACAAATCTTTTCTGGAAGTTGAGATCAAAATTACGCTGACTTCTTTAGTTACAGATGTATTGATGCCATGTTTGTTTAATCGATTGTAAGATAGATGACAGCTTCTGAAAGTGTTAAATCAAATGAACTAGATTGTGATAATACAATTAGATATAAATTAGATATAAATGAATGAAAATCTACACAATTTACATAAATCTTTCAGTAAATGACATGGATAAGGTTATCTACCCCTATAAAAACAAAGGCGAGACGACATGTTTGTAAGCTGTTCGTAGACCATGAGCACAATAATTAATTATTAAGGCCAGGGCAGATAATCGTGAAAACCCTATGGATTAACCCAGGGTATAGTGGAGTAGAACGGATGCCACAATTGATACACTCTTAGATGCTTTGTGCAAGTAAAAATAGCTTGAAACGCACAATTCTCAACATACAAATAAGGGAAGAGTAGTCCACGAAAATAGTAACAGAATAATTTTTCTTTGTGATAATGCTTTCAACATTCTAATGATGTACAGGTCGCCATGGCATCACCCAGGGGAAATCTTCCGTCTATCGCCTTCTTTCACAAGGAAATATGGACACGGATTCCATATGGAACATGGTGTTTTATTACCCGTGTGTAGTAGGTGTCCAAATTCTTGTTAGGCAACCATTACCAAGGGAATTATATGTTTAGCTATGTGGAGTCAGTTTCACTGGAAATCAATGATTACAAAACTTGTTCAAAGGAAGTCCCCTTAACGCATAACCCTATGCTGATCTATATAATATGCTGTGACTTGCTGTCAATAAATAAATTCTATAGACAGTAAACTAGACAAGTGTAGATTTGCATTTGTCTAGGGGGGGGGGGGGTGTAGGTATGGGACCCATTATACAACTTTGTACGGGGGTCTATAAGGATGGTATTGTAATTATGGGAGTAGGAATGTGAATATGTCTGGAGGTGTCTAAATTTGCTCCTAAATCAAGAGTTCGTAATTGATTTAATCCATGGCATGCCAGATATTCTCATATCAAAATGACAAAACAATCGATAAAACAACATACTTCTCCAATATTTTCAATTACCAAGGTTCATAATTCAATAAGGCATAACAGAATATCACAAAACGCGAACTACATTCAATCGAATACCTGCAGGTTAACCTATAATAATTCCAAAAAAACAAAATGTTTATTGATTTTACGTTAAGAAAGCGCCACAACGCATTAAATTATAAAGGGAATCCCACGAAAAAAATATACTGTCTGAACTGTCGTAAATTTTAAACTGATTTATGAACAAACTACTTAGTTTCGGTTATTATAAACTAACCTGCTAATTTGAAATTGACTCCCGTTAAATAAAATTCACTGTACAACTAAATATCCAGACGAATAAAAAAGTTCTCTTTTGTAAAACCAAATTCTTCACAAACTTGAAAAATCAACCAATACAAAAATGGGAGCTATTTTCGTCCCTTAACAGGATTATAGATCATTTCGTATAAGGGGGTTGCAGCAAGGCTTCTCTATCGTAACAGTGCCTGGCTCTTTTACGATTATTCAAATTGTGTGTATGAATAAGTTGTTACTCTCGGACCCAGTAATGAGTTGAGGAGTTTACAAACAAAAATACGCCCATAGTCCGTTATTTTGTTTCTGTCTTATATTGATTGTTTGGTTAGAGAGTTGGGTGGGATTATTTCTTTTGAATACCGGTGCAGAACTAACAGAACTACATTCCTTTTTACTGTCCTTGAATCTCATCCTTGAATATCTTGAATATTTTCCTGATGACCCTAATCCCAGCAGCCCTGTCAAGTAACCTCGGCAATCGGGTGTAGCTGAGGTAAATCCCGAATAAATGCCGATGTATTTTACATTTGCCTTGGTAAAATCAATAGCCGGGGCGATTGAATCATTGAAAAGGGGAGAGAGAGAGAAATGGGGTTTAACGTCCACTCAACATAACCAGGTCATTTCGGCACTTAACATATGGTTTAATTTTATTTCAATAATTCGCTTGTGCGTAGGGGTCTCTAGCAGTGGGAGGAAAACGGATTGTCCGGAGGAAACCCACGAGGTTGAGAAGGCGCCCCTATCTACATGCCACATACGCTCACACAAGGCCTTGAAAAGCTATACATGTATAACGTTATTTTTTTTTATAAATACCAAAAATTATTATCAACAATTAATCATACCGCCCATCGGTTTAATTATCGACAGAGAGTTCCATGCCTTTCTATTTCTCTTAGTACATTATTTCCGTTGTGCAAAAAATGTCCAGAATTTTATAATCATACGTGTCGGAAACACAATTAATTTCCGAAAATTTTCACTGGGCAATGTTATCCATACAATTGTACTCTTAGTAAAACTATGCATTAATCACAAGTACATGGATTTTTTTCTGACGGCATTTCGTAGATCGCGATCATGCCTCGGCCAGTCAACACTTGGAATTTTATTACCGTAAAAGGTACCATTCTTCACAGATACAATGACAATAAAACTTTGTTTAATTTAGCGCTGAACTTGCACGAGTTTTTCCCGAACTGTTCTTAACAAGAATGTTTCGATTTCAGTATCTGTCGAATAAACAAAAAAAAGTAACTTAAACAAGAATAGTATTGACATGAACAGTCGGAACGTGAATTGAATATGGAAATGAGTGAGAAGCGGTGACCTTTTTTCATATTTTTGTGGTAATCATAAAACTTTGAAGATGGACTAATAATCACAGAGGATTTGGATTAGAGACCCCGTTATGAAATATGATCAAATAAAATTATGAAATAAAGTGTGTTTATTTATAAATGTTAGCCATGGACGGAGATTTAATATAATTTATAAAAATATATATTCGCTGCTTTGATTGCAACACACGTGATTGTCTAAATTTGTCAACCTTTACGACCTTCAACATATTTCGATGTGCAATGTTGTAATACAAGCAAAAACATGTGTTATGTTGTAATACAAGCAAAAACATTAACTTTTCTTGAGAGAACTTTTGGATATTTTATTGTGCAATGAATTTTATTTAATGGGAGGTGATTTAAAATACATAGGTAATTAGTTTGTTCACAACAAGGAAATCCGTTTAAAATTTACGACGGTTCAAACATTAGATCTGTAAGTCTGCAATTACAACAGTGTGCCAACGCTCAAGGTGTAAGCTGAAGTAAACGGAATCCAGCGAAATGCAAACTTGGTCTGTATCATCGCCGCTACCATGCAGAATCATTGTCTCCCGCCTTTCGAAGATAGCCTGGCTATTAAAATGGATTAGGCCATCCGTTTACATTTTGGGACACAATAACACTCTTATTGAACTAGAATGTTCAAACTTGGTGTAGGTGTTTATTAGGTGAATAACTTTGGTTATAATTGGGTGGGAGTGATGAAACTCAGTGTATAGATTCATTATATCAATAATTATCTGCTTAGGCTAAGTAGTGACAAGCAGTTTGATTGGTCAACCCTGTGGAGCATAATACCTCTACTTTTAATTGAGGTAGAATGATTAGAATTGGTGTAGCTGTGCATTGCGTGAATGTCTGACCGAGTTCAGTGATGAAATTTTTTTAGCTAAAGATACGCCGAGGTAAGCAATGTCATTCATTGGTCGTTACTTGGGGACACGGTAAGTTGGATTCTAACTGATACAGAGTGATACTTTAATTACCAAGTACTTCAAGACCATAACTGAGTCCGATAATGAACATTTTCTACGTAGACTACGTATAGAAAATCAGTTTGATCGCTCGATACTTTTCAAAAAGATAAATGTGCAATAAATATTTGTCGTCTAATTATTCTGGGATTTGCGACGGGGTACATCAGCCTCGCTGTCAGCTTGGGTTTTTTTTCTAGCCTTTAGAAACATACTACTTTCAGATAAATATATATTTTAGGGTTCGAATGAATGAACTATGCTTGATCTGTGATGAGATTGAGAATATTGAGATGTTTTAATAATTTTTATATTAAACCAGGTTCTGGGTATCCTACATGTAGACGCCAATCGGAAGGTTTTCCCAGTTCCGAACATGGCAGCCATTCCTATTCGTACAAATTTAGCCTTAAAAGTTAGCTTTATGTCATCATTTTTGATCAATAAAAAAATAATATAATTATTTTGTTATTCAAAACATAGCCTTATATGGGCTTTTCTTTATCTATTTATGCAGGATATTGTTCTTAAATAACCCGTTTTATCTATTGATCCATTAATATTTATGTACCTCATGTGAAAACGTTGGTAATAATAATGATAATATGAAGTGTTTATGCTTCAGACATACCAGGCTATAAAGTACTTATAAACAATTAACACATTGCCCACTGGTCGATAACACTATTTACAAGAGTTCGCTAGATCTACGAATCGTATATCTAAAAGCTAAACAAAGGGCTATCACGCCTTCTCTAGTCGAAGTAAATAATACCCTAAGTCCGGTGGCTGAAAGGGGGGCATTGCCACTCGAGCTGTGAATTTATGAGACCAAATTTTTCTAGACAAGTTTTTCGCGTAGATTCCGAATCTGGGTGGTGAACAGGCGTGTGAGGGGGCGTTTTCGAAATATGGGGGTCTAATGCCTATGTATGGTTGTGTGTAGGGGGCAGGGGTGGGGATGTCATTATGTTGACATATTAATAAAACAAAAATTTCTAGGATTGCCCATCTGTAAATAAGTGTTAATGATGCCCCTGGACAACTGTTTGATGTGTGGGGTAGGGTAGCAGGTGTGCATGTGTGGAGGGGGTGGGGTATAAATTGGGGGAAAATGATTTCACGTTGATTTAAATGATTCAAAATTGACCTGAAAAGTGTTTTCTCTAGCTTTTCGATCAGTACCAACATCGTCATTCAAAATATTAAATTATAATGGTATAATGTATCGCAGCAAAAGACTACTCAGGAAAGATGGTAATAAGGAAAGAAACTTTTGTTATTTCTCATAACAATTGAAATTCCTCCAGAAGATCTTTTTTTCTAGTGTCTTCTTAACCAGTAATTACGTCATCCCAGCTCTTGTTAGAAAGTTAGGATTTTCTTGAAAAATATCTTATCTACTCCTCTCCGCATTGCAAATTAATGGAGGTGCTGAAACGGCTCCAGGACAATTCGATCCCAGACAATTCGTACCCGGACAATTCGTCATCAGACAATTCGTACCCAGATTATTTGTCCCCATGGACAATTCACCAGACAATTCGAACCCAAGGTTAATTCGTACCCGAGGGCGTATTGTCCGGGGACGAATAGTCCTAGGGTATAAATAGTCCGGATGCGAATTGTCTGGCGACAATTCGCCCTAGTGTACGAATTGTCTCGATACGAATTGCCCGTAGGTACTAATTGTCCTTGGATACGAATTGACTGGTGAATTGTCCCTGGGGACAAATAGTCCGGGTACGAATCGTCATTGGGTACGAATTGACTGGTGACGAAATGTCCTGGTACGAATTGTCTGGGATCAAATTGTCCTAGAGCCGTTTCAGCACCTCCATTAATTTCAATGCGGAGAGGAGTAGGTAAGGTATTTGGGCGTCCTCGTGGTTGGTTGTCAGTTCTATGATATTCTTGACACTTTCAATATTGGGTACGAATTGTCTGGTGACGAACTGTCTGGGATCGAATTGTCCTAGAGCCGTTTCAGCACCTCCATTAATTTGCAATGCGGAGGGGAGTAGGTAAGATATTTTGGTGTCCTCATGGTTGGTTGTCAGTTCTATGATATTCTTGACACTTTCAATATTGGGTACGAATTGTCTGGTGACGAATTGTCGGGGATCGAATTGTCCTAGAGCCGTTTCAGCACCTTCATTAATTTGCAATGCGGAGAGGAGTAGGTAAGATATTTTGGTGTCCTCGTGGTTGGTTGTTGGTTCTATGTTATTCTGGACACTTTCAATACTAATCTTGAATTTTTTTTATGCAATCAAGATTGCGGTTATGCCTATCTGTCTTTCATTTGAAGAAAATCCCAACTTTCTTACAAAAGCTAGGATGATGTAAATACTGGTTAAGAAGCGCTGGAAAAAAGATCTTCTGGAGGAATTTTAATTGTGGTGAGAAATAACAAAACTTTATTTCCTTATTACCATTTTGCCTGCTGCTACCCCATGTCAATTTTGAATCATTTAATAAATCAACGTGAAATCATTTCCCTCCAATCTTACCCCCCCCCCCCCCGCTCCACACATGCACGCCTCCAACCCACCCCACACACCAGGGGCATCATAAAAAACTTATTTACAGATGGGCAATCCTAGAAATTTTTGTTTTATTAATATGTCAACATAATGACATCCCCACCCCACCCCCTACACACACCCATACATAGACATTAGACCCCCCATATCTCGAAAACGCCACCTCACACGCGAATCTACGCGAAAAACTGGTTTAGAAAAACTTGGTCTCATAAATTCACAGCTCGGGTGGCAATGCCCCCCCCCCTTCAGCCACCGGACTAATATATATACTTGGTGAATATATAGACACAATGGACACGCACTGTCTCTGATCTGACCGGTTGTATTGAAATGACTGCTAAGTTGTTATATAGCTTATTACAAACTGAAACATTTCAGGTCAGTGTTTTATTTAATAAGTTTTGGGGATCAAATGTTGGAACTAAACTTGAAAGGGGCTAAACCTATAACTCAATATTTACAATAAAGTTCGAATTAAAAACACAAATTAAAATCCAATATTGGTCCATTTCAATCAATATTTATGTAAAAACTATGGGATCATAACATCCAATGTTTAAGATAAAATGAATATTTTGAAAGAAGTACACGAGTCGTGTACACTATGGTTTCGGTCGTAAAAAAATAATAATAAAAACGTGTATAATGTTCAATTTGAACTGTAAACGTATTTCACTGAACATAAATGTTTTAACATGATAACATTTTGAACAAAGAATTCTTCAAATTATATTGATTTTGTGCATATTATGGCGTTTTAGGGCAATAGTGGATATTTTCCAGTCTGTAGGGAGTCAAACCCCAGCGCGTATAAACGAGCGACGTTTCGAAAAACTAAAAACGTGATGTTTTTCTTTCTATCAGGGAACATAATCCATGGTCCTATAAATGACAATATCGAAAGGAATCAAGATCTTTTGGAGATAAACTTGTATTTTAAGTTTCGTCAAAATCGGATAACAATAATAATTGTGAGCTGTAGACAATATGCACCCACATGGAAATCTGATCGTATCAAAACTGGTGAAGCAGCGAGATAAATAAATAAATTCCATGTGAAACAGGTAATCAGATATGTAAATAATGTGGTTTCATTCAAAGAACCTTACCAAACAGAGGGACACCTTTTCAGACCGGGCCTCTGTGTTTCATTTATATGACGTTGTATTTTTACTTAACCATATGAAATGTCCAACATATTATAAAATCGTTGAATTGTGTGCAGCATTTTGATCAAACCTATAATACAATTACTGTCATATAAATGTTAATTATTAATCTGAATAAAACATTTTAACAGAAACTTGAACGCATCTTAAGTGTTTTTCGAAAAAGTTTGGAATGAAAATGACAAATAACTTTCTGATAAACAAAGTTTAGATGTATAATAATAATACTATACCTACCTGAACGAGTCTTAAGTGTTTTTTGAAATAGTTATACAAATAATAGGCTTCATATCCCCAAGATCACTAGTACAAGATACACCCGGGGTTGGAATTAAACTGACAATTAATTTTCTGATAACCAACCCGACAAGTCAAGTAGGACATCCGTCTCAAATCGATAATATGGTATTCAATAATTTTCAATTTGTCACGCCCAAGAGTTCACGATACAGCATTTCTGAATGTTCTGAATGTTATATATAAATTTTTAATATGTGATCGTTGACCGCTGATAATGTTAAATTGATAATAATTTATATAATATAACACTTAAAAAAAAGATTGTAAGCTGGCACGGCCAGGCAGGATACGCCTACATTTTCGAGAGATAGATAGAGAACAAGCAATACCGAAAGTAATTTTTTCTACAATCAAAGGCCATAATTCATTAAGTTACAATTTGATATGCACCAATATCGTAAAGAATCAAGATCTTTGGGTTATAAACATGCATTTCAAGTTTCATCAAAATCGAATTAAAATTGTGACTTGTACAGGGTCCACAACCATGATATACCATTTTTTAACAGTATTCGCGTACAAACGGCGGCCATTTTGTATGGCGATTTTGGTTCGATTTTCCCGAAATTCAAACTCAACCTGCCTTACGATGTAACGGTAATATAATCAAACGTTTTCTTAAATCGGATAATAATTGTGACCTCCAGAGGGACCACAAGCTAAAAAAGGGCGATTTTGCGTATAATCAGGGGCCATAATTCAGGAAGTTACGATCCGATATGGGCAAATATCGAAAGGAACCAAGATCTTTGGGTTATAACCATGAATTGCAAGTTTCATCAAAATCGGTTCAAAATTGTGACCTCTATAGGGCCCACAAGCTAAAAACGTAATTTTTCACACAATATTTTAAGTTTCGCCAAAACGGGTAAGAATTGTGACTTGTAGAGAGTCCACAAACAATTGTGGACGGACAGGGCGACGACATAATACATGAAAATGTGGGCGTATAAAAACCTTGATAGATGCGGTATATTAGTTATTGCTGCAAGAACACAAATTATAAAGGGAATGGAATGAATATACCCGCATACTTCATTATTGATTTTTTTAAAAATGTAATGTTTCGTAACTCCCAATTACTATTGCCTCGATATTCTGATAGACTTTGGAACATAACACCACTGCTTTGAATTGAGGTAAAATGTTTAAACTTGATGTAGATGCTGGTTAGGTGAGTTTCTTGACTGAGTTTAATATTTTCGTAACCCTTTTCACACTTTTATGCGTAACTAATTGGTTGACCGATTTGAAGTAATGCTACACCTAAACTTTTCTTAGAGGAGTCAACTTCCAGGGTAGTTAAGAGTATTGTAACCGGGGGTGTAAATTCAATAAAAGCTTAGTTCTTTAGTCCTTAAATCTTTATTAAAATTCCGCTTCGCCACATACTCCCTCCCAGTAAGAAAATATCGTCCGAGCATCCCATTAAAACACTAAAAAGACTGTAGCTGGACACTGAACAACAGAAGAAGTTGAAGTCTGGGCCAGTACATAGTCTTGATAACGGGCTGGTGGCTGTCGATTCCTTGAGGACCTCCTTCATACAGGCTCGCCTAAATCTGGTTCTTCAGAAGAAGCACTGGATAGAGATTCCAATTCTTCTTCAACACGGAGAGGTACTGTGGGGCTAGCTGGGGAATCGATTACATCATTCCCTTCCACAATAACAATCTCCAGATCACCATCACTTGAGGTACCTGGTTCCTCTGGAATTATTTCTAGGTTTCGGTACTGGTGGCGACTGGGATAATTCCATATGTACAGTGCCTATGGGAAGAAGATGGTTCCTGTGTAACGTACGTGTTTTACCAGTTCCATTTTCCCGTTGCAGCACATACACCGGTACATTTTGATTAGGCTGTTCCTTGATGATAGACACAATCTTCCCATTTACCTGGTATCTTCTGTTTACCTTCTTTGAAAAACATTCTTTCGACAAGCACGCGATCTCCCCTTTCCAACATGTAATTTCTTGCCTTCCGGTCATAACGTTTCATTTGATGTGACTGGGCCCTACTAATCTCAGAAGAAGCCTTGAGATAAGCCATCTCCAAACTATCTTTGAGATCAGCGACATACTTGCTGTAGCTGTTTGCAGACTCTTGATCAACTAAACCAAGCAAAACATCAACAGCAAAATGAGGCTTCCTCCCAAACATCAAAATGAAATGTGAATAACTGGTGGTTTCATGGATGGTACAATTATAGGCGTGCACTAGGGATGGTAAATGCGTCTTCCAATCTCAATCTGTTTTCCCGATGGCTTGGGCGTACCTGGTGAAGTGGTCTGTTATGACTAAAATATAGCTGTAACCTCCTTTTGACTCTTCCAAGCACATGGAGTCTACACTAACTATCTCCATTGGTTGAGATGAATGAATACTATCTAATGGAACTCTTGTATTGGTTGGAGACTTCCCCATTATACAACATTGGCAAGTCTTGATGTATCTTCTACATCTGTTGTTATTCTTTGCCAGCCAATACACACGTTCCTTTAGCAACGAAACCGTCATGTCTCTTGCTAGATGTCCAAAATCATTATGCCAACCTTGCAGAGCTACCGTTCTATCCAGGCTAGGAATCACCAATTGTAGAACTTCTTGTCAGCTTACAACAGACTTTCGGTACAAAACATCTAACTTCAGAGTGAGGTGGTCGAAGAAAGACGGCTTCTTCCTGATTGCTGGGTGGAGACTGTGGTCTTTCGTTGCTCTTCACTGCTCGGTGAACGGGTCCGAAGATAGGAGTTTCTTCATCAAGTATATCTCATGAGCAGGAAAATGTGTGTTGGTAACACCTGGGATGATCTGAGTCGTTAAACACTCCACATAGCCATTATCAATTCGGAATTCACTGAGTGCTCTGAAAACATCTGGTCTCATCTCCTTGTAAGTATCTTCTGTTTTCCTGGTTTGTACCTGATGTTAAGATTGTAGTTGCTAGCACTGCTAACCAACGGTGACCAGTTGCATCAAACTTTGCTGTTGTTAGATAAAAGGTAAGTGGGTTATTATCTGTATAGATCGTAAAGGTGTTTCCGTAGAGATAATCTTTGAACTTGTCACTGCCCACTTCAACGCCAAAAATTCCAACTTGTGTGCAGGATATTTTTTCTCTGATTTCAATAATTGTCTGCTGGCATATGCAATTACTCATTCACTTTGTTCTTGCAATTGGTACAGAACAGCGCCTTATCATCGTCCACTGGCATCCGTGTGTAATAAAAATGGTTTGGTAAAGTCTGGGTAAGCCAGGATAGGTGGTGACAGTAACAATGTCTCCAGTTCTTCAAAAAGCTATCTTGTTCTGTTCCCCATTTCCATTTTGGTGTTGACTTGTCACCTGATTTCTTCCCACCCCTCTTCTTAGAAGTTGGTCCGCCTACTAAAAGGTCATTCAAATCTCCTGTAGTAACCTACAAAACCTAAAAATAACCTTACCTCATCTGGGGTTGTTGGTGTTTTCCAGTCTCTGACCTTTTCAATCTTTGCTGGATCTGTCTTTATGCCTTTTGCAGAAACTATGTGGCCCAGATATTTAACTTCCTGTTGGTAAAAATAGCATTTCTTCGGCGCAAGCTTCAATCCACATTCTTCAAGTCTTTTACATAATAGTTGCAGTCGCTCTAGATTTTCTTCGTATGTCGATGAAATAATAATCAGGTCGTCAAGGTAAATCATACAGATCTTATAGTTCAGTTCTCCTAAACACTCCTTCATCAGCCGTTGGTAGGTGGGTGGTGAATTGGTCAAACCAAAAGCCATGCGCGTAAACTCGTAAAACCCAAGAGGGCCTACTGTAAATGCTGTCTTTGCCTTGTCCGACTCTATCATCGAAATCTGATGGTATCCACTTTTCATGTCCAGGACTGAAAAATATTTAGCTCCAACCATATTGTCAAGCATTTCTTCAATTCTTGGAAGTGCGAAGCATCTTTGGTGGTACGTTGATTCAGCTGTCGATAATCAACACATAGTCGAATGGAGTTGTCTTTTTTCCGCACTCTCCGATTTCTGAATAATTCCTCCAATCAACAACTCATTAAGGTGTTCTCTTATTTCCTTGTACATAGGTGGTGGTATTATTCTGTTCTTTTGCTTGAATGGTAAAATATCTGAAGATGTAAGAGTAGACAGAAACTAGATGAACCTACACGTTTTGGGTGTGGTCAAAAGGGACATATCCGTACAGGTTGGGCGCCAAAATGTAACCGAGGGGTGTAAATTCAAAATTAAAATTCCGCTTTGCTACAGTATTATAGCTCATTTCTCATTTAAATAATTAAAATGCAGTTTGATGATTTTCTTACCATACAAAATGGACGTCTTTATTTAGTAATGGTTCGGTGGATTCAGTTATCTTCGGTGAAAAAGATTGCAAATCTGCTTTAGTGTTTGGACTATACATATCTGCAACTGCACTTACTTTCATTGGATCGGGTTGTAGCCCGTGCTTACCTACTATCAAACCAAAGAATGGAATTTTAGTACATTTAATAATACATGTATCTGCATTTAATCTTATTCCAATATCTCATATTCCAATATCTCTAGATTTGCATCATGATCAATACCATCATCTTTATAACCTACAACAATAATTTCATTAGCAATTCCACAAACGCCTCTTAAATCACTATAGGTTTCATCTATTTTTATACACCAACATTTTCATGTTTACGTATATTGTCGTCACCCCTGTCCGTTCGTCCGTCCGTCCGTCAACATTTGTTCGTGAACACTCTACAGGTTACAATTTTTTTCTGATTTCAATGAAATTTGAAATATAGGTTTTTCACCATAAGATCTTGGTTCTTCTATATTGGCATATATCGGACCGCAACTTCGTGGATTATTGGCCATGATTGTACGAAAAATCACGTTTTAAGCTTGTGAACACTGTAGAGGTCCTAATTTTGAACCGATTTTGATGAAACGTGACATGTATGTTTATTTCCAACAGATCCCAATTTCTGTCGATATTTGCGCATATCGGGTCGTAACTTTCTGAATTATGGCCCCTGGTTATACGAAATATCGCGTTTTTTTAACGTGTGGTCCCTCTGAAAGTGACAGTTATTATCCGACATTAAAAACCGTTTGTATATATCCCCGTTACATCATAATAAAGGTTGAGTTAGAATTTCGTGATCATCGAACCAAAATTACCAAATAAAATGATCACCGCTTGTACGTCAATAGTTTAAAGGTATGGTATATCAAGGTTGTGGACCCTGTAGAGGTCACAATTTTAATCCGATTTTGATGTAACTTGACATGCATATTAATAACCCAAAGGTCTTGGTTCCTTTCGATATTTTCGCATATCGAATTATAACTTCATGAAGTATGGCCCTTGGTGTAGAAAAATCAATTTTTTTAAGCTTGTTCTCTATTCATCTCTCGTGTGTGGGCGTATCCTGCCTGGCAGCCGCTGGTCTTTTGAAACATGTCTTTTGCATAGGTAAGTCTTACAAATCTGAATCGACCATGTCCTGTGCCAAATGTAGTATGATATGAAGATTGACTATCCAATTATATGTTCCAATATCCACTACGTGCATCTACTATTGATAGGTATTTGGCACCATTTAACTCAGGTAATATATCATCCAATGTAGAAGTATAATGATGGGGTGTTAGTGTTGCTTCATTTATGTTGGCAGGGTCTAAGCATAATCTTATACCTCTCTTCTTAGCTACCCAAACAAAAGAATGTAACCAGCCCGCGTGTTCATCAGCTGTCAAAGGGACTATGATATCCTGCTTAACTAAGTTATGTAACCCCTCCTTAAATGTATCTTTTAGTTCATGCGGAACATGTCTAGGAGGTTTAGATTCATCTACATTATTCGAACTTACAACCTGAAAACATCAGACACCTTCAAAAACATCTGACTATTCTCTTAAAAGTTTCTGTTTACTTTCTTTTTCAGTGTTAAAGAAATCATTTTTTTTTTCGGATCCTGCTACAATTTACAGCAATTAAACCTAAAGCTTCACTTGAAGGTAAACCCGATATTGGAACTCTAGACGGCACAATATGGAAATTTACACCTGTCTTACAAGAGACAAACTGGAAGTGAGATCAGCTAACCTTTCCAGGTCATAAGCCTCCATGTCAGCCATGTTTATTTCATAAATCTGAAAAAAGTATGGTGGCTTGGGGGCTTTAACTTTTTTTTTAAAAATTATTTCGGTATTTTTGCAACCGGAGTTCAGCTTTAAGCCAGAACTATGAAAAAGTCGCGTTGTGTCTAGAAGGTAAGCATTTGTTTCCATCCACCGGAGCCTGATGTGATGACGTCACATGTGGATTCTGGGTAAGAATAAGGGTTAGGGTAAGGGTTGTGGCCTGCAGATTTCGTCAGAGTCTCGAGATGTAGACATGGCTAGCCCTAACCCTAACCCTGGGCTAAGCCTAACCCTTTTTCTAACCCAGAATCCACATATGACGTCATCATACCAGGCTCCGGTGAATGGAAACAAATGCTTACCTGTCTAGAAACACGACGATCCTAATGGACGTTTTCAACACCCGATCCGCCTATTATTAGCCTGCTACTAGCAGAGAGTTATTAGTCATTTTTAGATGCTAGTAGCAGTCACAAGGGCTCCCTCTGCGCCTTTGGGGGCAGTTGTTAGCCGCTACAGTAACAGCTAACAGGGGCAGCCTTTGTTATCTACTATAGTAGCAACTAACAAGGGCCGTATTATAGTTTTATTTTCTCAATAAATGTAGTCCCTATCGGGACATATCGGGACATGGAAACTACATAATTTTATTTCAATTTTCTGGTTATTGCAGGCGGAATACCGACTTTAATAAATAACCAAATTACCTGTCGATCTCAGTTACTATATATCCATATTATACGACGGCCAAAATATTTATGAATAATACTAAAATAAGGATTATAGTTTGGATTTTACTTTGTAGATTATCTTAGCCCTATCTTACTTATAGCAGGAAACTTTATGCATATTATTATTATTTTATAAACATTCAATTTCCTCCCAGAGGCCCTTAATATTCAGTCGGTTAGCCTACTCCGTAATTTACACCTAAGCCAAGTTTAATTGACTACAATCTGTTGTATTCAGTTCAATCCACAACTTTCAAATGACAATCTGTGAAAATCTGATTGGTTTAAGTTATTGTACATGTAGTTACATTTGTGTAGGTCTAATTTCGGCAATTATTGTAACAAACACTGTAGGCCTATTGCATCCACTAATAATTGTGACGAACATGTCTGATTCGCTTTTTAATCCAGTATTTTATAATTTGCTCCCTTTGTTTTGGTAAAATAAAATATGATCTTATCTATCAACTCCAATCGTATTTCTGACAAATGTATAGCAATAATGCCAATAATGATTTGTATTAATTAAATAAAAAAAAAACAACAACGTATATTTTCATTTCTCTTTAATTGTAGGCCCTATATCGAACGTTATTTCTTTTCAGTCCTTAAATATGAAAACATTTGTTAGACATGTAAATTCCTCAAATCAAAAGTTCTAGAAAGATTTGGAATGTCCTGATTCTGTAACAAATGTAAATTTATATTTTATTTCGGTCATTTTTGAAAATAGTGAGTTAATAGGGATTAGCCCTGGTCTAGATTCCGATTTGATGGGGGTATTAAATCGCGACTCTAACAGACACTTCATCTTGTCAATTATTTATATCGAACGCACCTAAGTCAATTTATAATGTTATGTAATTAATTATTATCTTTAATCCAGTCAAAACCTGGAACTATTTTGCGACGTGGTTCCATTACGAGCGGTGGTCTGGTTATGCGCTGCGTTTACCCGAATAATTCACTTTCAGGATCTCATTATTCTGTTACCGATTTAATAATTATATAAATTTTAAGAAAAAAAAACTGTTTAGAATTATCTTATTTAAAGAAGAAAAGGTGTAATGAGTCGAATGTCTTGTCAACACAAATCTGAAATTAATTTGTCTATATCGTTAGATAAATTTATCGTCTCAAGGAATAATGATGAGGCTGAAAGTTTTGAAATTGAATCAATCGGGTTGAACCTTAAAAAAAAATAAAAACCGCGCTCCATGTCGCCATCCGCCTAACCTTTATGCTTTTATAAAGTTAAAGAACACGTTGATTTGTTTCACAACCTATACAGTACCCAAACCAGTAAGTATTTCATAATATTTTATTAAATTTTGCCATAGGCATACATTAACATAGCCTACTTCCTCTCACATCGCCAGATGCGGTTAATAATAGATCAATTTCTAATTCCATGCACAGGAATCTGACCTAGTTTTTTTTTTATCCGTATACAATATAATGGCTTGCTGGAAACAAAACGAGTTGAAGCGAGAGCAGGTAAAATCGAGCCCTCGACAATGTCTAAGCTTATGCATGTGTAGCCTATATAAATATCAGATTCCTGTGTTTCATGTTACAACAATTTTAATTTTATTATTCAATTTTGTTGAAGAAATGCCCTTGCTGAAAAAGAAGAAAGTGAAGCGACATTTAAATTATAGATATCATTTCTTGATTTTTACAAAATAGACAGGCCCGTAGCCAAAGAGGAGGGGGGCTGGGAGGGCGAAGCCCCCCCCCCCCCTAGAAATAATCTTCCCCCCCCCCCCCCCCGCTGACAAAAAGTTGTCAACCATATGGCCGGGGAAAGAACCATCCAGCCCCCCCCTATCAGCCGGGCTGCCCCCCCCCCTCTGCCAGAAAGCTGGCTACGGGCCTGAAAAGATTAATTTAATATGGAAACAGGAGGAAAGCAAAAGACTATTACAGCTTTAGTACTGTATAAATACTAGTCGCGGCCTCAGTGTGTCGAGGTTTAATCCTGGTGTCGGCCAATAAATTGACCCAGTGATAAGCTCCTGCACTTTTTTCCAATTTAAAATTGTCAGTGGTGCAGGAAACAGTCTAGCCTTGCAAGGAACAGTGTTTGCTCTAGTCATTCAGTAGTTCCTTTCAATACGGTCTCTCACGAACAAAGTCTTCTGTCAATTCCTGTCCATCCTGTTTATTATTAGGCTGCAATATGAAAACGCAGTGGATATTTTGCCGGATCCGGTTTCACATTTTTATGACTATTTTACTGTGAATTCTCTTGCACATGTGCAGCTCTCTGATAAATGTAAATTGTAGAAAGGGCTCATTTCTGTGGATTTTGGGTTTTAATTTGAAAGACGAAGTTACCGTTCTTGTGGAATATATCAAGAATCCCACAACTTCGCATGTCGAACGGATCAGAGAACTGCGCACGTGCAAGAGAATTCACGGTAAAATAGTCATCAAAATGTGAAATCGGATCCGGCAAAGTATCCACTTTGATATAAAAATACAGCTCTTACTATAGATTACGTAAAACCTCTCTTGGAATCCTTTCCTTCAATTTTTTCCCTAAGGTACATTTTTGTTTGCCAAAAGGAATCATTTCCTGCCACATTTGATACATAATTATATATACTGACAATAATCCATCACCATTTTCATGTGTTTTGAATCGCAAAATCCTATTTAAAAATAGTATTATAAACTTGTCAGATGTAGTGAGACTGAGAATTACGGTCAGTATTTTCTTATTGAAGCTTCATATGGACGAACTGGAATGGGCAAAATTTCCCTTCTAGCACACTGCATGGCGTGGGCCCGTCTTCATTACCCTAGTTGGAGATGAACAGTTTGATGTTAAAACCCTAATGTTTTTTCATTTCATTTCTGTCTTCATTAGCCCGAATAATCTTTTTTGGAATTTAATTCTGAAGAATCTTTTTGTTGTTTCCTATAGTGGGATTAAATGCCGAAAGTATAACATTAAACCCCATTTTATTTCTTTAGTATAAATTGTCCAATCAGTCTATCTATCTATCTATCCATGACATGCTTTTCTGCCTTTTTAGACATAGATGTGAAAACAGACGATCAAACGAAGGGAGGAGGCTGGTTTGCTACATAAGCTTGTACTTTATATATAAAAAAGAAATGCAGTCCCACAGACCCAATAAATATTCCTAAGTACTAAATTAAAAAGAAAGGTAACTTCTATGTTAATTTTGCAGATTTAATTTTTAAACAAATTAACTGCCACCCAGATTCATCCATAGAAAAATCTAAGCTTAATGTTACTGCACCAAATTATTAGTAGAGTATAGATTATCAGTACAAATTTACCTGCGTGCAAAGACATTTGATTTATGTTATTGCACGTTCAGACGTTGACATTGAACTGAATTTAATATCTTCTCGGCGCAATGGCAAGTTAAATAAACCAGTTTAATAACTGAACCTGTCCTGTAGGCCTACCCGTCTTGAAAACGGTAACTCCAGCTTGCATTGGGCATGCACAGTAGGCTATAATATTCCTTGCAAAATAGCGACATGTGCCCGTGTGTAATGAACTCTAACCTTAACCGATGATGTAACAATAGTTTAAAAACATGTTTGACTTCATTTTCAAATTTTTGTCACCGAAGAAAGCAGGGGACTATTAAAATGGGTTCGTCCGTCTGTCACACTTTTTGGGACACAATAACTCTTGTTCTAATTGAGGTAGAATGTTCAAACTTAGTGTAGGTGTTTATTATACCTTGATGGAGTTCGATGATAAGCATTTTTCGCTTAGGGTAGGCAGAGATAAGCAATTTGATTGGTTGATGCTTTGGGACACGATAACTTTATTTCTAATTAAGTGAGAGTGATGAAACTTGGTGTATAGTTTCATTACATCAATCAATACCTTGACTAAGTTTGATAATGAGCATTTTCTGCTCAGGGTAAGCAGAGCGATAAGCAATTTGATTGGTCGAGACTTTAGAACTGAATAACTCTCATTCTAATTGAGTTAGAATGTTCAAACTTAGTGTGAGTGTTTATTAGGTCAGTGTCTTGATGGAATTTGAAGATGAGCATTTTCTGCTTAGTTTAAGCAGAATCAAGCAATTTGATTGGTTGATGCTTTGGGGCACGATAACTTTAATTCTAATTAAGTGAAATAAAGAAACTTGGTGTGTAGTTTCATTACATCAATACCTTGACTGAGTTTGATAATGAGCATGTTCTGCTCTTGGTAAGATGGCTGATAAGCAATTTGATTGGTCGAGATTATGGAACACAATAACTCTCATTCTAATTGAGTTAGAATGTTCACACTTGGCATAGGTGTCTATTAGGTGAATACCTTGATGGGGTTCGAAGGTGAGCATTTTCTGCTTAGGGTAAGCAGAGATAAGCAATTTGATTGGTTGATGCTTTTAAAGTTCTGATTAAGTGAGAGTGAGGACACTTGGTGTATAGCTTTAGCTTAGCTTTAGCTTTATTACGCCAATATATTGACCAAGTTCGATAATCAACTTTTTCTGATGAGGGTAAGCAGAACGATAAGCAATCTGATTGGTTGATGCTTTGGGGCACGATAACTTTAGTTGTAATGAAGTGATAGCAATGTAACTCAGAGTATAGATTCATTTTATCATTACCTTGACTAAGTTCAATGGTGCAAATTTTCTGCTAAGGCTAAGCACCTTTATTGGTCAAGGCTTTGGAACATAACTCTGATTTTAATTGAGGTAGAATTTTGAACTTAATGTAGATGATCATTAGGCAAATGTCTTGACTTAGTCAATAATTAATTTCATTCTCCATTTAGACATAACTAGAAACATTGGTATCCTTTTATAACTAATACTAATTTTGATCTCTTATAATATGTTTTAGTGTGATGGCTTAATAGATATTTGGTTTTTAATCGGAGAAATTGGAGGAAAACCCTAAAGGAAAGAATTTCTGGTGAAAATGGGACCCACAAATTCTTCAATTCCCATTTGTAAAAGTTTGACGGAGAGTTTCAAATTTCAGGTAGATTGTACTTTATCTTCTATCTTATAATGTAAAACTGTGAGAAATGTATTACCTTCACCAAATAGTTTGTTCTTGAATTTAAAACATACCCATGGTGTCATCTCTTTGATGCTGTATTAAGTAAACTTTCCAATAAAATTGTCGGTTTTATTGCACACAATTCTGCTTCCAGATTTTGGAGAGCAATTTCTGCTTGGTTTACACTTACATGATAAGACCATATGTTCACCGGCGCAGATCTAAGGAGGGACATAATGAGGGGAGGGACATAATATATATTGTCCCCCCCCCCCATTTTTGTGTTACCATGCATCTCAAAATTCTATGCGATGGTCAGTGTTTCCCCCCCCCCCCTACTTTTGAAGAGTGATCTGCGCCCATGCATATGTTAGAATTAGAGACAATGATTACCCGAAAATACTTTGTTGTCTCCAATCCGACATGTCAACAATTTGTTCTCAAATGGTATTAATAGATAATAGGTGTATATCTTAGCTTTGCATTGTTTTAACAGTACCTTGTCACAGGAGAAATTTCCAGCTGCATGTAAGGTCATGTGGTCTATATTCACTTCCACCTGTATTGTCATTTTTAGGTTTTCATGTCATTTATATTAATATTAGAGTCTTTGAGACAAACATCCTGGTCGATTTTCTGGGGATTTGTATATCATTATTTTAATTCATGCTGATCACATAATCCGGCCTACATGTTTTAGGCGCGCTCCATAGTACATCAAAATCTCAATCAAGGGGCGTTCTTTTATTGCTCTCCTCGGTCCTTCGTAATCGTTGTTTTATTCTTCAAATAATCAACATTACATATGATTATTTACATGTGTCATCATCTGTCCTTAAATTCCAGGAGAGCGATTTTTCCAATCCCAGGTGGTTTTTTGGGTTTTTTTTTTTTAGCTCCCCATGATTTTTTAGACGTGAGCATAATGTGTTGGTTTGTGCACTGTATGTAACATAACTATATTATATCATTGTAGGGAATAATGATATCTAGAGATCAGAATACCAGAAGGAAAATGGTGCAGGCGAAATTTCAAGATCTGTGGATTGAGCTTAGTAAAATGCATTCTATAAATAGAGCCGTTGAATATACCATTCATTTACAGACAATTGATGATAATGTTACAACAAAGAACTTTTTTCTTTGGATCTTGTTATTTCATTAATACAAATTTTGAATGTATACATGTAACATTTTATTTTATATTTTGAAATATGGAAAAATTGTGATAATTGTTTATTTATTTTGAAATATCTAGACTGTGATATTTGTTTTAATTCATGCATATGTAACATAATCATTATTCAATAAACATTGTGAAATATTTGTTAGTTTCTATCTGCCAACATTAAACAATATGTTTATATTCAAAAGATCTCTGTTCCTGTCGATACTTGCGCATATCGGACTATAACTTCCGGAATTAAGGCCCCTGATCATAGAAAAAATCATGTTTTAGCCTTTCGATGCTAGAGGTCATAAAGACTTATTAGTTATAATACAAATGACTTAAAACTTATACACAGTGTTAGGGTTGAAAAGGGTGAGAAAGTTTCATGGAATTTTCAACGTTGGGAATTTTAGATCTGTTTTCAAAACTGAAAAATGCTAAAATTATAATTATTTACTGGAATTTCGTTTTTCTCTGTTACTTTAATCTATAGAAATTATTATTATTATTATAGTTTTATTCCAAATGGTAAAACTAAAAAGATAAATGTAAGTAAAGGGACTGTGTGCATCAGAAGACGTTTCGAGACGCATTTCGTCTCTGATTGGTACAACTCGTACAACAGTTAGAAACAGATTAACAAATGAACATGTTGAAAAGTTGGTCTGTATAAGATCTAATTTGAAATTAGCCATATGATTCCCGATTAATTATAGAATGTGTAACCTGTGTATGAATAATTTAACAGAACTACATGTATCTCATTATTAGTTATTAGATTATATATGACATATCAGATAATATGTTTGTATCCTTTAGTTATTAAAATATTACTGTCACTTGCAACTCATTAATAGCGACACAGGTTTCAAATTATGACACCAAATTCAAAATTCCCCGGGGAATTTACCCTGTTTGACAATTCCTGGGAATTTTGCAACCCTATGTAGTGTTATTGAGATGAAAAAATGCTATTGATTTTCAGTGATTTCCAAAAATTACTGGCAGAGGTGTATCCTTTGAACGCATTGAAAAATCATGTGGATTCTGATCTCTACAGGCTATTTACGTAATAGGTTGTTCCTTGATCAGTTTTTGTGTCATTTAGATGTTTCCACCTATGCAACAGACCACATGGACTGCTCGGAAGACTAAGTTGCTGTGGGCGCATGTTTAATTGCCAGGCAAGGTATCTTTTAATAAACTTGGCTGGGTGTAGACCAAGTTGCATGATTTCGTTCTCAGGTTTCCCTACCCAACCAATAGCCTAGTGGGCTTTTTTTGGGGTTCTCCATAATGACTAACAGACATACATGTAACTAACTACCGGTAACATAGGTCCTTCAAAAAGGTTGTGGAATATGCATTGGGGGGATTACAGAATGAAATGGGGTTTTACGTCCTACTTTTCTGCACCAATTGGGAATAACAAAATATGGAAGGATAACAAAAAGCATTGGGGCTCTACGTACTGTTTTTCTGCACTACAACATGCATTGTGCTATGAGGTCAAGTTGTTTTTTTCGGTGTGTTCCCCTTTGTCAGTGATGCAAGATGGAGGGCCTGACAGTAGTCTAGTTGTTCGGATGGGTCTAAAACCGAGGTCCCTCATACACATTGGTGTGCTCGTAAAAGATCCCCTGCCAGTTGGAAATCAATATAAGGGTATAATAGGCTGTAGGGCAAAATTTCCCTCCTAGCACACTGTATAGGGTGTTCCTGTCTTCATTAGCCAAGTTCTGCATCACTGAGGATTACTTGTTCTTTAATTGATTATCTGGCATGATACAGTGAATTTCCTATAATGATATATCTATAACAAGGCTGGGGGGGGGGGGTCTAGAGTGCCGCGCTTCGACCTCTGGCCGGCCAACTCTGGCTAGAGGTTGTGGTTTCGAGCCCTGGTGTGAGCGTATGTGGCATGGATATAGGGGCGCCCTCTCAACCTCGTGGGTTTCCTGCGGGCACTCAAGTTTTCTCCCACTGCTAAAGACCCCTACGCGCAAGCGAATTAATGAAATAAAATTAAACCATATGTTAAACCTAGCTGTGTTGAGTGGACGTTAAACCCCATTTCTCTCTATATATAATAAGGCCACTGGAAGCAATTGTTGATTGAGTGGGCTACCATTCTAGGTCCTTAGGCGAGGGTCGCCTAAGCCCAAAGCTCTTGTGGGTCTAGATCGTTGGAGATGCTTTCTGAGCGATTTCTGGCTAATAAAACTACTTAGCAATGACGTGAAATTTAAGGTAACTACCTTACCATAAATCGCGTGATGCTGAAATTGACTAAAAAAATGCATAATAATACCTTTTGATATTGGCGCATATAGGTCTGCCACTTCCTGGATTATGGTCTCTGTTTGTACGAATTATCACATTTCACCCGGTAGAAGTAACAGGTTTTTTTTTATTGTAAAAACCGTTCAACAATATGTGGTCACAATTTTTACCCGATATCGACGAAACTTGAAATGTATATCTCCCAAAAATCTCGATGTAATACCTCCCAAAAATCTCGATGTAATACCTAGGTTAGATTTAAATATTAAAGCCATCTACAGATTTCGCCAAGGTAACGAGATGTAAACAGGGGAGAACACCAACCCTAACCCAAGCTCTAGCCCTTACCCTAACCTCCGGCAACAATCGCCTGCGATAGCCCTGATTACATCTCGTCACCTTGACGAATCTGCCGGTGGCTTTAATATTAAATCTGACCGTAAAACCCAGATTGCAGACCATCCAGCGGCTCGAATTTTTTATCCAATTTTGATAAAACTTAGAATGTATATTTATAATCCAAAGATCTGGGTTCCTTTTGATTTTGGCGCGTATTGGATCGTAACTTTCTGGAATATGAGCCTCTGGTTGTACGAATTATCACCTCTTTAGCTTATGGACCCTCTGGAGGTCACAATTTGTATCTTATTTTAAAGAATGTTCAAATATATCACCGTTACACCATAATTATTTCCTCAAATAGCCACTCCCCTTACGAAAATAAAAGCATGTATTTGTAATACCCATGTTGTGGACCATCTAGAGGTCACAATTCTCGATTTAGATGAAACTTCAAACGAGTATCACTAGTTTTTGGGTGAGTTCAATTTCCGTGCCTTTTACACGAATAGTTTATTTGTTGACCTTTCACGATGAAACATAAACTGTGTGCTAAGGAACAAAAGTTCTTGGATGAATTCGACTTTGGTAGCACCAGACCTTACATTCTTGAGCTATAGCCCCTGCTTTTCACGCAAAACTTGAAATAAGTACGGATTTTATAGACCCTCCGGGGCGGCTGCCATTATTGTCCCATTCTGTTGAAACTTACATATGTTAAGGATCAAAAGATCTTTGATGAGAGGATAAGCCGTATTGACTTTACCTCTTCCCTATCCATGTGGGTATAGCTTGCTTGACAATCACTTGTTTTAACTGGTCACAACTGATAGCAGTGAATTATTTGATAGATATAGGACACGAGGAAAGAATACAAATAAAAATCTTATCTCATCGCTTTTCTAATTACATAATATGTCATCGATACAACGGACGTTAGATGTCCTTGAAATAAAGACAGTAGGTCTCTTAACCCAGAGATCAGTATAGAACATGGCAGGGTTTTCTTCTTCTGAAATTCTCCGTTCTAAAGTCTCATTTCTACCCCACTTGTTAAATCAAGCCTCTTGTTTTTGTATTGAAAAGTTACGTGCGTGCAATAACCTGGAGAAAAGAGTACTAGCGGTCAAATTGTTGGTGTGGGGGCGGGAGGGAGCTAGTTTGTGCGGATTTTCTATACCGATCTAAACCATGGGCGTAAATACATGTTACCGCATGGGTGTGGGGCGATTATATAATAGCCTTTATAATTTATAAATCAATTGTCTGCTACAACTATTTCATTTTGTGAGAATTTTCCATAAGGATCGATCTGTACTTGACATATTACTGTTCTTAGTGAAACTATTCAAATGTCGGCCATCGTAACCCTAATCCTGGGCGCAAACACATGTTATACGGGTCGGACGTGTGCCAATTATTAAATTACCATAATAAATTAATTGACTGCTATAAATATCTTAATTTGTGCGAATTTGCCATATTGATCGATCTGTAATTGGCGTATTACTGTTCTTAATGAAACAATTCGGGGCCCTTTTCCCATTGGGGAGAAAATCGGCTCCCCCAATGAGCGCCCTTTTCATTGAACGCAATACAAAGCCGACAACCAACATGCCCATATCAGTATGGGCGCCTCATAAAGCGGAGTGGCATTGGTTGGGAGCCCACGGCAAGATTGGCCAAGCAAAGTCAATTGGTTTTGGGGCGCTTCGCCAATAATGTCGTTATGAGGCGCCTCCCGAAATGGTAAGACGCCTCATAATGACTCACACGATTAACACCACAACTTGATTGATGGGGCTCCCAAAACGGCTTGATCTGTGGTGTGCCTTTTCCTGGAGGGGCGCCCATAATGACGTGATTGGTGGGGCGCATTATAATGACAATATATGATTCTTGGGGTGGCCCCATAATGCATAATGCCGAGTAAGATGGGTTGGGGCGCCCAAAAGAAGACGATTTTCATTTTATTTTAAGCTGCCCTTGCTATAATGAATTGCGTCACCAATTTATCAAACGATACTTTTTACGAAAACCTAATATATGTAAACTAATTTTTTTTATTAAGTACAACTTCAATATCCGAAATACGAAACCTGGCCAAATTTCTCATTTCTGCAGATAAGAAAAGAACCACTCTTTTAAATGATAATTAAACTTGCCAGATTACCTGTCCTAACTAGAGGGTACCCCACCCCCCCACCCGTGGATTTGACTGTTACCTGGTTATTATTATGGTAATAATGTATCCTATTTTCCCGTTTTAAAGTCATTTTAGAAGACCGGAAAGAAAATAAATTAACGGATAATTTTATGAAGGCTATAATATTTAATTATTCTTTCCGTCTTGTTTAAATTGAATTTGTGTATCCTATTGAGGCTAGTAATTTAATGCAGGTTATTTACACCATTCCCCATACTTTGTGTCTGTTTTTATTTAACTGCCATGTATATATTGTGTTTGTTTGTATTTGTTCATATATGTTACTATAATGTTTGTATATATACGTTATCTGATGAGTCAGTAGACTCAAAGAAATAAAGGATTGAATTGAATTGATTGGCGTGGGCGCCTATAATATAATTGGCGGGCGCCCACAATCAGATTGGTTAGGTGCCCATGAATGAATTGGTCTCCAAAAAGGTGTGATATTCTTCAAAATTGGTAGGGTGCCTCATCCTGGAGGGGCGCCCATAATACTGCTATTGGTGGGTCGCCAATAATAAAATTTGCGGGGTCGACCAAATCAGCGTGATAATCTTCAAAATGTAAACAAGTCGCACTCTAACCGGATTGCGAACTTTCATTTATCATAAATTATTATAGATACAGACCGTACATCGGCACCCCCAGAAGCCTTTACCCTTGGAATGTATTTTTGACATCAAAAACCGGCCTGCCAAAATTCAACAATAGGTGACATTGGCAAGTAAGAAAAAAAAAATCTATAGAAACTTAAACCCCATTTTTTTTCTTTACGTTTATACCCTCGCCACAACACGATAGAGTATTTGTAAAAATCATTAAAAAAGTAAATTTCTGATAGAGAAATAGTATCTCAGTGCTTCATGTTTGAAAATTATAGAAAAGCCATATAGATCTCTTCTAAAACTACAATTGCTGAAAATCCCCCCTCCCCCCCCCCCAAAAAAACCCTCTTCTCAACCCCAACCAAATCCATTATTTAGAAGAGCTATTCATGTATTTCATACTTTGAGTATAGATGAAGCCATTTATTGTCGATTATTTCATATTACACTACTCTCAACATAGCAACTTTTCACAATTTATGAACAATTACAACAACAAATATAATATCGACATCCTTTTATTTATTAATCAATAAATTATAGATGATAAAATGAACAAATTATTCATACCATATAGTTGATAAAACAAACAATAAACTATTTACAATATAGTTAACAAAACGGCAAATAAATATTTGCACTATAGTTGATATAAAATCGCCAATAAACTATTCGCATTATAGTTCATAATAAAATAAACAATATATTTATTCCAGTACAGATGTTAAAATATGCAAAATAAATTATTTGCGCTGTAGTTGATAAATGAGCAAAGCATTATTCATTGTATAATTAATAAAATAAGCAATAAACTATTCACACTATGTATGTACATTATCTTGGGAGAGGGGTTTTAGATAGGCTAAGCATTTTCCCCAATCCCAGTCAGATTATTACAGCTTTTAAGTTAGCTGTCAGTACAAATTCCATTCATTCATTCTTGATGTTTTATTTCTCAATCTTGCACAGTACTCTGTGACAGGTCACATATAGAATATAGACCAGTTCAAATCTGGGCCCTGTTTCACAAAAACTTTAATCTCCTTAAAATCATAGGAAACTAAAATTTCATCCTAACTTAGGATAGAAGCGTTTCACAAAACGATTTTAAGCATTGTAGCTAAAATCCACTAAAATAATATTGTAAGTTACAATTGTATCCTAACTTAAAATAGTGGCGTTTCACAAAACTATTTTAAGGACAATTTTAACTAAAATCAATTTTAACTTAGGATAGCTGTCACCCTCTCCTAACTTACAATCACGACATTAACAAACATTGATTAGAGCTACATTGTTTGATTTATTGCGACATTCGAAATTCAAGCATTATTTCTATTTGAGACGGTTCAAAAATGCAACCGAACCATGACAGGTTAATCGAATGACCGTTTACATCCTTAATTAATGCACTCGATAAGTTAATAATACTTTATCAATACTGTCAATACGGTGATCAACAAATAATATCAATACACTCCATACATTATAGTTGATAAAATTATTCACACTATAGTGATATACAATACACTCAGTATGTTGATAAACATTTCAATTTGATAAACAGACTATTTATCAATACACTCGGTAAATGAACTATTCGCGACACACATTATATGTCTTTATCATTACCACGGTAATCTTCCTCATAACAGTCAAACAATTTTTTTTCCGCGAAATCATCCACAATAACATTTTTCCGAAAACATGTTTTAAATATCTGCAAAAAATGACTTTTTGCATCAAACATTGTTAGACAATGTAAGGGATAAGCAGCTACTTCAGATTTCTAGTTAATTTGTCAGGTGAAGTAGCTTGACTTTTTACTAAAGTGTATCATATGTAAGAATTTATTAATGGGTGTAGACTGTAGAGAATTTTTTAAATGTATTTTTGCTGTTGAAGACTTCTCTTCTGGTATTTCTTGTTGTGTTGCTTAATACGTTTTGTGACTTTTGGTTAATACTGATTTTCTTCAGTTGCCTTTCAACTCTGATTGCAGCAGCCTTGACTCCTGTAAAAAAACAAATGGAATTTCTGAAGAAAAAGTAAAAAAATAATAACCAAGGTGCATATTAAGATGAAAAATAATGTACCAAATATATGAGAATCGAAGGGGTATTATGTACCGGTATGTGATCATTTAGCATTTCAAAGTGGGACGACAAGATTTCAACGAAACAGTAAAGATCAAGAACTTAAAATATTTAAGGCACAATGTTTAAAGTAATATATTAGTTTGTCAGTGAATTGCTCATTGATACTGTTACCAATTTAATCCATCCCTTACAGTTACTGGTCACTGTGGGGACCATACTACTCGCAGTGTTCCGTTTGATAAGAGCTAATCCCACTACTCACTGCTGGATTGAGTGGGTATTATTGTCGCTAATTATGACTGGTCAGTGGTCCCATTAACAACCAATCACCGAATATGTTACAAAGGCACTACCTTTAAAACATGGCGTCTAGTTAGGCCAACTGTGTTTACATAGCGTTACGTCATGACTGCACGATTTTTTATGCTAAATTACCCACCGCATATCAGGATATTGCAGTAAAACTAATTGCATGACGTAAAGTAAACACTACTGTATGGAAACGAACAGACTTTCACCATTTTTAATGCCTTAAATCTTTGTCCAAAGTTTTATGGAAGACCCAAGATTAAAGAAAGGACTGTCATGTTACTGTTCATAAGTGGTAGATTTGATTGAACGAGAAGAATAGACACACTTCCTCAAAAGTTCAAGTATCAGAAGCCAATCCAGCAATGGCCAGAAAGGAATTTCTTGGGCCATTGCTTCAGGAATATGTGTTGGGACCTGCTTTGTGATACTACAGCTAGACCAATTAGCTTTTGGTCATTGTGGTCTACTGTTTAATTGAATGTGGTCGTTGGCATTTGAGATTACTCATGGCTAGGAATAGGTCCAGTTACTAGACCCCACAGATAATTGTGATCTTTGTGACGACCCAATGACTGGGGCCCTATGTATTGAAAAGATTTGTAATATTGTAAGTATGGTACCTTGTATGAGACTGATGACGCTGTAAAGCATTGCTTTTCTTCCATTGATATTTTTCTTACCTCAAATCTACAATAAATACATTACAGAGTATTATGATTTAAATAATTGATCATGCACAATGATAGTGTTATGGTATTATGGACCTGACATGTAACTATATTTTGGGCTGAGTATTCAATACTGGTGCTATCTTATCACAGAATAAATTCAATTGTAATACATGTAAAACTACATATTTTCAAGGAACACAAGCAATATCTGTAGTTATGATGTAGGATGAAAGGATATAGTAAAGTTGTAAACACACAAAAGACAATGCAATGTGTAAAATCGTTAATTGTAAGCTAATTGAAAAAAAAAACAATTAAAGACCCCTTCAGTAAGATTTTGACCAAGGATTAATTTGAAAATGTCAGTAAAACTACTGCATTCTTTGAGACGTTATCAATGTTTGAAGAATAACGTAGTCTCGATTTCAATGCTACTGTTTGTTACGATATAATCAAAGTCTCGGATATCCATTTTTAAATTATTATTAAATGATAATCCTGTTTCAATCTATTTATAATCACAACAATTCGACAGTCTATAAGGTTGATTATGGGCTTGCCATGTGAATTGTAATTAATAATTTTAATAATATTTCAGTCCAACATTAAGATTTGCAATAAACAAATTTAGCTCTTACATAATGCTTCTTTAAAAGAAACCTGAAACATCGTATCTACTCCACCCGGAAGCTATCAAAATGTTGGCATAAAACATCTTCCCTGACTACTTGATAATGAATCTTTTAAATGTTGCATTGAGATTTGGGAGTGTCCATTATTACCTGAAAAAATATATATATGCCATATTGTTAAAGTATTTTAAGTAATGAGTTCTATAAATTATAGAAAGATAGGTTTCCAGGCAAAGAAATGTACGCCCAAAGCAGCCCGAGCACTGCGAGCAGTCAACAAGGGTTGTCACATTTGTTTCTTATGTCTAAGTAATGAAAACATTTACAACAAATGAGTAACAATCAATAATTTAATATCAAGGATTATAACTATGACAGTACGTAGTTATTGAAAATCTTTGAAAATCAATAGGGCTCTTTGTATTCTGACCGTAAAAACTGTGTATAAAAGTTAATCAGACATTAACTTTAACCCATAGAGCTTCCAAAAGAATGGGTGAAAATTAAAAGGCTTCCTTGCCTCATGTGTATAAATTTAAAACACAGAGAAAAAATAGGTCACTTCCGGACTAACACATGGCTCAATTTTATTTCAATAAATGTTGTGTGTATGGGTCTTTACCAGAGAAAACCTACACGGTTAGACAGACGACCCTACCCTTTGTCCCGTATAACCAGGGAAACAAAATCACACCAGTTGACTCAATGACATACCTTATGACATATAGCGTGCATGTAAAGCCAATCGGTAACTAACTTTAGCCTCTAGAGCGTCCACAAGATTTTTCAAAGTGATCAAGGGTCATAACTATCAGAAATCATTGAAAATCAATTGACTTTTTTTGTCTCATGCCCTAAAATTAAATGGAATGAGGATTAACGTCCTATGCTACTGGTCTCACTTTGTAAAAATTTAATGTCAGAGATGAGAGTGGTTTTTAAGATTGAAGACCTGGTTATCCCAAGTGTCAGTAACTAGTTGGACTCACATGGCAGGCGTTTTTATTTATTTATACTATTCCGAAACCCTGGTCACCGCCATACCAGGGGTGGTGTATAAAGCGGACATTAACTTTAGCCTTGTGGGTGTACTGTACAGACGGACACGGGCAACAACAATATAAGTCCAGGTAGGCTACACTGCTGTTATGTCAAATCAACAAATAATTAATTGACTGAATTCTGATACAACATCCAGTACAATAGGCCTAAACATTTGGAATGATATACATCTACTCGTTTGTCAGTTATCATTGAGAGAAAAGGGTGATCTATTTTAACTCTGAACTACATTCTCTGTAAAATGAAATGATAAATGTTTCTTTGACACCAGAAGCAAGCAAAGGACTGTTTAGTTATCGACCGCAACTCTTTTATGAATATGAGTACCGTAGGCCTACACTTTTAATATTAGGGGTCGATTCAAATTATTCTTTGACAATGCAAAAGAAAAACAAAAATGATATTACCAGGTAATGTGAACAAGAAGGTCAAAAAGTGCTATCAGATGTTCTAAAAAGAATAAGTACACCCTGCATAGGCTGCTAATTTAAATTAGTCTTAATAAAAGAGAAAGAGAGAGAAATGGGGTTTAACTTTCATTCGACACAAACAAGGTCATTTTGGGACTAACATATGGTTTTCAATCTTTTATTTCAATAATTCGCTTGCGCGTAGTCGTCTTTTAGTAGTGGGAGGAAACCGGAGTACCCGGAGGAAACCCACAAGGTTGAGAAGGCGCCACTATCTCCATGTCACATATATGCTCACACTAGGGCTCGAAACCAGAGCCGCAAGCCAGAGGTGACCAGCCAGCTAGAGGTCTTAGCGCGGCACTCTAGACAATTAGGCCATCTCAACCCCCCCCCCCCCCCAGCCTTAATAAAAAGGGACGAGCCTAAAGTTGCATCCTTTTTATAAATTATAGATCAGGGTTTTATTCGAGGTTTTTAAAGGGACCAGCCCGAATTTCAAAGAATCTGAAAATTACACGTTTATAAACGGATGAAATTTAAACGCCAAAATATAGAGGAATAGTGTATTTACCTTGTCTGAAAATTTCAGTTCAAAATATTGAGTAGTTTGGATGTGAACGCAAAAAAAGCTTAACTGGACACTAGCTCTTTTAAGTTTTTCTTTTAAATTGTTATGATACCAATTTTTACTTAATCAAAGGAGAGCTTTAAAAGTGAGTCAATAGGGTTAGATTGAAAGCTGCACATAATATAGACTCGTTTTATCCAGACACTTCTGTGTAATGCAAACAGAACACAAGTCTTCGGCCACCGAGCTGTACCGGCGATTGGAAGTTGTTTGAAAACGTTTCACATAGCTTGAAGAAGTTGCTCGGATCTAAGTTAGAGGCTATTAAGGGCTTTTCATACAAAATTAAGCAGTTTTAACCCCCAAAATGTTATCATAGACGAAATGGGCTATAATGTCTCTGGTTGAAATTTTGCATGGAAGAGTGCCTAGTTGTTTGGATAGGAATAAATTACAGTTAGAATTACAGAAAAGAGTAAGTGTACGTAGGCTACATTGGTGTCACTCAGTCACTGTCCATGCAAAATTTGCCTCATCATGACATAAGTTAAAATATTGATAGTCATATTATGATACTATTACTAATCATATTCATAGTGCGTTCTCTTCATTAGCCCAGAAAGAGATCTGCTACCTTATAATTATTACTTAGACTAGCCTACGTCAATAGTAGGCCTACTTCAAATCTAGTATGTATAGAGTATAGAGTATAGCACTATCGTATCTACTATCAGGTCCATAGCCAGCTCGCTGTCTGCTGAGGGCAGTGGTGGATCCAGGTGGGAGCCCTAGGGGCCCGGGCCCCCCTAAATTACAGTGAAAAAAATCCTAACTATTCTGTTTCTATGAAACGTCTACAACTTGTCATCACGTTTTTAAACAAAAAAACGCAGCCCCCCCCCCCCTAACACTTGTAGTAGTTGTAGGATATCCTGGGATGGCCACTCGCTGAGGGGCAGTGAAGTTTTTAGGGGGGGGGGGGAGCACACCCGACAGTCTACAGTAGGTATTTTAGAGTTATGGTCGGCAAATTTTCTTGGGAGGGGAGGAGACATTTTTCAGGGGAGGGGGGGGGGGGGCATTGCCGCGGCTTGCTAAGGGCCTGATGCCCTGATGTATAGTGCCTGATGACCTCCTGTCCTGTTGGAACATTTTTCAGATTTTATTCATTAATTCGTGGGTGGGGATTTTATTTTTATTTATACTTGATAGGGCCTAATTAAATTAAATAATAAAGCTTGCGCTTGAAAGGGCCTAGATCAATATCATAAAGTCTGTCACTCACCGAGTCTAACATGGCTTGCGTCGATTGTCAAAATGTACAAGTGAATTTAACAATGTTAGTCCCGAAATGACGGGTTCTAATCGCTGTTTAGGTCTGACCTTTTAACATTAAATAAAGTAAGATACCCTCAAATTTTGGATTTTCCAAGCCAAAATATTAACAAATGGCGCCCTTTCTCACCCTGTTGACCTTGAACCCTGTCCAAAAGATCGAAGGAAAGTAGTTCGGAAGATAGAGTAACCCTAGTAACTCACAATGTCATTCTTCAAGTCGATTCCCGTTCATACAGGCCCAAATGCAGTATGCTACATGTATGTGGCGGGGGGGGGGGTCCTAGACTTCGGCGGTATCGGGTAGGCCTACGGTGTGCTCTGATGTCGAATCATCAAAACTATGTAATGTAGGCCTAGGCCTACGTGTGACCTCGGTCGTTTTTGTCCCATCTGAACAAGTTGCTTTTTCTTGCTATATAGCCTAATAATAGCCTAGGCTCTGTCCTACTGAAAATGGGCAACCTTGCTTTAAAATTCTGAACCACTATCAAGGGAAACACCACGAGGGATTTATATAAATCCACGCCGTGAGCTAGCCTCAGACCCCCTATAATAGCCTAATCTAATTATAATAAGTAGGACTAGTCGTACTGGAAATTGCGTTCCATAGAATTGTGGCCTGCGTATATTCCAGTTCATTTACTAAATGCTATTGACAACAGCCTATTTATTAAATCTTTTACGCTATAAATTAAACTAATCTCCATCCAGGTTCAGCGGTACTGCCTACTGGTTCGAGCGAGGTCGACGGGCGCTAGGCTATATTTTAGGCATAGTTGTTTGAAAGATTGTCTCTTACTTCAATACTTGAAAGAATTGTTCGGGTCGTCATAGGAAGGGGCCCTATATAAATTCGATCTTTTATTTCGATTTATATCGGAAATTAAGAAAATAATGATTTAATAGCGGTTACTAATATAATAACTAACGGCCCTTGTTAGTTGCTTCTATAGTAGATAACAAAGGCTGCCCTTGTTAGCTGTTACTGTAGCGGCTAACAACTGCCCCCAAAGGCGCAGAGGGAGCCCTTGTGACTGCTACTAGCATCTAAAAATGACTAATAACTCTCTGCTAGTAGCAGGCTAATAATAGGCGGATCGGGTGTTTTCAACCACCATAGTATCTTTATCTGTACTTGTTTTCTCCTTCGCAAAATCAATAGCTTTCTCTTCTTTTTGTCCCTGTCTTAATTTTACAAAATACAACATAAATAAATTAGAATTCAACAGTCAGCCCCCATATGATTAAACCCAATTATATGTAGTATTTGCATGGTTGGTTTTTAAAAGAATGTTGCAGCCAACTGCTGTAATAAAAATCGTCTTCACAAAAAATGAACAAAGCTAATTGTTTAAATATCTATTTGCATTATCAACTATTATTCCCTGGAACACATCGAGGGAATCCTTGACAGGTAACTAACATGAATTTTAGATTAACAAGATCAATAAACCAAATAAAAAATGAGATAGGCGAAGCGAATGTCTTATCTTCTAAATGCGCGTCATTCAGATAGCTTTTTTTGCTCAGAATTATATTAATATTAGATCTATCCCGATTGGTCTAAAATAAACAATGCATTGAATCGAGAGGTTAAAAAATGATTCGCTAACTACATCTTACAAATAGAGTTGTACAAGCATCACAATCCAGGGGTAGAAAACAATGCCAAATCGCTTCGTTCGACACACCATGTTTGACATGCATAAAGAATTTGAAAAAGATTGGTTTGTTTTTCCATCCACTCAACATTATATTAACATAATTATACAGAATAATACTATCAATTCTGCGGTTGACAGGTTTTTTTCTTATATTATGTATTGTTGGCTTACTTTCAGTCTATAATTTGGCCGAGAATGTTCATCCTTATTTTCCGGCGTGGTTCCCCCTTGTCAGTGATGCGTAGGATGAAGGGCCTAATAAAGACAGTTGTCTGGTCGTTCGAGGTGACGAAAACTGAGGTCCCGTGTATACATTGGCGTGCACGTAAAAGATCCCTTTGGCAGTTGGATTTTGATGTAAGAGTAAGCAGTAGTGCCGATGTCCAGGCAAAATTTCCCTCATAGCACACTGTATGACGTATGCTCGTCTCCATTAGCTCAGTTAGGAGCAGATCAGTAGGACGTTAAACTCCATTTCATTTTATAAAAGATGTGAATTACTGTTTCTATTTCTTTACAATCGTTTAAATCGCTAATATTTGGGACCTAGAAATTGACACATATGGGTCGCAGCATTTATAATAATGTCATATATATGTACTTAACTGATTTAGATTCAATCATTTCTGTTTTTACTTTAAATTCTAATCAGTTATGTTTGACGAATTGCGACAGAAGTATCAATGGGACAATCTATGTAGCGTCTGGTTATTCCAGTCTACACCAATCGTATTTATTACGCAGACTCTTCACCTAACAATATGAGGTCAGCGTCCTGACTTGTGGAATATGTCTAGCCCTGTTATTCGAATCCCCTGTTACAAAAAGTACACATGTGAAATGTTCATTTTGTCTAACCCGGTCTAACCCTAATATTTAAAAATATTGGATGTCAGAAGCCTTCTTTCCCCGGTAAGATCACAACACCAATGTTGATTTAAATTGACAAATAATTTGTGTCAGACTTAAGATGATATTGGGTTAAAGACTTAGCTACTGTTCTTTAATCTAGATGGTTGAATATCTCATATTATGAGCTATGGTTTATTAGTAACCTGTATTTAAATGTTATTATGGTAAGGTTTTCTTTTACTATATTTATAATATATAATATTACCAGACAATTTTCTGATGAATGACAGGTGAATGTATTTATTTTTTCAGCTATAGCGGAATTAGTATGTCTCATAATGTTCGAGCACTGTATGTTTCAGAACTATCACCCATTCATGGCAGGTAATATTTGTACAGCAACTAATTTATTTATTTTTGACAATTATGGTACATGTAGATCACCCTGGGCTGTTTCATCCCAAAATTACATTGGTCGTTTCACCTCAATTATATAGGGTTGTTTCATCTCACTTATATAGGGTCGTTTCATCCCATAAATTTAAAAACGAGGATTATATGAAAAAAAACACAACACAACTTTTATAGAAGTTTTTAATATTTTATTTATATCGTAATAACAATAACAATGTTATCACTGTTTCGAATTATTCTATGATATTATTGTTTCATTCACTCTGCATTATATCCGTTATTACTACACCTCATTTTTTGTCGCAATTCTTTTCTAACCCCGTGAACATCTTAGTTGTTCGTAAGCTATAAGACACTTTCATCATTAACATACTGGTAATAATATCGTCACTTGTATATATGATAGTACTAATTATTAGCCTACAACTAATGTTTTTGTAGTATTGATACAAACAAGGGAAAGAACAGGCCTCCTGCAATGTCTACAACCCCGATCCTCTGTAGCAATAAGCCTCTTTCAAGACGATATAACTAAAGAAAAGTAAGTACCATAGTGCATAGTAGTAAGTTTGATTGGATCAGGCCCAAGGCTAGTGTGTGTGGGGGGGGGGGGGGCTGGGGTGCGGCTCCATGGCCGTTCCTGTCGGAATTTTTCTGTCTGCGTCGGAAAAAAATCCCTGGTTAGCTATGCTCGCATTTTCGCCGGGAGAGAGTTTTAGTACGACATATCCTCTCCAATTCGGGCGAGAGATAGTTAATGTCGGCTGGAAACTTTTAATTTTCCGACACATGCGCCACCTGCATGTCATAGAGGCCTAAATTCACTCTCACACTCACAGCTTCTAATTTTCGTGCTCTCGTCTCCTCCTGATTACGGCAGTCGGCGATGACCTTCGTTCATTGAATTTTTGTTGTCGGAAATTTATCTTCCTCGCCCCCCTATGTCCGCTAAATTTTGGTTTCTGGTTTCGGGCCTGGATTGTACTACGTCTACTGGATTAGATAGATGAGTAAAATTACAACTTAACAGTAGTACAAGTTGAGCATTGTCAAGAAGCGCAGGTTTATGGAAGCCTATAAATACCATTCATAATTTCTACCTTTCGCCCCTTCAAAACACGAAAGTCGAAAATAAGAATTTAGAAAAAAATGTGAGACGCCAAGACGGTATACAAGCCAAAATCAACTTAAGAAATAATACAGTGATAATAGTGCCCCCTCTTTTTTTACCTAATTTCTTATTTTTAACTTGTATTTTGGCTTGTATACCGTCTTGTCGACTTTCGACTTAGTCATATTTTTGTAAACACTGTCACAAAAGTCGAAATTAGGAAGAAACAAGTTATTTCTTAATTTCCTATTTTCTACTTTTCGACTTTCGTCTCTGTCTGCCAGGTCACAATTCCCGTTAACAAAAAATGTCTGTGTGATAGACATATTTAACAATACTTATATGTTATCCCTATATACATTCAACATATTTATTTATTATTTAAAAATATGCAGCCGTCAGTAATAATATAAAAAACTTACAATCTAAGCTTGATCGAGATATTAATATTATTATAAAATACTCGCCATCATTACTAGTCTTTATCACACAGACATTTTTGTTAACGGGAATTGTGCGTATTCAAATGTGACCTTGAAGGCAGAGTCTATAAGAACTTCCGAGACGAAAGTAGAAAATAGGAAATTAAGAAATAGTTTTTTTTCTAATTTCTTACTTTCGACATTCGTGATACCGTCTTGTCGACTTTCAACTTAGTCATATTTTTGTCAACACGAAAGTCTAAAGTTTGATTATATCACCATTACAATGTAATGAAGGTTGAGTTCCAATTTCGTAAAAATAGGACCAACATATTTATTTATTATTTAAAAATATGCAGCCGTCAGTAATAATATAAAAAACTTACAATCTAAGCTTGATCGAGATATTAATATTATTATAAAATACTCGCCATCATTACTAGTCTTTATCACACAGACATTTTTGTTAACGGGAATTGTGCGTATTCAAATGTGACCTTGAAGGCAGAGTCTATAAGAACTTCCGAGACGAAAGTAGAAAATAGGAAATTAAGAAATAGTTTTTTTTTCTAATTTCTTACTTTCGACATTCGTGATACCGTCTTGTCGACTTTCAACTTAGTCATATTTTTGTCAACACGAAAGTCTAAAGTTTGATTATATCACCATTACAATGTAATGAAGGTTGAGTTCCAATTTCGTAAAAATAGGACCAAAATTGCCAGACAAAATGTCGCCCCTGTCCGTCCACAATTGTTTGTGTACAGTGTACAGGCCATAATTCTTATCCGATATTGACGAAACTTGAAATATAGGTTTATCCCAACAAGATCTCGGCTGCTTTCGATATTGGCATGTATCGGATCGAAACTGCCCCCTGATTGTACAGAAAATCACGTTTTTAGCTTGTGGACCCTATAGAGGTCACAGTTTTTAACCGATTTTGATGATATTGACATGTATCGGATCGAAACTTCATGTATTATGCCCCCTGATTGTACAAAATATCACGTTTTTAGCTTGTGGACCATATTACGGAAGCTCAAAAACGAACTAATTTTGTTTTTTTCGATTTCCTATTTCTATTTTTAATTTTTAATTTTGTAAAATAATTTTTAATTTTGTGAAATAATTTTTAATTTTAAACTTATAATTTTTAATTTCAAACTTATAATTTTTAATTTTAAACTTATAATTTTTAATTTTAAACTTATAATTTTTAATTTTAAATTTATAATTTTATATTTTGTATTTTAATTTCTATTTTGTAAATTAATTTATAATTTTGTAAATTAATTTATAATTTTGTAAATTAATTTATAATTTTGTAAATTAATTTATAATTTTGTAAATTAATTTATAATTTTGTAAATTAATTTATAATTTTGTAAATTAATTTATAATTTTGTAAATTAATTTATAATTTTGTAAATTAATTTATAATTTTGTAAATTAATTTATAATTTTGTAAATTAATTTATAATTTTGTAAATTAATTTATAATTTTGTAAATTAATTTATAATTTTGTAAATTAATTTATAATTTTGTAAATTAATTTATAATTTTGTAAATTAATTTATAATTTTGTAAATTAATTTATAATTTTGTAAATTAATTTATAATTTTGTAAATTAATTTATAATTTTGTAAATTAATTTATAATTTTGTAAATTAATTTATAATTTTGTAAATTAATTTTTAATTTCAAAATTATAATTTTTAATTTTTAATTTTAAACTTATAATTTTATATTTTGTATTTTAATTTCTATTTTGTAAAATAATTTTTAATTTTGTTTTTCTCGAGCATTATGGCACGATCGTAGTGAACTGTCCTCAGCCACTTGGCATTATACCGTTACATGAAACAATGTAACAATCATTGAACTTGCACTGATTTGAACTGACCTCAGCGACCTGTCGGCCATAACCTTCATAATTGACGGCCCAGGTTTAACTTAAATTATCACAAGCGAATTTCAAAGCTAATCTAATGCTTCGAAACAATTTCTTATTGCAGACTTCATTTAGATGACAACGATCGTCACCAAAAATTTGATGTGGGCTATTAAAAATGCGTCTGTGTCGCCAAATAAAAAATATTGGTACCCACTTAACCTGAGCTATAACTGAAGACGGGCACACGCCATACAGTGTGCTATGAGGGAAATTTTGCCCGGGCAGCGGCGCTACGGCCTACTCATATGTCGAATTCCAACTGCCAAGGGATCTTTTACGTGCACTCCCATGTGTACACGGGACCTCGGTTTTTCGTACCATCCGAACGACTAGGGATCGAACACTCGACCGTAAGGCTAGCGAACCAGCGCCTTATCCACGTAGCCACCGTGATTCCCCATATTAGTGTCTCCACTCTCCGTCTGAGAGAGAGAGAGAGCGAGAGAGAGAGAGAGCGAGAGAGAGAGAGAGAGAGGGGGGAGGGGGTTAACGTCCACTCGACACACACATAGGTCATTTTGGGGCTAACATATGGTTTGATTTTATTTCAATAATTCGCTTGCGCGCAGGGGTATTTAGCAGTGGGAGGAAACCAGAGGACCCGGAGAAAACTCTACTCCTTGTTACATGCAACCGGGGATTCGAAACCACGCCAGTCGACAGAGTGGCAGGCTTTATGATACGGCACAAACGTGCTAACCATGTACAAGTGATTATTGTCTTGTACTCGGTGCCGTTATGTCTTTAGTGCACTGATTGGCATCTTTGTATTAATAATTTCTTGCATATTTTGTATGAAAGGTTTTTGCTAATATTAGGTGATAATTTAAGAATGATGTGATGTGTTGTCTTTGGTTTCTTGAAATTTTGATTATTTAGTGCATATTTTAATATAAAAACTAGGTACCATCCGTTTACATTGTGTCTGCAAGCTGGTTGGAAGAGCCCATTTTAATACAAACATGTACAATATAGACCACCCTATACATAATCGTGCTGTCAACGTAGGTCAAAGGTGATGAAAACTAATGTAGCGTTCCCGGAACTGATAAGGATGTAAAGAAAACATAAATGTAAGATAGGGTGTGTGTATAAGATTTTTTTTACAAAATTAAATATTAATCTACAAAATTAAAAATTATTGTACAAAATAGAAAATAAAAAAAACAAAATAGAAAATAAAAAAAACAAAATTAAAATTATTTTTACAAAATTAAAATTATTTTTACAAAATTAAAATTATTTTTACAAAATTAAAATTATTTTTACAAAATTAAAATTATTTTTACAAAATTAAAATTATTTTTACAAAATTAAAATTATTTTTACAAAATTAAAATTATTTTTACAAAATAGAAAATAAAAAAAACAAAATTAAAAATTATTTTATAAAATAGAAAATAAAAAAACAAAATTAGTTCGTATTTGAGCTTCCGTACCATATAGAGGTCAGAATTTTAAACCGATTTTGATGAAACTTCAAATGCGTGTTCATAACACAATATTTGCGCATATCAAATTCTAACTTAATGAATTATGGCCTCTGATTGCAGAAATAATCACTTTCTGTTTTGCTAGTTCTCTATCCATCTCTCAAAAATCTTGGCGTATCCTGCCGGACAGCCGCCAGTCGATATTTTACTATAATTAGGTGTTGTAAAAATTGAAAATATCTGTCACGAAATAAGAATTTGTATTAATTGCCAAACCATCCTTGAGTTATTTTGATGTCTTGAATTTACTATCTTTATAAGGTCAGACTCGATGATAAAGGCGAAAATGACCACTGGACCAGAATGGCCCTCAAAAGATTGTAGGCAGTTGCAAAACCCCAGCCAGAACCAACTTCAGAGACAGCCAAGAAACAGAAAACCTGATTTTAATGTAAGTATTTTCATAATATTCGCCTTGGATTAAAACCCATGTACTGTCAATTTATGTCTTAAAACGATAATTATTTCAAAATTATGTTTGCAATGTGTAAATAATTATCTCTCGGGTCATAATATACTGTGTAAATATTTTATATAATTATTAACAGAAATAATCACATATATATATTTGTTATATAGTTACCAGAAAGTGCGTGAATAATAATCTATTGTGAGCTTACAAAATATTTCTTTATATCTTATAAATTTGTTTCATAAATATTCTTGCTGACTGTTTCTTTGTATATTAATTCACAGTATTTATTGACGTCGGTTAAGCTGTAAGAAATTTGCTATATTCCGAATATTTAAAACACGCATAATAATTATACAAGATAAATCCGTTCAAATGTTGTACATTCTCTTTTCGGGTCGGCTAAATTTATCTCATTAGAATTGTTTGATTCAAATATTGTGTTGAAAGAGCAGCAGGCTCACCATTATTTTACACCGGAAACATAGATGTTTGCTTCATGTAACATAGTCACATCATTTATGGTTAAAATTTTGATTGTTTATTTTTAAATAATCTATATGGTTTCTACATGGTTTTACTGGAAGAATCAATAATATTATCACTAGATCATTAATGGTGTTATATGTGGAACAAAGGCCCCCGTGCTTTGTTTTAAAAAAAACAACAAAGACGCAGCGCGATAATGCCGATGACGCTAAGTAACAATTATGCGCTCTTTTAGGGGTAAGTAGTGTTTAGTAGAAACTAAACAGAGAGAGAGAGAGAGAGAGAGAGAGAGAGAGAGATATGGGGTTTAACGTCCATTCAACACAAACTAGGTCATTTTGGGACTAACGTATGGTTTTCAATTTTTATTTCAGTAAGTCGCTTGCGCGTAGGGTCTTTAGCAGTGGGAGGAAACCGGAGCTCACCTATCTCCATGTCACATACGCTCACACTAGAGTTCGAAACCACAGCCACAAGATAGAGGTGACCGGCCAGCTAGAGGTCGAAGCGCAGCACTCTAGACCACTAGGCCACCCCAACCCCCCAGAAAGAGAAAGGAAACGCTGATGTGAACATATTATTACAGTTGGTGAGTTGCAGTTTACTGTGTTGAAAAGACGATCAATATTATTAGCAATTTCGATCCCACAATTAATTTTACCTTTCTGGTCAAACTAGACGGCCATTTTGAATGACACGGGAATCATCCTTCCACCGGTCGCCTCAAAAAGATCAGCTGACATGATTTTTCTTTGTTTAGATACGGGTTTAGCCGAAAAACTCACATTGCGCGGTAAAAATGGCTCGGAGTAAATCATCAGATCAGCTGTTTTCGAATGAACTTTTGATATGAAGGAGTATAAAATTTTCCAATGAGCATTCGTATGTAACTCGGGGTGGAGCTTAAAACACGCGGGTTCACGCTTATTTACGACCGGCAAGTTTTAACGGAGATATGAAGACGCGTAAAGTTTTCTCCGGGGTCGAGATTGCATTATTAGTCGTCTGATGCGCATTATTACCCTGTTTCTTTTGTGTCATGGGACATCAGTAAATGTAAGGAAAAGAAATAAATTTATCTATTGGGAGTTAGTGTTATGGCATTTGTTTAACAACATTTTTAATGAAACAAAAAATCAGTGAGTGTACAGACAATTGAAATTAATTTATCTATTGGGAGGTGGTATCGTTATAGCATTTTTGTTTTGTTACATTTTAATGAGACCAAAAATCTCTTGGGAGAACTATTCAGTCTCTATCGATATAATGCTTTTGGCGTGATTGATTATCTAGAAAGGATTAATTGATCATTGAACCGACTCTGTGGATCCACGAGTCGGTTCAATGATCAATTAGCAGAATCTGATAATAAGCGCCTGTATAGATTTTAAAAATAAAAATCATTCACCCCTATGAATTTGTTCATGGCATTTAGTAACTGAGCTGGAAACATACAAGACACAATCCTATTGAATACATTTATTAATCAGCGGTCGGCTAGGTTTGGACAAATGTGTTGTCTTTAACACACTCACAATTGGTGATAGTTGATACAAATATAATAATGTAATAAAAATCATAATATCGATTCTTCACCTGTGAAATAGTCATATAAGTCATGTGTTCACGGTTAGAAACACCGGAAGGATTAGGATATTTTTCGTCAGCCCAACCGCGCCTCCCGTCCATATTTTAATATCCAGGATCCTGACTGACTCTTTACTACAGATGCATTCTCTCAAAACCCAAAATACAAAATTGAATGTGACGAATCATTCAATGACACTGATCCTCAGAAAAGTTCGAACGGCGAAAAATGGAACTTGATGGTCGGGGTACGTTTATTTCCCGCGATTTATATATTCATTCTGCTGTAAAAAAAAATTGTTATAGCTACCGGACATTTCACAACGAAAGGTTGAAATGGCATGTGCTATACCGTGAGGGTGTGGATTTTAAAGTGACAAGTCTTCAATTCACTTAATACATTAGCTTATGTTATATAAAAATACTAATCGTAATGGGGAGGGGGGGGGGGGAGGTATTTGTTGTTTTATTGTTTCATCAGCGAAGATTGATTAAAACATACTTTGGCTTTTGCCACTAGTCGGTGATGTTTTATTTCTTTCTTTTCATTAAAGGGACTGTCCCGAAAAAAGCAGAGCCTCAAAAATAAAAGTCTAAGTCTGTATGAAATTTAAACATAGAAGAATGGTGTATATACCCTGACTCCAAATTTCAGCTCAAAATATTGAGTCGTTTGGACGTGAGCGTTAAAAACGTAACCCTTTTAAAATTTCGGGTCAATTATTTCGTTGGGTGACCCGATAATCGATTTCCGTTCCTTTAGAGGTCTACACGGTGAATAGTCGATGTGCTGTACTTGATAACAAAGGGTAAATTTCACTGACACATTATTTTTATTAAATAAAAGTCTGGTTTTATCAAATCACCTCATAATACAGTTTGGGACACCGGACTCCATTTCACGATGAAGACTGTGGGTTTAAGTTGTTTGAAAACGTATTGGGTTAGTAGCCCGGCCCTAAGGTAGGATATCTTAATGGATTTTAACACAAAATTAAAGAGTTTTATTCTCAAAAATATTATCGGGATTGACCCTTTAAATTGACGACCAGTGTGTGCTACTATCCATACAAATCTGTTCAAAGTGTTCAGCAAACATTGGTGCAGCTTTCGTCAAAGTAGGTTATTGCTGTGATTTTCGATAATATTGTAGAAGTTTGAATCTTCGGTATTAAATAAACACTGGAATATCCTTAAACTGTTTTATACCAGAACACATTAAATATCATAACAGCGTGTCCGACAGGCAGAGTGACTGTCCTGGAAACAGGATAAAAACTAGACTATTTTATGAATGTACAAATCAATATTTATAATAAAATGATATCTTAGGAATTAACAATACACCAGCTTTACTAAAAACAATTAAAGATGAACAAATAAAATATAAAAAAAACAGTACCATAAAACAGTAAGGAGTAACGTGTGCCTTGTATTCTTAATAATATTGGGTTCTCGTTGGCAATCGCACCCAGTCTAAATCTGTCTCCTTTTTGCGGTCTTTTATCTGGAAATAAAGACTTTTGTAAGTTTTAAGTTTTCTTTGTGGGATAATGTCCACTCTCCTATTGGGAATGCATGGTCATTAGACTGGTTCCCATTTTACACCTACCACGGTTCGCGACCAGAAATCTTGTTTGGGTGTGTCGCGATAATATAGGAAATGTCATTTTCATCAAACTTGTCTTTAGAAATCAACGCGTTCCTTGTTGTCGGCATATTTTGCGATCTAATCAAGTTCTCAATTATCATTTTTCACACGCCTTTTTAATACCTTTGGCTGTTGCTTGTGCCTTTGGAGTAGTTACTGTCATGAACTCTTGTTCTCTTAGATATGTTTCGACGTCAACAGTCTGTTTACATAGTGTAGGTGATCGGTACTGTTGTGGGACTCTTTTCTGGCTGTTCTGGGCACTTTGTTTAACACTAAGTAGATTTTGTTGGTATTATACCGTTCACCTTAACAACTTTGTAGCTGATCCAGGACATTTTGCAGGAGGGGGTTTGCCAGGTTCCTGTTAAGGAAATTGTCATTTCACAATGCATGATGGCATCCTCCCCTCCAAATTAAGCAGGCATATATACATACTGAGCTGTTCAAAGAGAGATCAAACACCCCGTGTGACATCAATTTCTACAATGAATCAATATGTCTATATCATTATCTCGCGCTTGAAATGCGCATCTCATCCCACCAACTGAGCATCTCTTTACTGCTAAACGGTCGTGTGTTCATTTCTCTGTGAATGCATGAACAATGTAAAAGAACAGTTATATACGACCACCTTTTCATTAGGGCGTATGTTGTCGTCGCCCCTCTCCGTGTGTCCACAATTTGTTTGTGGACACTACAAAGATCACAATTTATAGTCGATTTTGTTAAAACTTGAGATATAGGTTTATATCCCAAAAATATCGGTTCCTTTCGATATTGACATTTATCAGACCGTAACTTCATGGATTATGGTCCCTGATTGTTCGAAATCATCATGTGTTTAGCTTTTGATCAGAATTAAAATGTATGTTTATTACCCAAAGATCCCGGTTCCTGTCGATTTTCGCGCATATTGGACCGTAACTTGTACGAAAAATCATGGTTTTAGCTTGTGAATCCTCTAGGGCCAACAATTTTTTTATCCGATTTAAAAAACAACGTTCAATTATATCATCGTTACTTAATATAGGTGAGTTCGATATTCCTTAAAATCGGACCTAAAATGTCGGACAAATGGCCGCCACTAGTGTTTTAAAAAATATGGTATACCGGGGTTGTGGACACTCTAGAGGTCACAATTCTGATCCGATTTTGATAGAACTTGAAATACATATTTATAACTCAAATATCTTGGTTCATGTCAATATTCGCTTATATCGGATCATAATTTCCCGAATTATGGCCCTTGATTTTACTAAAAATCGCGCTTTTAGCTTGTGGTCCCTCTAGAGGTCATTATTTGTATCCAGTTAAAAAGAATGTTTGCATATTATCCATGTTGCAGCCTAATGATGGTTGAGTTTGAATTTCGTGAAAATCGGACAAAATGGCCGGCCCTCGTACACAAATAGTGTAAATATATGATATATCGAGGTTTCGAATCTCGTACATATCCGAACGTAACTTCATGGATTATGGCCCCTGATCGTTTGAAAATGGGATTTCACAATTTGTATTCAATTTTTTTAAAAGTTTACAAAATATCATCGTTATACATCAATGGACGTAAACTTAGAATTTCGTGTCTGACCAAAACTGCCGGACAAAATGGCCGCCCCTTGAACGCAAATAGTGTAAAAAGTATGTAAATACCAAGGTTGTGGACACTCTAAAAGTCACAATTTTTATCCCATTGTGACGAAACTCGAAACGTATGATTATGATCCAAAGATCTTGGTCCCTTTCCATATTTGCGCTTATAGGACCTATTCGCGCATTTCAGACCATAACTTCTTGAATTATGGCCCCAGATTGTACGAAAATCGTGTTGGTTTTAGCTTGTTCTCTATCCATATCTTGCAAAGTGTTGGTGTATCTTGCCTAGCAAACGCCGGTAGTGTGAAAATAGGACCTCGCTTACCTCGCTAAATATAAACTGTTTCAATGATATTTTTAGTAATTTAACCTGAGTATACCGGTCACAATTTTATGGAATACATATTTTCCTTCTGTTCTTCGTGTCTGAGTTTTAACAGTATGCTGTATTGCACATACTGACCCTAGCGTGGTAAGCAAGGTATTATCTTCTCACTAAAATGTTCCTTTACAGTGTTCAGGCGTTCACAGACACTGGCACACCAAACATGTATACGCGACTGCTTTGAATTCACAACTAGATAAAAAGTTAACATGTATTGTTATTGTTATACTACACGAAAAAAATTGTGCAATCTATATTTTCATTTTGTTGTGGTTGGGGTTGGGCAATATTGGCGACCTTTTAGCGGTAAAACGTTGCCGAGTAAAATTGACTGGGGGCCGATTCTTTTTCGACATGGATTCAATACGGCGTTTTCCGAACGTACAGGCATACGTTCAGAGCTGAACTAGCTGTAAGACTACAATGAACAGCCGTGGAGATACAATAACAGAAAAGGAAAAGAATTGTGGTTGAAATATGCTGACAACTGACATATCAAAGGAAAGGCTTGTTTTTATATCAATGTCAAAAAAAATTTGGTATAGCTTTAAAGACATGCCTGGTGGTCAACAAGCAAACGATGGAATGGTTCATTACAGAACTTTGATCGCCTACTTCAAACGGCAAGAAATTAAAGCAGTGTTGTTTAAGAGGTCAAAGTTAAATCAACTGCAATTCATTACACAGTTAGGTGTTGTTTTATTTATGTGGTGCTTATGTTGGAAAGAATGAGACCATTCGGAGGCAACATCTATTTAAAGACAACATAACCCCTGACTACAAACCCCCATTCAATGTGACTCTCACACTTTTCCACCACCTCTGATGTAACTCATCATACGATGTTGTTCTGGAACTAATGGCACACCAATGGTGAGTTGATAGTTATTAATTGTGGCTATTTATATTTTTAAGAGCAATAAATACATGTCAATACCTGGATAGAACATGTATACAGCTAAATTTTCTATAGATAAGCAATACAGCGCAGTAGAATCGGACATAAAATTAAAAGCTGCTGTGCATCGTAATAAAAACAGGTTATTTTGTTTTGATGATTAAATTATATATTGTCATAAATATATTTACATTTGCCCATATTGATTACATGCCATGAAATATGTTCTCAGAGATGATATAAAAACACGATATAAAACTTACCGACAATATATCTCGTATTGGTCAAATCAATTTTGAAAATAAAAAAAAATACTACCAAAACATTCATTTTGCCCTACGGCGTAGACACGAATCTTTTAGCTTACGACAACATCGATATTCTCGCTATCGTAAATTAACCTTTTAATAAATTTAAAGCCACAATCTCTTAATAATACCGAAAATTGTTAGACATGGTCCATAAAGGTGGGTGGAATTGTATAGTTCAGATAAGTTATGTGTGTCCCTTTAAAAAAAAGACAATGAGAATAGCTTCGGAAGACGAACTGTTTATTTTATAGAACTGACGTTTGCATTTTATTTTGTTATGGTAGTATCAACAATCTAATAGTGTTTATAGGCTGAACGTTGCCATTTTGTTTTTTGAGTTGGGTTGGAATGGTAGGCCTACTAAAGAATAGCAATAATGCTACTTACGGAAACGGCTTTTCTGTTGTTGATGCTTTTGGCTACATTAAAAGGTGGGTTTTGTATTAATTTTCGTACGTAAGGGTTAAGAGGTAACAAGAGTTTATATAGTTAAATTTAGACGAGGTTATACAATGTCGAAAACTACTATTTGTATTTGGCCAGTGCATGCTTTTATCCACTGTCGATTATTCTGCGTAATTTGGGTCCGCGTACGTCTTTTGTCTTGGGTCCAAATTATTTAACCAACTCTTTGTCATGTTTATTTCAAATATTTTATTAGTGAGGAACGAATGATTGATAAAATATAACGACCAACTTTAAAGGGTCGTTTATACAGAACGCAAACGCAGCGTTAAATATGATTGACTAATTTATATTAAACCGCGAACACGGCCGGTTTTTTGTTCGCGCGAAAAGAAAAACCGCGGAGAGGGCCCACAGTTCTTATGTTCAGGAGTCTTGGTCGCGGTGGCTCAGTAACACCCTGCCTCGTCAAACAGGAGGTCCCGTGATCAATCCTGTAGGACGGAGGAATTTCGAAATAAGATAAGGCCTTAGCGCCGCTGTACGGGCAGAATTACCCTCATAGCATACGGAACGGCATATGACCGTATTTATTGGTCTAGTTGTTTCTAGGCAAGTAGGGGACCCCCATCCTGTTAAAAAAAAAGGAACAAATGATCAGTGTCTTTTCACGGGGAGAAAAATACTCCAGGAAGAAAATACCTTGGATAAAAAGGATACGGGCGACTTAGTTTTGTAAAACTGCCTCATTTAAGTTATTCTCAAGTTTACACACTCGAGCTTATTTTCAAGGGTGTGTTTCGTCTTCCTTGTTCAGCATGGCGGAAATGCCATCCACTGTAGCAGCAGTTGGGTTTGATAAATGGTGAACTGGAGGAGTATTGTTCAAAGGCTGTTGGGTAAACGTAACCTAGAAGAGATGAAAGTGGGCTTTTCGTTTGATTCCTCTAATTTATTTTTAATTATCGTCTCTCCGGGCCAGTGATACAGGTTTGGGTGAGGTAGATAATGCTGTGTCATTGGTGGGGCTGGCGACGACTGAGTGGGTGTTCCGTCATATGGCTTCCTGTAAGGTGTAATGTCCTCTGTTCGGGGTACGTTTTTGACGAGCTTGCACGAATAGATGATTCTTTGGGGTCAAGCATGAATGATTAAGTTATAATAATTTCAGCAGGTATTTGGCTGTTTTATAGTAGATAGGGTCTGGGGAGCACACATATGGCTAACCTGGCTTTGGCTGGATTTTGATGGAGGTTCTCGCCGTACGTGCTACCGCGGGCAATCTACGGGGGATAATTGAGTAAACCCGTGCGTGAGACATGCGTGTGTTCGGCACCGTAGAAGATCTCAGACTCACTGTAGAGACATTTGGTCCTGTAAATGCAAATTCTACGGGCCTTGCGAAAAATCACGAACGCATACTGTGCGTTAGAGGTCCATACGCCTGAATCAAGTCAGGAACACGCCCATTCTGGACATCTGAGACACGCTACCTGTGGAGAAGTTATCTCAGACACATTCAATCGACATATTTTCATATCACGTGGTCTATACGTCGCAGGTCATGAAGTCAACACACTAACAATAACAATCATGGCTTCACCCTTCCTTGTATTTCTTTTGTAATATCCATGGGAGAATTTGAAAAATCAGGCTCTTGCCATAACATTTCGGTAACACAGCTTCACAGCCGCGACCTTCATAAAAAGCATGTAATCCCTCCACTTGTTTTTCCTTCAAATTTAAGTTTGTAACTCCTAACTTCGACTTTGAAATTGTATAGTGTCCCGAAACTTTTCGCTCATGTGCGCTGACATCTTGGAATTATTTTGTGCTTCGGTTGGATCTATTTCAGATATACACAATCAATTATTTTAATGTTTTTAGCGTGGGGATTGACTAATAGTTAATTTATTTCAGTTTTAAACAAAAATTTAAATCTTTATAGCAATTTTAACAAAATAGCCAAATTCTGGCTGGGATTACTGCCACTGTGTACTTGCGGAAAAAAAGCCAGCTACGTCATAAATTTCGTCACATTAGTTACGTTTGGAACACGCCTAGTAGGGGCTTTGCGATGACAGTAACATAACGCAAGATCATGCACGGTCTTTGTACGGGTGACGTGCATTACCCCTAATACATAAGTACTCTCAAACTATCACAGAAGTGTGTGGAGTGCAATCAGTGCACAAAACCTGCTCGATATACTTGGAGATTGTCTACCATGTATGACTGACTGCTGAAAGCACCGATATGGCTGTCACCATACCGATACGAACTATTGTTGAACTATTACAGGCAGCCAAAAGAAGCCGAGCTCATATTGCCCCTGCTAATACAGGAATATCGAAGTCGAAACGCCAGTGGGTTGAACGGCGGTGGATTTTCTGTCAGTATCACAACCTATTTGAAGAGCTTATAGGGAGGGAGTCGCGGATGCCTTCTGACATGTTTGCAGAGCTCTTGATGTGTGTGACACCCCGCATTACCAAGGGTCCAAGAAACCATCGTCTTCTTGAGCCCAGATTAAAACTGGCTTTTACCATTTGATTTCCGGCTACAGGGAAAGTCAATTGCATGTTTTAAACAGAGGTGTGTCGTGCCATATACGAGTAATACAGAGACGAACTATTTAGCATTCTTTAGACTGCCGACATTTGGCTCAAGGTGGCAGCTAAATTTCCACACCCTGGAACTATCCCCATTGTGCAGGACATATTGAAGGAAAACACGTCCATATGAAAAAGCCCGAGAAAAAATCGGTCAGGGTACTAAATTTACAAAGCTTCCTTTTCGATGATACTTTTGGGCCATGTAGATGCCAATATAAGTTCCTATGGACGAGTTTTTGTGCCAATGGTTCGGCGTCTGACTGGTGTCTTCAACAGATCAAGCCTTTACTGCACTGGAAAATGACGAGCTTGGACTTTGAACCCGCCTCCGGTGATATTTCTTCTTGACTTTCGTGTTTTCTCATGACTTGATGAAGTGCTGTAATTTGCTCTGCCTATTAAGAAGTGATTAGACGTCAATGCAATAAATTAAATTGTTTAAAGATGCATCCACTTCGATCAGAACTGTGTGGATGACTACATCAGAACGTTACTGTATAAAGAGCAGTCTTTGTTGAAATAACCAAAAACATTCTCTGATCTGTGAGCATCAATAAGGTACAGATCAATGATGGAACGTTTGTCTTTGTTAGACGTCTTTAGAAATGAACATGGTGCACATCACAGCTAGTTGTCGGAGGAAGGAGAGTTCTACCATCAGTAAGTCTTTACTAAGACCGTAAATTTCTGCAGGGAAACCATCATCTTGAGCTTGTAAGGCACTTCACTTATCCTCTAGAAATAGATGTGATGAAGTTAAAGGAGAATGTTTACTGAAACCAAGCAGTCTCCTCACGGAGATGTCATGCGGTAGGACGTACAAGCCGTTGCCATGTGGAAAATATCTTCACAGGACATGCCATTTTTATTACAAGATCTGAAATTGCTATGAAGGACCCGTAAACCAATTAAGTTCAAGATAAATTTGCTGTGTCTTGCAGGGTATGTGTTGAGGTGTGTACCATTGAGTTTGGTTCGAATCAACGGGATGAAAACAGCTATACCAAAAGTTCATTATCGATGACGACCTCTTTTTTCTTTAAATAGATAAATTGACCCGCCCCGTATGAACAAAAATTGTCGACCATATAAACTATAGATATACATTGTCCGTCAATTTTACAGCACCCCTGAGAACATTTCCAAATACCTTCGTTGCTCGCTTTGTTGTTCACTTTGTTGCTCGGAGCTAGTTACGGCCCTGTGCCAGAGAACTTCTGTTTGTTAAATTTGTCTTTAACACACGCTTCTGCTCAATACGTAGTAACGGCATATTATGGATTTAGATCGGTATCAAGACATACCCTCGGCCGAGTTTTCAAGTCAAGTAGGTTTGTCTTACGTTTTCTTAGAATTTGCTTGCTAAATTCATTCCAATTCTGAACTGTATCTAAAGGGTGTTTTGATGAGGGTATCACTGATGTTGCAAATCAGACAGATAATTCATTTGCTGCGGTGCCGCAATACAGTCTCTCTGAAAGCAATACATAAATGAAGTAATGGATCTCTTTTTGCAACAGTTTTGCTAAAAGTGACCGTTTCAATTAATGCTCTAGCAATTGTAAAGGATGGCCAAAGGTCGATTCAAGCTAGGATATAGACCAGATCTTCGCACCGTCTTCAAGATGAAACAATAGAATATACAGCCTACTAGTGTCTGAAATATCAGGGAGACTGTGGATTTGGGAAATAAATTGTTCACTAACCGTTGGTAAATGTCCTGCGGCGCCATTGCATACGGGTATTTTAGGCTAGTCGCGTTTACTCACAAGTCTTATATTAGCCTCTGACGACAGATGGGTTGTATTTTGTGAATCTTTTGTGTGGCGTGATCTTTCCCTTACAGGAACTAAACACACTATCCAGGAGCGGTTGAGATGTTGGACATCTACAATCTCAGTTGTATCTGCATTTTGCATGTGGACAAAACATTGTTAAAGGGTTTATGAAAGGGCTCTGGTTGATTGAAATTCTTATTCAATACCAATGCATGTACATTGTTCTGAAACTTGGTGTCGAAATTGAAGGCTTCAGATTGAAGTTTGTTCCTCCTTGAGGATTGAATAGCTGAACGTAAGTTCAATACTGAAGAGCTGCGAAAATTAAAGCAAAGGTAGATAAAAAGATCGGTCAAAAGCTGTATCCATGAAGTAATCACATTATCTTCATAATAGGTATTTCGTGTTTTCAATAGATTAGTTTTAATGTCCTCTGCTTTAATCATTTTCTCTTGGTTAAACGCGTTCTCCCATTTCTGTCATTTCGAGTTATACAGTACCTATACCTTAATTGATTAGTTGTGTGTTAAATTGTAGCCTACGTATTCACTTGTAAGCTTAAAACAATATTTACCAGGGGCCGGTTGCTCAAAGCTCCTTATCTTTTAACGATCCGTTAACATTAACGGAGAGAAAGATTGTTGCTGTAAGTAAAGGCCACAAACATTCGGTGGTGCTAATTTTTCCTACAGATTTATGCTAATATTTCTAAAGGAAAAAATAAAGTATTCTATAGTGTTTTCTATTGTAAATTTAACAAACAACACGTTAACAAGATATAGGTCCGTTAGAGTTTAACGGATCGTTTAAATAATTTAGTTTTGAGCAACTGACCCCAGATCTTAATTTATTACTCTGTGTAATGGCTTCCTAATTATTTTGTCAATATATAGTTTGCAATCATAAGTTCACGCACGCAGCTCTAACAGAATATGAATTATTGTGTCTTCTTTTGTATTTTTTATATTTAAATTCTTACTGCCAGCATGTTGTATTTGTTTGTGATATCACCCTCGGTAGAAGCGGGAGTTAAATACAAAGAACAATAGCTGTCTGTACTTGTCTGCGATATCACTCAATGTGGAAGCGAACTTAAAACCCTCATAAGAACGAACGAAATTTTTGTATCATAACGTCAAGAGAATAGTTGTTGAAACGTTGCACTATTAAAGTTTGATTGTCATCCATAACGCTGTGTTTGTGTTATTTCAGTAGGCATGCATAAATTTATTCTTTAGGTAGCCTGGACGTATATCGTCGTCACAGGCACTTGAAGGGATTAAAGTAAAACTTCTTACTACTCTTTGACTATACAGTAATAAGTATAACAAGGTGTGTCAGCTGACATTTTGTTTTGACTTGTTGACGACATTTCGTCTGCTTACATCTCACAATACTCACTATAGTTCTAACACTTTCCGTCGTTTTTATTGCCAACGAGACTTTATTTAATCATTATACACCTGCCAGTGTAAATAAATTGGTCATTTTACAGCGTTATTAATTACAAATCAAACATGGAGCGTGATCATTAGGCTTATCGTATCTGCGACGGATCGCAATTAAGACGAAATGAGGTCAACGATTTTTGAATGGTCGGTAAAAAGTAGAGCCTACCAAGCGAGGCTGCGGATATTTAACAGTTCATCCGATGCGAACTATGATGCAGTATAGTCCACTAGCCCAGCTATCGGATATTAAAGCGAACTTTAGCAAAAGTTGCACATTTAAAGAAAAGCAACTCAACGTTTCTTAGATGACAGCCCTCTTCAATATAATGTAGAGCAAATTGGTAAATGATTCTATTTGCTTGTCTTGCATTACCTATTTTCCACGACAGCGTTTTATGGGGTATGGGTCACCCCTCAAAACATGTACATACCAAATACGCAAGTACGCGATAAAGTACCCGAGAATGGTATAAGGGGCCATGGTATTATTACGAAGCAGTGCAGAGTTTTGCCTATTCGTAAATTTAGGATTTTGGTCACAGGTTGTGGCGTTTCGGTCGTAGGTTGTGACGTAGGGTTACATCTGAAAATGGTGTAAGGGACCAGATAACATCACAAGGTACATCTAAAAGAGAATGGCCAAATTTGCTATTTTATGACGCAGCAGTGCAGAGTTATGCCCATTCATATATTGGTTCTCGGTCCCCGAAAATTGCACAAGTGGGTATCGGACAATATGAACGATTGGCCCTGACACCCGAGGCCAATTGTTAGTTTCATTTGTTTCGCTTAACAACCTCGTGGGTTCTCTCTGGGTCCTCCGGTTTCCACCCACTGCTAAAGATCCCTACGTGCAAGCGAATTATCGAAATAAATTTTAAAAACATATGTTGGTACCGAAATGACCTAGTATGTGCAGATTGGACGTTAAACCCCATTTCTCTCTCTCTCTCTCCCTCTCTCTCTCTCTCGCTGACGCGAATCACATATGAATAAACATGAAACAATGAATAAGAACTAAAAAGTGTGTAAACAAAGATATATATATCCCAATAAGGTTTTATTTTTATTAAAATAGCATATGACGGTTGTTTTTGATATATGCTATGTTGTACTTCTGAACTATATTATAAGTTAAATTGTTTTCTTTAAGACTTTTTCTAATTAAAATATATATTATTAGATAAGTATAATAGACTATATGGAAATGTCTCTTACACACGACTTTATTAAAGATACATTCCCGGGTACAGACTTTGTGATATATTTGTACAAAAACATTTTCAAAGTAACCAATTTATCAAAAATTTGCTTCAATTCCCTTTCAAAACTTTGTTTTCACCGTGGATACCTATAGCTATAAGTAAGCTGTTGTTAGACGCAATGTTTGCCAACTTAGCTTCACTGTGGGAGGGTCCATTTTTCAGAATGTATCTATCATTAATTACTGTACATTTACCATACTTATTGAGGCCTAAGTAAATTCCTGATTTTCTTTTTCTGCCGTTTAATTGCAGAGTCGTTTGTACATTGACAGCCCTCAATGTTCCCAAAACCGCCTAACCATTTTGAGCAAGAAATAACAACTGTTCCCTGACCTAAGCCAGCAGACAATAAGCTAGCAAGACCTGTCGGGTTGCCAGTTAGGGATTCCCTGACAATATTGCCCAGTGCTTGCCACATGGGCGTTTTTCGCGTAATCCAGTATTTTTCTAGTAAGATTGGGTGTCTATACTTTCCATATATACCACATTTGCCATACTTTTATGGAAATAACCACCGATAAATACTTTTCTGGGAACCCATCTTTAAATGAATAAATTAAAGATACATTATGTGAGATTTAGATAAAGAGCTAGCCATTCTTGCTATAATAGTTCGAAATAGATAATGCAAAATGTATATACATGTATTGAAAATGCCATTCAAAATACTCTTTTGTGACCAAGGATATTAACATTGAAAGTTTGACAAGATGTGTGCATTAATTACAACCATTGAACTGTTTTTTTGAAGCTAAATCAAAATGTAGCTGAAACGTTCAAATCTACTTAATATCGGAGATTTTCAATGGCATCGAGAGTCGGTTATGATCTTCTCATGTTAATAAATGTCTAATTCATAATTTAGATAACATATCGGGTCTATAGCCCTTAGTTTATATAAAACCTCACAATAATATCACATGTTTTGGTGCAATGAATCAAATTATCGATTGTTACTTTTTTCTTGTATAACAGTTTGCAAGTTCCAAAATGTAGCTTTGAATAAACCTACAAATCAAAGTACATATCAAACAGAGGGATTGGATAAAAACGCCGTTGATGGCTTTCCTCAGACCTTTTCCTGCACACATACTCTAGTCGAGGATTTGCCTGATCAATGGTGGTATGTTAACTTAGAAGACATGTACATAATTGGTAACATCAAAATTACTAACCAGGCAGGTTGTTGTCGTAAGTATATCGCCATCTCTGTTGAGGGCACTAACCATACTAAAGTAGATTAATTCTATTCGAGTACAATAGCTAATGTAGATAATGATCGCAGCTGCCCAAGAATTGATTTATATTCAATTTTTAAAAAAATATATAATGTAATTTCCAACCAATTATGAACAGTCCAAAATGAACGAGGGCCGTTTACGTGCAGGATAAAGCACGAGTCTGGCGTTACGCTGGAGAAACAAAGACTGAAGAAAATAGCCTAAGACAAAAGAAAACCGAGGCCGACAGGATGCAGTCCTCGACTGGGGTTATGCTGGGGAAAGAAAGACTGGAGAAAATAACCTGAGGAAAGGAAAACCGAGGCCGGCAGGCGAAGGTTTTCTGTCAAGGTTTTTTTTCTTCAGTCTTTCTTCCCCGGCATATTTTCTCGACAAGACAAAATCATCAATATTGTTTGAAATGGACTGTTATCGCCTTGGATAAATCCGCAAAGATGTAACACAATCGTAGTGATAACAGATAAGAGTTTTGTAGATAAAGGATTTATTTACATCAGGAGCACATACATTTAACACGAATACATTGTCAACAGCAATACATAATACTGGAACTATAAGAACTAGGCTACGACAGGAACACATCTACATAATATAAAATCTACTAGTCTTCTACAACTAAACGTCTACAGGAACACGTCTTACAATATAACATTTCATCTACAATTCTGCCCCTCTGCCAAGGCAGCGGCTGGACTCGGGTGAGTCCCTACCCTCGTACAAGCCTTCCTTCTCTCTCGGCTCTTCGCTTCTAACTGCCAGAGAACTCCTTAACATATACCCGTTGAACACATGGTCATATCTGCAATTGTTTCTTTTATCTCGTCACGGCATGTGCATAAACATTTGAAGCCGTGTGGATCTTGTACACAGATCATGTATAGCTTGTAATGGACATATTGGATTAATTAGATTTAATAAGATCGTGACTGGACAACAGTTTAATATGAGGTGAAAGTCAAAATCATCTATTGTCAAAACTAGCAGAGTTCAATGCACCTAAATTATAAATGATATCACTTTGTTACATTTCCTACCCTTCCCACAAGTTATTTACTAAGTAAATGACATATTTACTAAGTAAATAACAAACTAACATTAATTAGTAACACCATTCTCACATGTGGGACACTGGCTTCAAATAAATAAATGATAATGTAATACACGATATCATAAGAACACACACAATATCAACGTCATTTCTAAACAAAAAAAGAAATTTATACAATCAAAATATAGTTTGAAGAAAAAAAATAGCAAATATTTTATAAAATAGAAAAGGTACATATATAGAAAAAAAAATTAACGTAGGATTTTGTCAAATTGTTTTTTACTTGAGATAAATGATATTGAATGGTTTGAACACATTTTACCAATCTTAAATAAGATATTTTTCATAGAACTTATCAAAATTAACAACGGTTTATCTCTCTATTTCTTAAACAACACAAAACACCACACATATACGCTTCTAACCTAAGCGCGACCCTTCTTCCTTGAGGGTATAAAAAACCGATTCCTCTTAATAGGAATACACAACGCTCTCGAATTTACGAGGCACAAATACACAAAACTCTCGAATTTACGAGGCAAAAACTCATTAAAAAATGTTCTAGTACGTCGGGGTATATAAAAAACACACACAAAACAATATAGGAGATAGAACCGTGAATATGCCTAGTATGTGAATGTTTGTGAGTTAATATCTTCACCGCAAATATAGCGATGGACGACGAAAAATCGATTCAACCGTCTATTCAAGAATTTCCTAATTAGGAACTTAACTCAATTCCAGCCAAACAATCACAAAATATTTTACTTTTCAACATAAACCTCTGAATACTTTGTTACGACTAATTTTAAAAACCAAAATATGTGTTCAAAAACAAACAATTATAATTTATATTCTTTTAAAAACAAAATGACTCACCGTAAAACAACAATCACACACAATTTCTGTTTCGTCGCCATTGATCCGAAAGTCTTTTTTAGGGGTTTTTTTCTTTGATTTCTCCGTGCTTGGTGATTTTCTTCATTTCTCCGTGTTTGGTGATTTTCTCCATTTCCATTAAATTATGAATTTTCATGTCATCGAAACCGCGCCTGCCACCCACGGTTTCACAAATAAACGTTTCAGTCCTGCATTGTGTTTTAATTCTTTTTTTTTCACCAACTAACGGATGTCTAGCGGTAAAATTTCTTTTGTCTGCCACGCGGGATTTTCTTCGTAATCACGGGAACACACCCAGGGGTCTTCCCGGTCGATAGCACCAATAACTAATATCTGTAACACAATCGTAGTGATAACAGATAAGAGTTTTGTAGATAAAGGATTTATTTACATCAGGAGCACATACATTCAACACGAATACATTGTCAACAGCAATACATAATACTGGAACTATAAGAACTAGGCTACGACAGGAACACATCTACATAATATAAAATCTACTAGTCTTCTACAACTAAACGTCTACAGGAACACGTCTTACAATATAACATTTCATCTACAATTCTGCCCCTCTGCCAAGGCAGCGGCTGGACTCGGGTGAGTCCCTACCCTCGTACAAGCCTTCCTTCTCTCTCGGCTCTTCGCTTCTAACTGCCAGAGAACTCCTTAACATATACCCGTTGAACACATGGTCATATCTGCAATTGTTTCTTTTATCTCGTCACGGCATGTGCATAAACATTTGAAGCCGTGTGGATCTTGTACACAGATCATGTATAGCTTGTAATGGACATATTGGATTAATTAGATTTAATAAGATCGTGACTGGACAACAGTTTAATATGAGGTGAAAGTCAAAATCATCTATTGTCAAAACTAGCAGAGTTCAATGCACCTAAATTATAAATGATATCACTTTGTTACGAAGATCCACCGAATTACAATTATGGAGGGCTCTTTTTATACATGGGGCATAGGTTGTTTGGTCTTATCCCACCCTCACTACTACACATTTGTCAGCACTGTGGGCGCCATCTTTGACAACTGCAAACCAGATGGTTGGTAGAATCAAGGAAAGGAATCACTGACGCGCGGTAATTGGAAATAATAGGGATTGTTTAACGGGTTTCCAGGGATAAATATTCGTACTTGGGTCATTACAGTGTATTCAAAATATATATTATTTTGTTTTCAGCGAATACACTGTCAGATTTTATAGTAGAAGTGGGTGTACCTTGTACCAACTCTATATGTTGGAGTTTGTGTTTTTATTATCCTGGTGTGCAAGATCAAGATACTATAGAAATACAATGTAACGAAAACAACATAGGGCAATATGTTAAAATACAGTTAAAACAGCCCGGGACATTATCATTATGTGAAGTTGAGGTGTACGCATCTCTGGCAGAATCCTCTGGTAAGTACATTGGCGTAGATTATTATGTGTGATACCAAGAAGAGAAAACGAACAGAAATTCAAATTCGACTAGTGTCTGTGTCAGTGGTGTGGCGTGCAGAAGGGGCGGCGGACCCAAGCCTGCATTTCAGCGTGTGGGGTAATCCAAAGATTACAATTTAAATTATGTTTTTTGACATTTGAAATTATCATTTCAAGGTATTACAAGTCGCACTACTTTGAATTTAAAGTTTATTCATCTGTTTTCACATACATATGTAAAATGTCTTTCTTAGTCACATGTCCCACTACTTGGTCCTAATGAGACATTATTTACAAGTGGATTATTCTGGTACCATTGAATAAAGTTAACCTTTAATTCGGAGAAGCTTTGTGAAGACGAAGCACAGCCGGGATCAAATATACATAAACTAAAATTGAAACATATTTCTCTAAGTCACGAACTAATATTATAACAATAATAATTTATTAAAGATTTAATGACACCCAAATTCAACTAGCTACAATTCTATTTGTTTTAGCGCCTGACCTCTATACAAAATGAGACGATACTACTTTAAAATAAATCATATTATCATTGCGATATGGATATTTAAAATGTCTGAGAACAAGTTAGTCCCTCTGTATATACGATTGTCTACGTATTTCGAATGTTATTGAAATGTAATGATTATTGTATGTTTCTATTTGAATTGTTGATTCTTTTCAGATATTGCAACGTCATCGACCCTTGCCGCAACGGAATCAAGTGTACACGAGTTTTCTTATATCGATTCATCAACTCTGGCCGCAACGGAGTCAAGTGTACTCGAGTTTTCTTATATCAATTCAGAAGTAAAATCAACAAGTGTAAATTTTGCAACAAGTATTCGCCTGGCCGTAACTAGTACATTGACAGATGATATATCTTGGCATACGGAGTCTGAACATTTCAGTGGTTTATCAACCGAATTGTCAGTAGATCTTACTAATTACTTACCTTATGGAGCCACGTCAATTGAAAATTATAATGTAACTGAGATCACGGTTCAGCAGTCGGATACGAGTGGATTTCAATCGGTTCCTTTTTCAGTTACGGAAAGTGCCGAGCACCTTCTGGTTACATCACTACCTTTGTTTGTGAATTCTGAAAGCCAACTAGATTTTGTAACAGATGAGGTTTCGGGCGGTGTCGGTGTAGACCTGTTGATTGCGTCTTTAACCTTTACTACTAATGATGTCAGACCAAGTGAAAGTTATAATGAAGGGGATGTAAATACCTTTCAACCGAGTTCATTTTCCAGCGAAATCCCCATGCTTATATCTGCACTGTCTTCTGTGAATTCGAATAGCCAATTATATTCTTCAGAGGACCACACAGTTGTAATTTCAGAGAGTCTCAGTGATCTACTGATTGTATCACCACCCTGTACTACTGTAATTTCTGAAGGTCAGTCTGATGCTCTATGGAGTCAAAGCACTGAAAATTCAAACGGTTTCAGCGAAGACCTGCTGCTGGTATCTTCATTCATATCTGTGAATTCTGAAAGCCGGTCCGATGCTTTAACTACTGCAATAAACGAAAGTAGTCAGGGGAATGCTAACACTTCTGATCGCATATGGACTTCGACTGATTTCTACGAATCTGGCTCTGTGATAACTACAACTGTTGACAGTTCAAGTCAAATTGTCAAGATGGTAGACGTTCCTGGAACAATTATCGTTTCAAACATTACATGTGCTACTCCTAGTTTCTTACCAACTACTACAGTGGTTGGAGATATGTGTTACTGCGACTGCTTTGAGATTGATCTAAATCCCGCTGTCCTGCAAGAAAAATTGGATAATATCCTATCGAATTTAACCGTCAACACCGATCAATTATCCAGCACCAGACGTGAAAAGACCTCGGCTGTGGATGACAGGCCAACTGCCATATCAGTTGGGTTCTTTGGCATTCTCATCATAACCGTTGTCATAGCTGCCATCGTATTTCAGGATGTAGTTTCACTTCTCTTTTTTTTGGCGAAGAGAGTTATCCGTAAAATCAAAACCGGTAAATTTACAGAGCCGCGAAAGCCTCCCAAAAAGAAGAAAGGGAAAGCAGAGCCCGATTTGCCTACAAAAAAGGGGACAATAAATCCCACATCATATTCCAGTTTGCCTGACGTTGAAAATCCCGAAATTGTTGAATCGACTGTAGAACAAATTCCCGTGGTTTCCAAGGCAGCTGCTTTGACTGGTCGTCCAAACATTCCATCCAGCTCGAAACCCAAAATGGTGAAACCTAAGAATAGGCCAAAAGTCAAAAGACCTTCTGATAGTTCACTTCCTAGTAAAGGCAAAACGGTCACAAAAATATCTGGTGTTACACGTCCAATCAAAAGGAAGACAGGGACCAAGAAACTTGTTAATGTTAAGGCAGTTAAATCAAACCCCATCAAACCCCAGTTTTATTAAAGTTCAATATATAGTTTAGTTTTAAACATATTAGTCGAGATATTGTCCAGATTTATCAATTGAATTTAAGTTTAAATCCCATCCATTTGAAATAAATCCACTACATTATTCATGAAAGAGTATTACTCGGATAGACTTTCTTGTATTTCAGTAAATCATTTTTTTTTAAAACACTACAATGGCAAAATACGTAACCATCATTGGTGAAGTGGGGTGTTTTCCTTGTCTTTAAAAGTGCACACATAACAGATCTAGAAAGTTATACAGGTCCAAATAAAATAAAATGTTGTTCAGGTGTATTCTTTAAACTTCACACCCTGTAGATAGTTTAAATCACAATTAATTTGTATTATGTTTCCTGACAACCGATTCTTAAATAGAAATCAGAAACTGTTTAACAAATGGTACAAATTTTGAATTCTCAATCGATGGAACATTTTGACACACTTTGGTATTGTTATTAACGGAAGTTATCCCACCTGTTTATTTTACGAGAAGAATGGGGTGGACAATATTGTCATGGTTACTTTACTGTCTTCAGGAAACACGAAGGCCCGGACAAAAGTAATTAACTGTATTGTGAAATCTTGTTGAAACGCCACAGTGAAATAAACCATAGTAATTGTTATTCCATAAAAGTGTGTTATTTGAGTATGTTCCAATTACTAAATGCTATTCAAAGAGTGTATTATAGAAGGGTCAAATGTAGACCAGCTGACTACTGTTAATTTAATTCTATTAGAGTATATATATATCTACTTTTTACAAGCAAATGAATATCTTTATTCTGCAAGTTTATCATTAAAATTAATAATGCACCAAATTATACAGCTTAAAACATCGGTTGAGATGTGTTCGGCTGTATTATCTCGAGCGCTCGACTTAGTATCCCAAGCGCTCGACTTTAGTATAAGACACCGTGCCTTTAGTATCACTGTATCAGGTCACCGAACCGTTACTTGGCTCCATATTAAGCCGAAACTTTCAGACAGTGTACATGTAAATAGTAGGCTAAAACAAATTTTACTTTTCAAAGACCCAGCCCAAGTCGTCAATTTTCCTTTTATATGAACTATGTTCCTTTTACTTTCTTTCGGTGCCATTTTTTTCTTTATTTAACTAGTTATATTTGTGTATTGACAACGTCAATAAATTTATTGATTAACATTACTGTAAGGATAAAAGGTAAATATCGGTGGCCACTGTAACCTTTGTAGTATATTATCTATATCGATTTCTTTCATTTCAAAGGTAAAATGTCATACAATGTATCCATTTCAATACCCTTTTTGGCAGGGCTGGGTGAACCTTTGGGGGACCTGGGACATACCAACTGTTCGGGGGCCCCATTGTTGTTTGTTCAAATTGTTCATACTGCCCGCGGACCATACTAGTATGTACTCCGATCCCTTGAGTGCCTGGGGTTTTTTCCTCCAGGATTTTTTTAAAATTAGGATTAATTTCAGTGCATCTGATGAAATTTAGACAATTCAAAAAATATTCACTCTACTTACGCCTTCGGCCCAATGAACTGATAATGCAATTTCCATAATACCAAGGCAATAAGAAGGATGTGTTGGCCATTTTCCATGTATTTTTTAACGATACGCACGAAACTATTAACAGTGAAGAGAATTCAACCAATTTTCTAACTGAGCATAGGTCAAATCAAGACATCAAATCCAAACAAAAGACAAGGATAAAAAACCTACTATACTGTGATCACGTTAATTTCCTAGGATTGGTTGGGCCCCAGCAATCACATCGCAGGATGGGGTCCCCGGACCCTATTGATTGGTAGAACCTCTAAGTTCTATAGTTTGGTTAATTTTAAGGCCTAACCGATCTCTGGGCCCTCGGAAATCTGTTGGTACCTACAAGCCCAGGAGCCCCCAATATCCCTTACTGCCCAGGGCCCCAATACCGCCCCCAAAGCCCCGGTACTAGTTGTCTCGCTCTGGGATAAAATATTAGTATGACCCATAATTGTGGGTAGCCCGTAAATGTGGGAGACCCGGGACATTAAAATTTGTCCGACTTTGCCCCCCTTAGATCCGGTACTGCTTTTTGGACCTAAATCTAAGAGTATGGGACAGCTTACTGAATTTAAAGGACCTAAGTCCGTAACTCACAATCCTCCAAAATCTTCGACATCGAAAACACGAATTATTGGTCAATTTAAATCAACATTGATGATGTTAACTTACCGTGAAAAAATGAGCTTCTAATATCCGATTTTTAAGATAAAATAAATTTTGTAACATTGGTACACGAATCGTGTACCATAGTGTGTCTATCAGTATCAATTGTAATAAGGCACTCGGAGAACGAGGCTAAAATATCCCACAAGTCAATGCGATTGTCCACATCCTGGACGCGGATTCTAGATGACATCGCGCCTGGTACGTTCGTGCATTTTTTATGCGCGAACTCTTAGTTTTTCTATTACTGGCACGCGCACGGGCACTATTTTTTTTTGTTTTACATGTACCAAAATACGGGATTTCGCGCGTAGGTACTTTTGAGGTATTAGATATGTTTAGCATAACACTTGCCACTGTACCTGTGTATCGCTAATTATAAACCGAATGTTTGAAGACCGTTCATATTTATTACGCACTTAATTTTCAGTATAGTGTTGATTCATGCTCAAATTGTTACTAAGCAAACCAACGGGATTATTTTCTCAACAGTGTATGAACTCATTTCATAGCGATAATATCCTTACACCGAGAGAAAGTATCTAGTCTCGGTGAATAGAACCATGGTTGTCTGGTAGAAAATTACTTTTGTATTTTTTGGAACGGTAAACAGTGTTTTTAGAAGCAAACTAACCTGCCGCACATGACGAAGTCATTATAATAATAATAAAAAGGCAAGAACTCCTTTTGCAGCGGAAGCTTATCAGTGAGTAATAGGTCAAGGTTAAAACATACAGTACACGCATCGCGGTGGTTTGATGTTTTTTATCGTGGAATTCCGTGAATTACCGCGTGAATATCGAGTGACATGATACGACTGACAGAGCAGCCCGCAGCCCGGAGTCGAACAATCGCCGCCCGAGCTGTCTTCGTCAGCTAGTTTCAAAATGGCGTACAACCAGTGCAAGTGGGATAAGACGACAATAAAATCAGAAATATGTTATTTATTATTGTCGGACTTATTACATCACTCCTGTCTAACAAATCATAAAGCTGTGGTGTTACGGTGGCGGCATAGTATTTCACCGTAACACCACAGCCACTCTAACCATTCATAATACATCTAACAATCACTCCCTACACATTTCCCCTCGTCTACTTTCCCAAACGTCAACAACACATCTCATGCATCCATTTCGCTGAATAACCCTTGTACCATGTCTACTGGACAAATGATGTAGTAAAGAAGTAGTGTTGGTGGTCCTTGGCCAAACATGACACTGCCAGTTCCAGTGTAAACTGGAATACCTAGACGCTAGCAATCGCTCCATCGATTGGGGCACCTCGCGTATTTTGCCGAACATAACTTTTTTGAAATTAGAGTAAAAACCGAAACAATTGAATGCAAATCAGGTATACACATTAGTATATGCGTTGCTACTAATTTGTGTCCATTTCTAGGTCCAAAATGTTAGCGACTTAGCTCCTTCATAGCAGGAATATAACTTTGCTGTCTAACTTATTCAAATATAGTTCGAGTAAACTTGTGTATTAATAGTTTAGTACCTTTGATTTAAATGAGTATTCAGACACACTATACAGCTTTGCAGATGTTCCACAAGAAACCTTGGATAATAAGTGATATACACATTATATACAGAGGCGTTCTGGGTGGATTGACACCTGCGTCTGTCCTCATAAATGCAAAAACAACCGAAATTGGAAAGGTTTCATGACGTTCGAATCTGGTGAGATTTCCTACCAGAGTAAAGGGGTGTGTGTGTGACTATTTGCCCTATTTCTGAAAAAGAGCTCAAATACTCATGCAAATGCCCGCTTCAATGCCATCATGTTCCATTTGCAAAAATGAAAAGTTGTGCTCCCTTTTCCTACTGCCCTCCCCATGCGCTCAATGTACGTACATGGACCATCTATTAATTCTTCTTTCTTGTTGGCTGTAATCCTCAGTGGTACAAGAAACACGTTAACGTTGCTGGTGATCGATTTATTGTGGCTGGCATCCACTTTGCTCCGATTTTAAAAAGTTTGCAGTTATTTATTATCACTATTTCGTTAGCCGGTATTAAAATTGTTAGGACGGACTGCGTTGTTTTGTGGCTTTGGATCAACTTGTTTCGTTGGATCCCCATCGCGGTTTAGAATACTTGATATGACGAGAAAATGAAAATAGATTCATTGAGTATTCCCGCACCTCACTCATGGATCATTTTTCACCCCGGATAGAGCCTCTATCCGAGGTGAAAAAAGATCCATGATTTCCGAGGTGAAAAAAAATCCATGATTTCCGAGGTGAAAAATGATCCATGAGTGAGGTGCGGTAATACTCAATGAAACTAGTTTCGTTTTCTCGTCATATCAAGTTTAGAGGCCCTTGTATTTTACAGTGGAGGCGAAGATGAATCTTAGTTATTTTGAGGGGAAAAATCATATATGGGAAATTATATTTTTCCAATCGGAGCCGTTGGGCCCCTGGCCCTTCTGGACCCTCGGGTCATATCTACAGGTCTGAGTAGTAACAGATGAGTAGTAACTGGATTTGTTTATCATTAGAACAACTTGCCCTGGACCAAAACGTGTCAAGCCATATTAAGCGGGGTGCTGACCAGGCTGTAGCGACGAGAACGTAGCTAAAAACGTTGGTATATTATACTGATGTGCTTGTTTTTAGCTACGATTGGCCCTTATCATTTTCACGTTGAAAAAATACAGCCGTCAAAATATTAGTCTCGGTCACCCAGAATCTCATAGTCTTCAACGTACGTAGAATATTTGTCTGGATTTGGGTGTGTGACGAACAATGACCAAAAAATGTCTGCTTTTAATGTTTCGGCCAAGGGTCCGATGCAAGCTTAATCCGGCACTGATTTCCACTGATTGCTTCCAGGTCATATTTCACAGTCGGGTTAACATTTCCATAAATACCGGTATTCAAAATGTCTGTCTTCTTTACTCGTGGGTCGTTTAGTTCTTGATTGTTCATGCAGGTTATGGCTCACAGCCTCAGATATACGTCAAATCGATTTTAGCTATACCACTGCGTCCCCCTACCCCTAAAGTGTCCTACCTAAGTTTTTGACTGCAATCTCCTTCTGAGTCCCCAGCACGTCTCTATTTATATACAAAAGTGGTCCATAAAAAATATACAGGGGCACATCCATGTACCAGCACCTCTCTTTTTATAATTTATGGGAATGATTGCGATTTAAGGGTTGTTCGTTTAGTTTTTTTTACTAAGTAAGAATCCAGTCAGGACGATTTACCCAACGTTTCGCGCCGGCTCTAATTTGTTCTGTAAAAACTATCGCTGTATTGGTGAACGCTGTATAAACGCGTTGTCATCTGTGAAGGTCAGGTGACTTTTCAGTTCTCTAACATGACAGATTGCCATCCACAAGAAAACCAATGTGTTTTGGTTTGTTCAGGGTTCAGCCAGTTCTTATATGCCTATGTGAGATTATCATATAACCACATTTTATATTATAGTGTTAAACGTCCTACCGTTCAATACGAACCGGGATAGTGAAGACGGACATGCGCCATGCACGTGTTAAACGTCCTACCGTTCAATACGAACCGGGATAGTGAAGACGGACATGCGCCATGCAGTGTGCTATGGGGGAAATTTTGCCCGGGCAGCGGCGCTACGGCATTTGCTCTTATATCAAATTCCAACTGCCAAGGGATCGTTTATATGCACGTCAATGTGTACTAAACAACTGTCCTCGCCAGGCCCTTCGTTCCGCATCACTGACAAGGGGAAATCACGACGGGAAATCTAAATAAACAAACAAACAATTCAATGGTGTATGCCTATCTTCATTAGCCTTACCAAGTCAGCCACGTGATCCCCGACCAACGGTATATTATGGTTAAGCACTGTGGTTATTGGTCACCCGATGCAACTGAGGTATATCCTATTCAATAAGCCTCTATGATTCAGCTCCATCCGGTTGCGCAGGGGAACTATTATAATATAATAATATATATGATTGAGGTGGGTCTATTCAGTAGGGTAAAATAATAATATCATAGCATTATGTACATACGCATTAGCCAATCAGATTTATCCATTTTTATGCCGACATTATTGTGACGACAGGCCTGGCTTGGTGTATTATGTCGTGGTCGGAGGAGGGGTCGGGGGTGGGGGCGGAGGTGCATGCCCTCTTCCTTTAATTTTACTCACGTTAATTTTCTAAATAACTGTTTCATTCCAAAAAAGATGGCATTGTTTGCAATGGGGAACTAAAATCAATTAAAATGGGCTAAAACAAATTTGTCTGCATGGTTTATTACGGTTGTTGTTTTTTTTTTTCTTTCGCCTCATTTTATCCTAATAATTTGATGAGACTCACAGGAGCTTAAAAAATGTTTCTGTATTCTATATCATCGTATGTCAGTAGGATGAGCTATAGGCGAGGGTAAGATACGAATAGCACAGCACCTAGGCGTAAGGGGGGTCGAGGTGGGGCGGGGGGGGGGGGTCATTCTCCACGCAAGTCTCGCTATCCAGCATTCGTGGACTGCAAGGGAAGACAACTCTGTTTGGGAGATTGGGTGGGGGGTGCAAAAGAGCATGATCGAATATTGGTAATCAAGTACATCCTAGTCTCGGTTGTCAAGCTATACATCTGTGCCTTTTCAAGCCCGATTGGTGACCTTATTCGGTCCTGTTATGAAAAATACCCCCCCCCCCCCCGTTATAAAAGAAAATTCCGTATAAAATAAATCAAACCCAATCGGTCCTAATCTGAAGTAGAAAATATTTGCGGCATGGGCCTGACGTTAATAGCGTTGAAAGTTACAGAAAAGATGACTTGTTGTCCTGGACTATGGGTTTTTATTTTATTTGAGATAATTCACCCGTTCCAATATTATTACCGCATTGAAGTGGCTAATAAAAACAAAATAAATCGGCCTTCAAGGCGGTCCCGGTAAATTTATGACCGCCTTCATGTGGACATAAAGGCCACCGCGGGACAAGTATGTTTAAGGCTCGGTTATCCATGGCGTTATCTCGACTCTCCCTGGGTTTAAAGCTTCCGTGTGTGCGGATGACCTGTTTTACGCTAAATAGGGCCTATATATTTTTACGTGGCTACATCACTATCAGCGATGTCATTAGGGTTAGGGTTATCGATTGAGGACCTATTATATAGGTCAAAGGCCCCTGTTCCCGGGCAACGCTAAAATCAAGCTCTGTGGGGTGTGGAAATTTGTCGGGGACGGCCCCGGGAGGGGGTGGGGGCAATATTTTTTTTCGCAATTTGACATTTTAGCCTCCGGGGTGTGTCTGGCCCCCAAAAAATTAAAGGGGCATGCACCCCCCCGGAAAAAAATATTCCGACGTCAAAACTTTCCTTTTGTTATGGCCCTGCCGCCCCGAAAAAATCTAAGGTTTACTTCCCATAGGGGCGGAGCTGTGGACGATTCGAGAAGCCATGTTTGCGACACTGCCACGTGCTCGATATTGAAACCATAGAGGCCGAGATATAGGGTCGCAAACATGACCCATCGTTCCGTTCAGAGTCCAAATATTTTTACCCGAAAACACCAATTTTCACCCGTAAACACCCTGATGCACCCCCGGGGGCGAGGTTAGATATTCATAAAGTATATCACCCCAGGGGACTCGTTTTTTACCCTCAGACCCCCCCCCCCCCTGGTACTGGAAGTGGGTGAAATCGCGGCTTTTTTAACTAAAAGGCCTCAAAGGCCCACTTTGCTCGATTTCCTGATTCACAATGTCCTATTCTAGGGTGTAGGGCCCTTTTCCAGGGGCCTTGTCCCTTCGCGGAGATTTAACCCAGAAAAAGCAGTTGCAGAGGCGTAGAATTTTTTCGGAATTCCACACCGGAAGTGATAGAGGTCTGAAAATTGGTGTGGTGACCCAGACCGATGTCCCGACCCAGGATCCGGTGTAAAAATCTGGAATTTTCGGTCGCTTCGGGTTCGGGTGGGGGCACATGTGCATTTTTTAGCTATATTTTTTTTAAAAAATGTCAGCTCTTTTGCGGAACTATTCCTCGTGGCTATACCCTAAATCGACAACTGGGAGTCGCGTGGTACCCTTGAAAATTCTCTGCGACCACCGGAAGTGGGTCAGATGGCATCACGATGTTGACTTGACCTTGACCTTGACCTCTGAGGGTCAAACCAAGGCCACCACGCGACTCCCAGGGGTCGATTTAGTTTATAAGGCCGCGATCTCAAGGTCGCCAGAATCCACTAGGGACGAAAGAGTTATCTCCCCTTTGCCCACAGGCATTTTTCACGATCGATTTGACTTTCTGAGTGATTTTTTCTTCCAAATGGTCTTCCGATCGGCCCAAAAGTGCGTGGCCGGGTAGAACACCCCCCCATTTGTTCTTCATTTTTTAAAACCGCCAGTCAAAATTCGTGACCTTGACCCGCTAGGGGCGCCGGAAGTTGTGCGGTTTTTGCCCCCTGGAGGCCAAACTAATTAAGATAGAACCCTCGGGTCTTGACCTGTCGAGCTTCCGTCATGACCCACATGACCCCAAAAGGTCAAGGCCATCTGAAAGGGTCAAGGTCATCCAAATAACTACATAAACGCGTGTTTAGGGGCCTATGTTTCGATCCCAGGGCCATGTGGCATGTCGAAGGTCATGACCTTGGATGAACACATTAATGACCTTTCATTTGAGACCTTGACCTTTGATCTGACGTTTGACCTTCGGGTCCAAAATATCTCAAAACTTTAGGTACCGTCCAGAAATTCTGAAGATAGGTCAAGGTCAAGGTCAAGGTCACGACCCACAAGGACTTTGACCGAGCCGTCCCGTTGGGTCAAGGTCATGACCCTGGCTGACTTAGCGTGCTGTCCCTGGGGGACATAGAAAAAAAATCACCTTAAATCTCACCGGACTTGGAGCAATTTCACCGAGGTTTCGAGGCTTGGTATTCGATAGGTATATCTACCCCGACAAGTCGCTGGGTCACTTCAAAATGGGCGTCCGGCGACCGGAAGTAGGCGAGACGGCCCGATGAAGTAACGTTTGACCTTAACCTTGACCTTTACGAGCCAAGGAAAGGGTCATGACCTTGGATGAACACATCAATGACCTTTCATGTCAGACCTTGACCTTTGATCTGAAATTTGACCTTGAGGTCGAAAAATTCCCAAAACTTTAGGTACCGTCCAGAAATTCGGCAGATAGGTCATGGTTGAGGTCATGACTCACAAGCTCGTAGACCGGGACGTCCTGGTGGGTCAAGGTCATGTAGTCTGACCTCTCCGACATAGTTCAAAGGTCAACTTCAAACTCCCGAACTTTGGGAATTTGACCAAACCGGAAAGTGATGTCCTTGCGGCTACCCACAATGGACCCTTGCGCGTCACGTCAGGATCTCGGATTTTTTCTGCGGCTACCGGAAGTGGGTCAAAATTCGAAACAATATTCCATTTTTGGACGATTGTTCTGAAATTTCAATACAAGCTGCGGTTTGGGGATGCGCAGTTCGCATTAAATTTTCAGAAAAATCGTTCAAAAAATGAGCCGCTGAGAGAAAATTTGAGTTTTGGATGCAGAAATTCGGAAAGCCATGATTGCCACCCTGCTTCGTGCCCGATGTGGGAGAGAGAGGCCTCCATTTTGATACGATTGAGGGAGTTTTCTGCGCTATTTATCCCGCCCAAAACATCCGGATTCAAACCCATAGAGGCCGAGATATACGGCCGCAAACATGGCCCCTCGTTTTTGGAAACCATGTTTGCCACCCTGCCACGTGCCCAAATTTTAGACTATGGGGCACTAAGTTTTTTATACGATGGAGCGAGTTGTCCGGGCTATCAATCCCGCCCAAAACATCTAGAATCGTACCAATAGGAGCCACGATATAGGGCCGCAAACGTAGCGCAGGCCTAAACTTTAAAAAGTGACTTTTGGTCCAGAGGTTTGGGAAGCCATGTTTGGCCCCCTACCACGTGCACGGAGTTAGGGTGAGGGACCCCAACTTTAATACAATGGAGGGATTTGTCCGGCCTATCGATCCCGCCCACAACATCTGGATTCGAACCCATAGGGGCCGAGATATAGGGCCGCAAATATGGCCCCTCGTTTTGGGAAGCCATGTTTGACACCCTGCCACGTGCCCGATGTTCTCAGCAGGGGCCTTAACTTTAAATATGATCCCGCGCAAAAAATCTAGATTTGAGAAATAGGGCTGCAAACGTAGCGCTTAAAAAAAGGAATTGTTAATAAAGTCGAAAAATAGGCAAAAAAATAGGCAAATTTGCGCGAGTGTGTTTTAGCAGGGGTAAGGGTTGTTAGAATTTCTTCAAATTTTCAGAGATTGTACCTTTGGATGTTAGCTAACACATATAAGAAATTCTTAGCTTTTTTGGCTACCCCCAACCCCCATTTTCGACCATGGCGAATCTGGTCTCAAAATTAAAATCGAACACCTAGTTCCACCTCTATTTGAAAAATGAAAGTTGACTTCCTATATGGCCCAAACATTTTTAAGGACATTGTGACTGGGGCCATAGTGGAGGTACCCAAGTAAGTTTCGAGTGTGTGCGCATGAATCGAAGGGTGTGAGATGCATCCGCGCGCTAGTATTTTCATTTTTTTGGCGATTTTTGACCAATTTTCCTCCGGAAAAGGGCCCGTATTAACCCCCTATGGTCCCGATCGGTCCCAAATTTGGCCCTAACCCTTGGCTACCTGCCCAAAATGAAATACATTTGAACTTGATCGTGATTCCGAGAGGGTCAGGGCGATCGTTATTCCAGGGGGACCGTAACGACATTTCCGAAGTCGCGTTTTTCACCCAAAAATCCTATAACTTTTTTTTAAAAACGCTCGAATCGCTTCGAAATTTTTTCTAATTATAATAATAAAAAATAATTTATTTTTATATAGCGCATTACACATAGTTTCAATGCGCTGTACAAGGCATTACATATAAAATAGGTACATTTGAAAAGAACAAAAATATATAAGTGCAATTAATACAATCAATACAAACAGGAGTATAATACACACATATTCACATACAGACATATTTACATATTCATATACATGCACATACATACAAACATGTTCACGAGTAGCATTGTTTGAACAAATGTGTTTTTAAACAGCGTTTAAATGAAGCAATTTCTGCGATTTCACGGAGGTGTATTGGGACAGAGTTCCAGAGTTTAGGAGCAGAGTGTTTAAAGTTAATAGAATGATTTTGAATATTGATCTTTGGGCTATTGGAAGCCAGTGGAGTTCATGTAGTATAGGGACTGATGGAGCAAACTTGCCTTGTCTTGTAACTAATCGGGGAGCAGAGTTTTGTAAGGTTTGGAGTTTTTGTATTTGGGTGAAGTGTAGGTTGTGATATAGACTGTTGCAATATTTTCTGTGTTCATCTAACAGTGCGACTTTTTCAGTCCAAACCCATCCTTTTCCTCTAGATATGTAATGTGCGCATCTAATAGAGCGACATTTACAGCATAAACCCATGATTTCGTCCAGATGTTTAATGTGTTCATCTAACAGTGCGACTTTTACAGTCCAACCCCGTCTTTCCCCCTAGATATTTAACGTGCGCATCTAACAGAGCGATATTTAGAGCCAAAACCTATCCCCCCGACCAGACATTTACTGTATTAGTTAAACAGAGCTACCCTTTCTCAGATATTCAATGTGTGATTGTAACAGGGCAACTTTTACAGCCGAAACCCATGCTTTCCTCTTGATGTTTAATGTGCTCATCTAAACAGAGCGACTTTTATAGTCCAAACTAATCCTTTCCTCTAGATATTTTTATGTGCATCTAACAGACTGACTTTTACAGCCCAAACGCATTCCTTTCCTCTAGATGTTATTGTGTACATCTAACAGAGCGACTTTTACAGCCCAAAACCACCCGTCCTTCCAGATATATTTAATGTGTGCATCTAACAGAGCGATATTTAGAGTCAAAACCCACCCCTTCGACAAGACATTTACTGTAACAGTTATATATCGCGACTTTTTCTCAGATATTCAATGTCTGAATGTAAAAGAGCGACTTTTACAGCTAAAACCCATCCTTTTTTCGAGATATTTAATGTGCGCATCTAAAGAGCGACTTTTACAGCACAAACCCATGATTTTGTCTAGATGCTTTATGTGTTCATCTAACAGAGCGACTTTTACAGCACAAATCCATGATTTCGTCTAGATGTTTAATGTGCACATCTAAAGAGCGATTTTTACAGTACAAACCCATGATTTCGTTTAGATGTTTAATGTGTTCACCTAACAGACCGACCTTTACAGGCCAAACCCTCCCTTCCTATAGATGTTTAATGTGTTCATCTAACAGAACAACTTGTACAGCCCAAACCCATCCTTTCCTCTAGACATTTACTGTATCAGTTGAACAAAGCCACGTTTACACATCCTAACTTCTAGATATTTAGTGTGTGTACCTAACAGAGCGAAATTAGTGTGTGTACCTAACAGAGCGAAATTAGCGGCCCAAACCTATATTATATACACACCATCGACCAGACATTAACTATATCCAGATGAACAGAGCGACTTTTACCCAGATATTGAATCTATGCGTCCAACAGAGCAACTTTTACAGCCGAAACACATCCTTTCATCCAGATATTTAATCTATGTATAATGTGAAGACCAGGATTAATCTATTGTTCAAAATTCAATGCCTTATAAAACTATATAACCTTGGACAGGTGACTATGATATCGGATAAGTATCCTAAGGTTAAGGTACGTCCGAAATAATCTCAATAATCTGTAAAAATTATCTGAATCTACAAATCCGTTTAATTTTCTGTATATCTAAAAGTTTAGCGAGTCAATGCTCATACTAGTGTTTGTATTTTGTCATATGCATATATTCTATCATCAAAAATTTACTTATGGAAGAATGATTGAATGCAATATTAGGGACATTTGATGACGTCGCAATAGCATCAGCGTTAAATTATAAAGTGACATAACGCCAGTTAATGCTAATGAGATGCGATCTAAACGTCCATATTACTTGTTAAGTTATTTCAACTGGACCCCATCTCTTCCATATAGTTCTTGTTGGTAAATGCCCCGGTGAGAAAATTATTGTGGACTTGATATATGACCAATGCATCGATGTCCGATGATCAACGAAGAAATTTTGCTCGTGCGCAACATTTCATATTTTCCTTGAATGCCGAAACCCCTCAGCATCCCCCAGTTCGCTGCCTTCTTATTTGTAGGTGCCCGGGCAAAAGTTTCCTTGACCATGTTTTTTTAGTCATCATTGGATGCCAAGGGATGACTGGAAAACGAATTTCACTCCTGCTTGAAATTTTACAGTTGCCCCCCCCCCCCTGAGGGGTTTTGGAACCGCCTTCTTGTTTGAGAATGCCTGGGATTTTTTTTTCTTGACCACTTTTTTCTTACTCTATATACCTCATAGAACACACCATGTGAAAATGAATCTCATTCTAGAAGTTTTAATTCAAAGCACAATTTGCGACCCCTTTCGGGGGCCTACCCCCCTTATGCCCCGCCCCAACCGTGAAACTCAAGAAATGACTTTTTCTCATTCTTATCGATATGCAGTCACCTTCCGATGGTCAAACCTTTCGTGCTCAACTTTTTACAGTTCGGTCATCGAGCTCTCAGTTTATTTATAGTGTCTTAAACCAACAGTTTAGGGTTTTCTTAGATTTTACCACTTTCCGGTGCACAAAATTTGGTATACTTTTGGGATTTTATAAAGTACACCTAAAAAAACGCAAAAATGAATAAATGAATAAAAACGTTTTATTGCAATTTGTTGGGGGTAAATTCTTAAATTGATTATCCAGACATTTGACAGCGAAAGTCTTTAAGGATAAATCCTCTAGGTTTTTTTAGTCATACAGTAAGTAAAATCCTATGGGTTTTTGTCATGCGACAACAGTAAGCAGAAATGTAAATAAGCCCTTTCTTGTGTCAATGGTAATTTGAAGATTGAATTTATCACAGTATGCTTTGGCGGTTGAAATAAAAAATAAAATTTTGTAATGGCCCAGTGTTTGAGTTAATGTCATACATACAGGGAGCGCTTGCCTTTGATTGGTCAATTCATAGAACAAATCCTACGTCAATAGGGCTTGTTCTAAACCTAAGGATTTATCCGTAGGCCAGAAAATCTAAAACCTATAGGACAAATTTTTCCGTACGCATGAAAGGATTTATGGATATAAAACCTCAGGATATAAAGGCTTAAGGTAGCCCAAAATACAACATGTGCACATGATACAAATAGTTAATATTCAGATAAATGTACAAAATACAAACACTTTATTTTTTGTAATAATTTTTAATAATTAGTCATGTTTAAAAGGTAAGGATTTAAATTATCCTCTGTTTCACAGGAATTGGAGGAGGAAGGGAAACCTTTCCACCTTAACAGAAATTCATATTTCCCTCTCCTTCTTCTCTTTATAACCTTCTCTACTTCATATTCTGAAAAACATAATTTAAATATTCTGTATATTTCAATAAAAATAACCCTGAAAAACAGGTTGTGACATAGGTGTAATGGTATAACCACAAAAAACATTGACATGCCCCATGGCTAAGACGCTGACTGGATAGCCTGGAGGTCGGGTGTTCAATCCCTGCATTGGTCCAGAAAGTTCATCCAGATTTTCCGGGGTGGTTTCCCCTTGTCAGTGATGCAGGACGGAGGGTCTGACAAGGACAGCTGTCTAGTAGTCGTTAGGATGGGACTAAAAACCGAGGTTCCGTGCACGCATTGGCGTGCAACCGATCGGGTTGCAAAGGGTTGGAAACTTTCTTGGAATTTTGGAATAAAATTATAATTATTTACTGGAATTTCCTTTTTCTTTGTTACTTTTATCTATATAAACTATTAAAACTTATTTAACTGTTAGTTGTGTTCCAAATAATAAAACTAAAGAGATAAGTTTATGTAAAGGGACTGTGTGCATCAGAAGCTGTTTTGAGTGTAGCTTCAATAATTCTTGCAATACCACCTTCATCATTAACAAATGAACATGTTGAAAAGTTGGTCTGTATAAGATCATTAAGATCTAATTTGAAATTCTTCGAAGTGTGCTATGAGGGAAATTTTTGCCTGGACAGCGGCGCTACGGCCTACTCTCATATCGAAATTCCAACTGCCAAGGGATCTTTTACGTGCACTCCAATGTGTACACAGGACCTTGGTTTTTCGTCCCATCTGAAGGACTAGACAGCTGTCCTTGTCAGGCCCTCCTTCTGCATCACTGACAGAGAAAATCACGCGGGAAAATCGAGATGAACTTTCTCGGCCAATGCAGGGATGGAAAACCCGACCTCCAGGCTAGCAAACCAGTGCCTTATCCACTTAGCCACCGTAATCCCCCATTAAATATAAAAAAACAACTTTAAAAAACTGTACTGTAACCTCTAGGTTTGAATTTGGCCCCCTAACCCTTTTGTAGAGTTGTAAAATATGTACGTAGGTTACGTACAAATTTAAGTGTCAATGTACATAAATTTCACGAAAAAGGCTAACATGCAAGATATGACTACATTTTACAAGAAAACAGAGCAACAGAGGTCATTTTTTTTGTTGGGCAGTTTCGGTACAATTTATACGAAATTCGAACCCAATTATCATTATGGTTTAACAGTGATGAATGATGAAATATAGTGACCGTTTTTTTAAATTGGATAAAAATTGTGACCTGTTCAGGGGACCAAAAGCTAAAAACGTGTCTTTTCATACAATTAGAGGCCATAAAGTTAAATAATTACGATCTGATACATGCGAATATCGAAAGGACCAATATCTTTTGGGGAAAGCATATATTTCAAGTTTCGTAAAAATCGGATAAGAATTGTGACCTGTAGGGTGGCCACAATAAATTGTGGGGGTACTGGGGACAGGGCGAGGACACTTAACGTCCACGTGAAAATGAGGGCGCATAAAAACTAGTATCCTAGTTTGATTTTGGTCCCCTAACATTTACTTGTAATTGTAAATTATGTACGAATGTTGTAGACCCTTCCGAGGCCAGATGTAATTATTAAATTAATTAATAATGAATATATTGAAAATTTCAGTCAAATTACTTTATTGATATTCTGTGCGAAGTTATTTCCGTTAGTGACATCACACATGGCGGGGAAATATTAGCGTTTATCGCACACATGGTTGGAATTATTGAATCCATTCAATATCTAAGCTATCTGGTCGTCTAAAGAATAAATTTTGTGCTTGCCACGTGAATAAAAGGTATAAATAATAATTTATATAACTTCTGAAGCCATAATGAAATCCCCAAATAGACAAACTGTAATTTGAATCAATAATAGACCACATTTACCGGACAATTTTGAGCTTCTTGGTACCATACTGGGTGGAGGGTCGCTGTAACACCCCTTATTCGCATAATCTGGTTACCCACCATGCTCTTGTCTACACAAACCAGATCGACACCTACATCGGATAAGTCGGTAATCTGAAAATAAAAAGAGTTTATTTTATTATCAATTATCCACACGTGTAGTATGCCGGTGCAATAAGATATTCTTTTTATATATATCAATAGAATTATCATACTGAAGCGTGGCGCATTGACATTTTGCACGTTCTAAGCCTTGTTATAGACAAGAGACACATACATTAAGAGCCATCAATACCTACCGCAATTTCACATAGTCGTATGAAGGCAAATGAGTATATAACACTGTAGCTATCTTTCAACAACAAGGGCTTGCCATGCACTCAACCCCCACATTTCAAAAGTTAAAATTATTAAGTGTACATTGGGTCCCTACACTTCACGTGAAATCTGATCGAAAATGGTTCACATCTAGAATCTAGCCTCGTTCAATTATATATTTACAAGAAAATTACTGCCCTACGAACGAGAGGCAATCGACAATGATGACAATGCTCAAATGAAATGGCCCAATGCTTCACACTTGGTAATGTTCGTACAACCAGGGACAATAGTAGAGTCCTCCATAAAAATGAGAGCGGACGTCCTCACAGGGGCGACACCATAAAAATGTGGGCGATTAAAACAAATTTACCAAGGAAAATTCTTCTTTAGGGTTTTCTTTGTGCCAACAACAGTGGGGAGCTTTTGGGCTATATCTCTGTACATAGTCATCATCCACCAACAGCCTCAACTGCGCTGTGCAGTCTTCAATGTTTGGTAAGTTATCTG